>JAUEPR010000081.1:0-188462 GCA_030435655.1 Armillaria novae-zelandiae | reverse complement strand
TGTGCAAGAGATTTGTTCGCACGGCAGGGAGGACAGAGCGGAGATAAGATGTTAGACGATCACAGGTACCACTAGATAGCGTCTATCATAAGCGCGTTCAGGGCGTCATAACGAGGCTAATCTCACCTTTCGTATATGTAGAGCCCTGAGGTCTCGCCACGACCTGTAAATAGATCACTGAAAAGGACTGCAGGTTCCTTCGATACCACTAGCGAGCATGCTATGAAATTAGACCTAAAAAGAAGAGCATGAAGAATCGCTCTTACCTTGGATTTACGCTATTTCCGGAAGCACCCCAGGCATATCCTCAGCCTGCCCTGTCAGCCTCAGACGAAATGTCTGCACCCCATATAACAAGCATTCATATCTGGCCGCTCTACTATCACAAACCTGAAACGGTCTTGAGTCCCATATTAGCGCCATCAACGCTGATACCTCAACCGAGTTACCGGATCCCCGACATCTTACGCCCTATCGCATATACTTCCGAACTTAATCCCGCCGCTTCGGTAAAAGTAGGATTATTTACCGTCCAGCGCGTCGAGATCAGAGCGCATGGTTCCGGTAGAGGGACAACCCAGCGTATGCTTGGGAGTGTACTCCGAGTGCTCGGTCATCCGAACCTCGTCGCCATCGCATGCACCCAGAGCCATTCATGTAGGAACACGCACGCCGTGATAAATGCTCCTAAGATATCCAGTGCAGCTCTCGCCGTCTAAGTGGGTGAGAGTACATCTTCAAGGTTATCAAAAGGGGGCCGGTAGGGATCACGACACAGTCAATGATTTGAACCAGTTGATTGAGGACGGCACCGTATTCCTGAATGAGAGTAGCTTGCTATCCGCTCCAAAATGAAAGGGCTCAAAGTAAAGAACGCGATGGACCGTCGCAAGACTGATGATGGGGACGTCCAGAATGGTGTACCTGCGAGCAAGGATAAGAGAACGTCGATGGCTGGGGTGTCGAAGTGAGGATGATCCATGGCTGCAAGGTCTTGCGGCGTCGGAGGTAATGAAGGAAGAAGCCCAAGTCAACTGGGTGACAGTGCAGGGTGGGTGGGTGAGTGTTGATGGGCTGCCCGCCGTCGCTGGTGAGATTCAGAGAGTTATCCGTGGAACAGAATGCTACAAATTGTTAGCATTGAACTGTATCAATGAACCACACAACGCACGATCCGCAGCCGAGCCGAAATGTCAAAGGTTCGGATCTTCGAATCCAATGTCGGACAAGTTATGTGGACGTAGGTCTCTGCGTGCGTCCTTTCGAGCCTTTCACATCACGAACTAGGGAAATGGAAGAAATGACGGGACATTCACGTACCATTTCACCATCTAGCCGCGTACACAAGCCAAGCCTACTCCAGAAGAGTCGGAGGTTTTTCGGCTGATCGAGTCCGCGGGAATTTCTTCCTTCGATGAGCGTATCGAGAGTACTGCTAGACACAATCAGCGATTTAGGACAAACACGCGGAAGGCCTTACCAAGGGACAATCGTGTCAATAGCACCACAAAGTTTCACGATCGGAGTTTATATTCCCTAATGAAATTAGCCAATCAAAATTAGCAGCAAAAAGAAGCGTCTACCTTCCGCCATGATCATTTTTGCTCTCGAGTCATTTCCTGGCCTCACGTCCCTTCCAAGACTGACCCTCACGCCGTGAATAACGAGGGAAGGATCCAATAAAACCGCATATAGCAGCGTTCCAAGATGGACAGAGGTAGACAGACACCGACTGGGTCGATGATCGATGGTAGCGGTCACAATTTGCGAAAAAGGCGTGAGAAACTTCCCTGGTCTTCTCACATCCGGACTTCGGGCCGACTGCTGTTGAGGCGAACCCATACGGGTCCATCGGTGTTGCGTCCTTGGAACGCATGAAGTTGACATGTTGTCCATGAGTCTAAAGTCCTATGTTAAAAATGCGGCATATGTCCCTTTTGCCACGCAAAGACACGCAACGGGGTAACGGCACACGAGCTGGGTACTCCGCAAGCCATGGTGTAACGTCGTTCTCGGTAAGCTTTCACGTCCACGAGATGTATTGGTTTGTCTTACCTCATTCTATAGCATTTAATAATACCTCTGTTGCCGTGGTGCCGGGACTGCGGTTCTGTAAGGCAGTCTACAGCACATCTCTCTTTCTCAGAAATAACGACTATGCCCGCTCTCAACGTCTGTCTCCAAGTCGCCAAGATCGCTGAAGGTTCCGGAATACCCTACCTCGAAGATCTAGCCAAAGCCGCTGTAACTGTCTTCGAACTGCTTGAGGTTCGTATACCGGCGCCTTCGTACAATTTATGTCTCTTACCTTGGGCCTTGTAGAAAAAGGGAAAAAACAAGAAAGCTGCAAAGGAGCTCTCTGAGAGTATCGCAAACACGATTGTCGTTATCGATACCTTTGTCCGTATACATGGAGACCGTGCGGGTGCATATTTCGAGGACGTTTGCGGTACAATGGCAGGGTGAGTATCATTTTCATTGCTGTATGTCCTCAACAGCTCATGATGATGTGGCAGATACCTCGACAGTATGGCCCAAGATCTCAAACATACTCACCTGAAACATCGTGGCATCAAGTGCTTTTTCAATGTCGATGAATGCAGAGACACTATTCAGGCTTATAGGAAACGTGTAGACGACTTGAAAGTCGATTTTTTGGTATGTCATTTTCTGATTCGTGAGGGCGATGGGCTGACGAATTACATTGTAGATCCATTTGACGGGAGACTGTTTTGCGGAAGTCATCGAGGTTCACAAGGTGGTGCAGGTATTGAAGGATATCGCTGAGATGCGGTCGAGACATTTGGGAAAGGTACCTGAGAAGATCTCGATGCACAGCATGATCCAGATCGCTGGATGCACCGGTTTTTTTTTTGTTAGCTGATTGAGCATCCAAATACCATCATGTGGACGGAACGACATTGTTAGCCGTACAAATAAATTTAACCAACAGCATATTTAGGACACGTAGCTATAGATACATACATCGAGCCTAATGTACAACAGAGATAATAGACACTATCTTTTACCCGATCCGAAACTGTCACTTACTAGGAGACACATGTAAGCAGCTCGCATGGTGATGCGCCCGCTCATAATAATCTGAACAGAAGTGTGCTGCCGTGTGGGTTCATTGATATATACACACTTAGCAATAATAGACACCGCCTTTGCCATCAGAAACTGACATTCACTAGGAGACAAATGCACGCAGCTCGCCCATAATAAACTGAACACAACATGTGCGGCCGCGTGGGTGCATTGAGGCGATAGAGAACAATCAGGAACAGGACATCACATCATACATCGTTCCTCTGGGCGATGCAGTCAAGGCTTTCAATATTCAACAGGCAGTAGATATACATCAACCTTCATAATGCAGGCTCCGATCTACAGAACAGTAAGAGCTACTGAATGAAACGTGGAAAGTCGGAGTGTCACCACAGAGTCCATCTTCAAGTCCTGCGCACTCCCTGGGTGCATGAAAATCATCTCGGAACTCGTCGATGCTAAAGACACCTTTGATAACATGTCGTTTGCACCTCTCATCTCATTTCTTCAGCCATTCCTCGAATGTACCTGTGATTAAACCATTAGCTGCGGGGATGCAATGGAGTGGAGCCAACGGTAGACGTAACCTACCCATCCATCTCCTCCTGTAGGTCCATAAAGCCCTGCTTTGCTCCACGCTCCCCTGCATCGGTTATGCCCTTTCTTTACATTTCTCTTCTTCTGTCCCTTTCGCAATACGTACGGCATGTTCACCTTGCGGTATTTAAGCATTAAGTACGTATTTTATGAAGGTGCGATGAATAATGCTCCCGAGTCGGCTATCAGGCTGGAATAGAAATTGGAAGTTTCTGTCCAGGTAAGGTATGGCGAACAATGTTGCAGCCTTTGAAATAACAAATTTTGAAGACCCTGATAAGCGAATGTATGAAGACAAAGAGCCCTCTCTCTGCTTTATCTTGCAATGAAGCGTCCACAAACAACAGCACCAATCTTTAGGAACTAACCATTAGTTGCAGGCTCAGATTAATTTGCTGCCAGTGGAATGGTGCACTATCTTACACCAGTTCCATGGGAGCTGAGAAACGAAGTGTATTGAACTCGGGATGTCGGTGAGAGAATGAATTATAGCTATACTGGAATAAGAAAGCTATGAATGGAAATACTCGGGTGGATCAATTGAATCAAGAGATGGAGAAGTGTCTTCGTAAGAGCTTGGACGAAACATGTTCAAATCAAAGCAACAAAAAAAGGGTAGTCGTTGCAACAGGTCTTTTTTGGCATCTGGAACACCTAGTCCTCCGAGTGTCGCACGGCAGCCTGAGGCATTGCATTCATCAATAGGCATTGTATTCAAGTGACTTTGATTTGCAACCGCCGACTGAAAGGATCTACAACGCAATGTGAGATGCGGCACAAAAATTGAGGAAGCAGAAATATTACAACAAAGTCCGTCTTCAAAACATCCACGCGCCTGTTAGACTGAATGGCGTTTCTGAAATCATCATCACAGAAGACACATCTAAGCCCACGGTGTGTGAACTTAAAATCCTGGACTTCTTGCGCCATGCGTCGAAGATACCTCTAGCCAGATGATGGTACCTGTTGAAGAAAAGCATACAGTAGAAACGACAGCTCACACTTCTATCTCCCCACACACATCGATATAAGATGAATCGTCCTGATCATTGTGCATACGAATGAGTGTGTTGATGATGATAATCCTGTCTGCGATGCTCGAGTGGAGCTCCTTGGTATCCTTCTTGTTCTTTCAATTTTGCTGTAGTACACAGAGTTAGCGACAACGTTCATACCGCAAAGCGTATGGTTATACGAACCTCGAGGAGCTCGAATACGACCACAACGACCTTTGCCACATTATCGAGGTATGGTACACCGGAAGCTTCAGCGATATTGGCGACTTTGCGACAGGCATTGAGCACAGAAATGGTGGTTGTTGGTACAGGTCAATTGCTATAGTGCGCGATGCAGAACCCGGCATCAAGCTTGCAGTGTCGTGGCATCAATAAACCGTGCTGTAATATCTGATAAGATGACTGAAGGAGGTAATCAAGGATCCTACACAAAATTGTTTATCTCGCCATAGACGAATGGAAACTAGGAGATGCCCACAGGGTGAAAAGCTCTTTACCAAGTATGTGGAGCCATAATTTCACGAGGCCGCCGCCAGACTGTTGAAAGGCTGGTACGAAGATGGCATCACCGACCACAATCACGGATACGATATGTCTACCGACAACTTTGAACTAATCTAAGAAAGATAAGACATAGTTAAGAAAAATCCGATGCATGCACTAGGCGAGACGTACTCGATGTATCTCCATGCCATCTACAGTTTCAGAACACGTTAGCGTGCACCTCCCAGAGGGTGCAAGTCTTGTGGGCTGTCGCACATTTCTGATATGGGCCTGGGGATTCTCGTGGAAGCGGAGCGCGCGCATGTGGGTTTGATGGAAGAAGACATGAAACTGCGATGTACGCGTGAGTTTGAGCGCTGTACATATGCGTGTGTTAGCAAAGTCGAATGATGAAGACCAGCCTTGAACGCACGTTCTGCTTTGGTTGCTTGTTGCCATAGCACAGGCGGAGCGGAAAATGCTGAGTAACCCTCACGCTCAGCTTCTGCCTGCCACCCCTTTCCGTTTCTAATTCTATCGTAGAAGCGTGGTGGGTCGAAGAAAGGCATTTGCGGTAGCTGCCGCTCTTTCATTTCCTTCTGGATGGCAGAATAAGCATCAGAAGGCGAGTGGGAGGGCCCAGGGGGTAGTCGCATTATCGATGATGAGGAGGAGGGTGTCAAAGTAAAAGCCGGACATTCCCACGCCATCAATGCCATCCCGTCGGTCCGAAGATCAATTATCGGGTTCTTCAGTTATCTTATCTCATTCTACAGCACCTCTTCCTCATTCCACAGCATTTTGACATACGGCGCTCACCTGCATCGCTCACTACAGCACACATCTTACCACCTACAACCATCATGCCTAACCTCAACGCCTGTCTCCAAGTCGCCAGCCTCGCTGAGGCCTCTGGCATTCCCTATATCGAAAAACTTGCCAAGGTCGTCGTAGTAGTAATAGAGCTCCTAGAGGTTCGTATAAGAGCATGACTGCCCCACGTGCGAGCATGACATTTTCCGTCCTTACAGCAACGAGGGAACAACAAGAAGGACGTCAAAGCTCTATGCGAGAGCATCGCGAACACAGTCGTTGTTATCAACACCGTTGTCAGAATGCACGAGGAAGTCGGAGCTGCTTATTTTACGAGTATCTGTACGGAAATGGAAATGTAAGTCCGAGGGTCCATTGCTATCGCTGCCAGCTAATAATTGACTGATAGATACCTGACGAGCTTAGCAGAAGACTTGAAGAGAGAGGTCAAAAGCAAAAATCATGGCATTAAGGGCCTCTTCCGCACCAAGGAACTCCGAGACGCTATTCAGACTTATAGAATACGCGTGAACGACTTAAAGACTGACTTTTTTGGTACTTCTTCCCGTCCTGTTTTCCGCAAAAGATGTTCTGACAATGGTGTTCTGCTGATTCATGTAACAGGTGACAGTCAGTTAGTGCTTGTCGATATTCAGGCCACGCAGACAGAGTCCATGCATCTCATGGCCGAGATCCGGAACAAACAGAATACAGCACTAGAGGAAGAATTTGTGATACGTTTTGCGATCAACTTACCCGCACTGCTTTTTTTTCTTGGTCCGAGATTCTGAGGTGATCCGTTGACATGAGGGTGCGGTAATCTGGAAAGTAGACTACATAGCTGGACGCTTTTGATACCCGATTGACAACGAATTTCGTTATAACCACTTACATGATTAATAATAATTATAGTTTATTGATATTATTTTTTAATAAGTCGCTCGACGCTGGGGTGTTACACGCATACCGCCCCTTTGGTACTTTCAGAGAGCGCGCCCGATCACTAATGCCAAGTCTGGTTGACCCCCCAGCATGATATATGTAGCTGTTTCTTATGTATGATATTTTGCATGTGCATTACTGTAGCCCCAGATATACCCCCTTATAATATTTTAAAGCTTACTATTTTCCCTTGCATCGCACACGGAAGATGTAGAACCCACTGTATCGAGTCATGCTAGGTAGCAAGGCGCGCGCATGCATCCTGATGCCAGAAGTAGTCCCATTCGCATCAACTAGTGTCTTGCAGACAGACACTACATAAAATACCAATGCTTAATGACCACGGGGTGGAGTTGGACGACATGTTATTTTGCAATTAGCCTACCCAGACTACGTGAGCTCGACGGTCAAGCCTTCCGTCTACCTCAATCTGAACAGTAGAGCAATGCATTTTAGGCGAATGCACTAGAATCCAAAAGGACAGTGGCTCAGAAGACTTCGCGTGTCTCTACAACAGTGGAAGGGCCTATTATCTAGCATGCGAATTGTATCCTCCATTTTAGAGCCCATTCTCAACAACTGGAGAATTTTTACAAGTACATGTCCGAGATAAGCTAAGCAAGCAATGTACCAGGCCTTAGGCTTCACCCCCATACACATGCAAATACCACGTCCAATGCCCCAAACTATTGAGCACGCATCGTCCCAACCTTTCGACACACCCAAACTCTGTCTCCTCGTTCTTTGCACTCAAGCTTTCAACTCTTCTCTCGTCGATTTCTTTGGCACACCCACCTACGCCCTTCAGTGCTTGGTGTTGCCGGATTCAGTACTTCCGCTCTCTGGTTCAACAAGTGCTCCAGACTTGGACCTTCGCAGCGCCATCCAGACTCTGGGACCTATACAAGTCGGCCCCAATTCTCATGCCACTTCCCTTTGGCCGTTCGATTCCTTTCTGCGAACCCCAAGTCTCTGACAACACACTATACACGCAGGTAAACCACCACGTATCTGGTGTGCAATTCATTCGCTCGATCTGATACAATAACTAGACTACCAAACTATATACTCCTTCACTTTCCCTCACACGATACTTAGCTTATGCTATGGATATTCTGTGACTAAGTGTTGCAGAGTTGCAGGAGAAGCACAGCCTTCGACTGGTCTGATGTTGACGGCCTTTATCCAAATTTCGGATGAAGCGGTACGTACTCACTGATCTACGCTTCGAAAATTCTCACTCGGAGGCACAGCTGACGGTACTAGATCATATTTACTCAGCTCTTGGAATTGTACACCATCAGACCAAGTCTGAGAACATGGGTGCTCTATGTTCTCCTATCCGTGAGTGCGCAAATCCGAGCTGCCAAAGAGACACTGAGTCATCATCGGGCTCAAGAGCCTTAGCTTCTCTAATGAGGAAGCATCAATTCTCGTAACGGTCTACATGACGCGTCAGTTCACTTTAACTCCTTCATTACTATCGCCATGTTATTTATCCTGCAGAACTTGCTTCGAGCGATGACCCCGAATCCGTAGCATATCCTGTTGCTGTTACGTTCTAACTACCGCCGCATTTAGTCTCCAGAAGAAGGCACCAAAGAGTCACGCGTTGACGCGTTTAGGGGTACCGTCACAACCGGATTACTCCGAGGGTGGTCGGAGCTTTCGGCCGCAAGTCAACTTTCGACCACTACCTCCATTCGACTCTTTCTTGTCTCTCCGGTATCGTGTAGTCAATGGGTCTGTCTTGTCAAAGATCTAGTTAAGTTTATCATCCTACTTTCTACGCCCGCCATTCAACTGACCTTCTGTTCCTGGCTATGATAGCCGCTCGCAGCACACTTTCTTTGCTCCTTACTGGAGATGTGGGCCGATTTCCTTAACACAGTGCAAGAGGACGGTGAACGCTTATCGGAATTCACTATGAATGGGGAGACCTGTGGCACTGGCATACAGGGGAATTATGGAAAGGCCAAAGTTCGTCCCGTTATTGTGGATTTTCTACTGATTCTCCCCACAATTCTATTATCACCAATAGCTTCTGCCCTCCAAACCTTGACTTACATCGATTGCTACTTCATCTCGCACAGCCGCTTTCTTTGAAACAGCAGGACAGCGCTGCCAATATCATGAATGAAGGACGACCTCCGGTTACTGTAAGAACTACATACCAAATGGGCTATCATTTTTCCATTCGATCAGCACCCTTGACGCCACAGATCATGTTCGCGCTTGAATGGATTTGATACCCGGAGCCCAGTCCCATTAGGAATCCTTAATCTCGTCATCACTTCCATCGTGATATGGTTCCTTCCTTTGTCGTCTGTTTTTGGAAGTATGGCCATACCATGCCTTTTCCTGGTCCCTTATCGTTCAATCTATGTCGACTACAGGGATAGCTGCGTACTGCGTCCTCTTGCTTTGTTAACTCGGGTCTATCTCCTATTTGGAACTTTTTTTTCGAGAGACTTCCAGCAGCGCACCGAACAACTAATTTTGATTTTGATGCACCACACTACCTCCGCGGCACCCTTTTCTTTCACCTGCGAGCGAGCGACTCCACCATTGCAGTACCATGAACTCCTCAACTGGGATGACTTCACGCTTCGAGTATAGCAGCTCGCATATCCCTATCATCAAACCGTGCTGTGATCCGTTCAGTCCCTGCGACTTCACAGAATACGAATTCATGGCGCGTACCTACCTCCAGAGCAAGGAGAGCCTTCTTCCCTCCATACACGTCGCGTCTTTGTCGCTCGGTTTCAAGGATCCACTTGTACGAGACTGGTTCATGGCCGACATGCCGCGTCTGTGCTCGCTGACGCTCACAGACTTCCTGTCTGAATTACGGGCAGCGTTTCTTCCGAGAGACTGGGATCGGAAGATGAAGGATTCTATTTTGTCGACGTATCAAGGGGTAGACGAACCCGCCATCGTATGGATAACGCGTCTCCGATCCAAGAACACCTTCATCCGGAATACGCCTCATCATCTCAGCAACCACGAGCTCCTCGCCCACTTTAAATCACACCTCAATAACCATCTCTCCTCAATACACAGACGCGATGCGGACGCTCCGGGCGAGGATGACCTCATGCAGTGGATCCTTCTGATCAGGTGTCTCGACGAAACGGCTGATGATGCTGATCGCGATTCAGAGAGTGACGTGACGGCTACCACGCCGGTTTCCGCCATACCAACCGATCCACGTCTGCGGAAACGGGATGAAGGTTTATCACCGAAGCGCGCACCGACGACAACTCCTCCTCTCCCTCCTTCCCCCGTCTCTCGGATGAATGGCGTGCCCAAATCACCGTGCCTTTCCCCGCCTCCACCGCCACCGCCATCCGCATCGCCCCGGCCTCTCCATCTCAGGGTTCAGAGCCGTTCATTACCAGACCGACCCAAGTTTGATCCGTATACGAGTAGTATTCCATCGCTTACAAATGAGCAGAGGCACTTTTTGCGGAGTCGACAGGGATGCTTTCGGTGTAGAAGGATAGGTGTTCGACATGCAGGAGGAGAGTGCCTTTATGGGGAACCGAGCCCGGCAAATTACCGCGGAATTATGCTCCCAGATGGTGTGGGTCTCGTGAGGGACGCACCTAGACATCATCTTTCAGAACGCGGGCCTTCGATGCTTAATGATTCGGATGACGCTCATGGCGATCGAAGGGGGAAGTATGAGAGAGTGTAATCAAATATTTGGCATTTCTTGGTAAAGAGGACCGGTTACTATTCCAGCTTCATTCCATCTGATCTCCATGTTTTATCCAGAATTTCGCGATATTACCGTGCAGCATATCATCTTCACTGGTTAAAACAGGCCAAAACGGAAGCATCGTATCCATCTGCACGGCTCTGGGACCGGCAGGGCATTAGCGTTCGAAGCAAATATCCAGAAACGCAAGGATGCTTATCATATGGGATGAAGATGAGAAAGTACAGGTGTAATATGCATGAACCCGGAAGACGAGACTTTGATACCAGCTACAGTGTTAGTTACATAACGAATATCATCATTTCTTATATGTGTAACACGCTATACATCAAGATGCGATAACGACAACGAAAGATAAAAGATTATTATGGCCCCTTAAATAAAATTCTTCCATGTACCCATATGGACTAATAATTATCAATGGACTTCGTTGGCAAGCCTAATGTTCTTCGTCTAATATCTACATGGTGAGGTCCCGTAATATGATGCTCATTCTCCTTTGTCCCTTGTGAACGGTTTGGGAACCACTTCAAGATCGCCCTTTCGAATGGACGCAGGCATAAATTGCACGGGCATATTGATGCAGGCTTCTGTGCGACAGGGCTCTGGGATAGGTAGACCCTTGCAATATGCCTGTTAGAATTGTCTTCAGTGTCTGCCATAGTACGAGAGAGGATCAAGACCCACAGCCATAGACCAAGCGACGACAATAGAAACGGTGAAGAGGTTCATTATCTGGGAATGTGTTTCGTGCACTTGGCTCATATATTTGTGGTTGTCAATCCGGTCGAATTCTCTCTTATACTTTTTGGACACAAATTCAGACTCCGGAACGCTCTCGTAACTCGTTTGCATAGGCACTTGGATTTATGATTGTGGACTCCCATGGAAACCAGAGTAAACCAAATGTTCATGAAGCTTGCTCATATAGTACGGTAAAGGTGTCATTGGAAGTTATTTTTAGTCCGAGGAGTCATGACAGTGGTATCATGCTCGGTGGCAATTGCACGAGTGCAACAGATACACGGGTAATAGGCCGACGTTATCTTCTGGGTAAATTTATGAAGATGACAGTGCAGGAAGTATGACTAGCTGCTATTCGATCATGTCATGTCACAACGTCTGTATACCATAGTAGTGTTCATAACCAATCCTCTCCTTGAGCATCGTCATATCTTCCCAATATCCATATCCATTCAATTGTGTTGCAACGACATTGTGAGTCAAGGATCGCTATATCTTGATCATTCAGACTTACGTTAGCTTTATACAAATGATGGTGTTTCTACCGCAACGTTCGTACATTCTTATAAAGCGTACACTTTCTTCTCGGTTTAACCAGACTGACAGATAATTTCCTCTCCCCGAAAGCGAGTTACAGGTAACCGCTAGACTCTACACTATGGCTCAAACCAGCCCCAATTTTGCATCTATCCAGGTACTTGCGACGCAGGTGTCCGATTCCTGGTTTAATGGTGTTATCATCGAGTCCCTAATCCATGGTAAGGTTCGCACTATTCAAGTCCTTGGCATACTTAGGGCTTACCGTGATGCAGGGATGTACACGACGTTGCTCTCCATCGTACTGTGGCGAATGGGTACGTCGTTGTCATTTTCTTACGGCATCTAGGCTGAAAACAGTGCACTTTAGTGTCGAGTAATACTGTCCATAGAGGGCAGACAAAGGTCCTTGCTGGAATCTCGATGTTCATGTATATCATGGCCACAATGCACATCTCTGTGAGGTGGTTTTACGCCAGGCGCGCTTTTATCACGAACGGAGAGACGGAGGAAACGAGGTTCTCTGCCCTCACAGACTCGCTTGTTGCCGGCGGTCCGTTATGGGTTCCGACTATCAGCAGTATCGTAGCAAGCATCAATATATTGATCGCGGATGGTGTCATTGTACGTTTCTCATCGGACTATAGACATGCAGTGACATTATTATTAGATTTGGAGGTGCTGGATCATTTGGCAAAGGAACTGGAGAATTATCGTACTTCCTTCCATATGCACACTATGTGGAACAGGTGAGTCATGACACTTTAACTTGGATATACTCTCGTCATTTACGAGTCGCAGTATTCGACGTCTGCTTCCTTGTCCAGGAACTGACGCCATTGACCGATCCGGAAGGAAAGCCTGTGACCCCCTGGGGGAGTAATGCCATCAATTGGGGAGTAGCGTATTATAGTATGACGCTATCCACGACGGTCATCTGTACGACTCTGATTGTATTCCGGCTCACCCAGGCGAGTAGAGCTGGGAATTTCCTGCCTTTCGTGCAGAATCCGTACCACAAAGTTATGGAGATCATGGTAGAATCTGCTGCATTATATGTCGTTGCACTGGCAATATACATCCCATTTATCGCGACGAATAGTCCGTATAGCAATTATCCCCAAGTGGTTCTTGCTTCTGTAACTGTGAGTCGTGCACTGTTTTTTCTTCGTTCAGGAAGAGAAGACTGATACGATCTTTGGTGTAGGGCATCGCACCGGCTTTGATACTTCTTCGAGTTGCATCTAGAAGCCCAGACCTGGGCTCGCCATGTAATAGTCTGTGTGCGCAGCCATTACAGAGACTATCGAAGGCAGATACAGAATGTAGTGTCACATCGGTGGAGAAGGAAGACGTGATGTTCATTACTCCGGCAACAGGTGTTTGAAGTCATTCAATGGTCATGCTGACCCCGAAAATCATATTACGTTCGCTGTACATAGTAAAAGAAAAGAAGCGCAAGCCTTCTCTATATTCCCTACCCGCGACGACAAGTAGACCGATAATGGAATAGAGATTGCTAAGAGATGCGGTGTCAGGCCGGGAACCGGGCCGGTAGAAATAACCAGGAATATAGGCTGAAGAAGGTTGCTGAGTAATTATTTGATGTGAAGTAGTGGATGAGTAAGCATAGAGAATTAAGGGGAGGATATTCGTACTCATCATGAGTCAGAATGACTAACGAGGAATCAGAATGACTATTGCACGGTCAGAGTAACTTGGCTGAGTAAGTAAAAGGTAGCTAAAAATAGACTAGAAATCTTGTATATAAAGGCCAAGAAATGAAGAATCAGAAAGCGAATTCCTACCCTCGATTTCAGAGTATCAACTTGAGAACCAGGGTGGTCAGAGCCCACCAACACATTTCAGCAGCTCACAAAATCACCGTAGATTTTGTGAAGTCAGACAAGCAGCAGTCAGTAGCCAACAACCGGACGGTTGGCACTCCAGTGAAGACAATCTTAAGAATCAGAGACCGAAGCGCATTGCGCACTCTGATTAATGTATAGGTCCATCTGTTGGACATCCCCGAAGACATTCTCAAGAATCAGAGACCGAAGCACATTGCGCACTCTGATTAATGTATAGGTCCATCTGTTGGACATCCTGGGAATCAAATCAGATCATAGCATCTGTGCTGTTTCCCCCCAAACTCATATTATTGTACTGACATTATTTTGCAGTGCGATAAATTCTAGTCACCCCTAAATTAGCGTGACAGCGGTTTACAAGGGCGAGTGCGTCTGTGCTACCATTTTCGATGAAGAGGGAGAGCCTAAGAGCCTCAGTGTATTTTAGCGAATCCCTGTTCTCGGAGATATTACTTGAGGTAAACAATTGTAAGGGGACCGGAAAACGAGTTGAAGGACTCTGACGAAGTGATGCGCAAGGTTTCGATTCATTGTATCTGATTTACCATTGGGAACATCAGTGTTAACGATGTTCACGAGGCGGGGAAGACGGTTCAGATTTCAGTGCACAATACGTATCCGTGCCATTCTCCTTGAGTAATCCCATATACACAGCATGATGCGGCGACAGCTCTATGACCATAGCATCAGACAAATATCAACAACTCAAAGGGTAAGACAAAAAATTGTTACTAGAAGCATAGTGTATTGGCGGGGAATCGAAACCAAACGCGGCCACACGCTCCTGTCAATTGGTATGGGAAGACCGTACGTTAAGCCTTAAAACCACCAATGTAGACCCTACATAAGCAATACGGAGCTGTAAGCATCCACATCGGGGCAGTCGAGCCTCCACTCTAAAGAGGCTTGAATGTATGTGGCCTTTCCTCTTTATTTGAGCCAGCGCCATAATATTTAAAAAGGAAGTGGTCGGAATATTTTGAGGGCGGGACTGAGCGCAGCGTCCGTATCCGCACACAGACTGCATACATGCCATTGTATAGAACGAATCCGACATCAGAACACAGGGGAAAAACGAAAGACGCGTGCTTCTATACTGACTCCCTCAGCTAAGGCCTAAGTTTCCCACCGAAGGGAGGCAGAATCGAGCCCAGCCCTCTGACAGGACCTGCTGCTGGCTCCAGATTTAGTCAGACATCGCACCGTCCTCTCTAGTGCCTCTAGCCCATCATATACGATGAGTCTACATCCCAGACATTTCTCCGTCCAACACGCATCCATCTCTGCCCGCTCTTCCATCTCAAACCGACACGACCCGCCATCAAACGATCTCACATCCATTTCTGAGAGCTCTACACAAGCACCATACACACTACTGACTTGTCCATGATTGATCAGCTCGACGAACTGTCAAACACATCAGGAAACGGAAGAAAATGACGAGATATACCACGTACTATTGCGCTATCAAGTAGCCCCATGTGCAGGCAATGCCAACTCCAGAAGAGTCGCGGTTTGTTATTTGACAGATCTAGTCCACTGGCACGTGAATATATTTCCTTCAATGATATGTTCGAGCATATCGTGAACACTGCTAGACTTAATGAGCGATATAGGGAGAAACGTCGAAGAGCTCACCAAAGGAAACCCGCAGCAATCGCACCGGCCAGTTGCAGGATCTGTGAACAGCATTGAAAAAATACTGTTGGATATTCCCCGATGAACTTGGCCAATCGACTTCGAAGGGAAAAGGCAAACCTGTGTAGTCACGTGAGAGGATCACACGGACCATTGCTAGAAAACTTGACAGCATCGTGGCAGTACTGTTAAGCGCTCAGGCTCAACTCTGGTGCTGTGCCATTTACAGCACCTTAGTGAACCCAGTCATCTACTACCATCAAAGATACTCGCGCCAACGTGAACACTACCACCAAAATGAGCTCGCCCTTTTGCCACAAGATGAACTCCACCACCAATATGAGCGAGAAGAAGACATATGATCAGGTCGCAAACATCGCTGAATATTCCGGCATACCGTACGTCGAGAACCTGGCCAAAGTCGCAATCCTCTGTACGAAATGGCTCGAGGTTCGTAAACTTCCTTCGCTGTGATACTTGCTCCACTTTACTCTGTCGATAGACAAAGGGCACGAATGCAGAATACTCAAAGGAGCTCTGCGAGAGCATCGGCAACACGATTGTCACGATAGACACAGTTACCAGAATGGAGAAGGGAATGGCAGAAACGTATTTCAAGGATATCAGTA
Organism: Armillaria novae-zelandiae; assembly: GCA_030435655.1. Classification (NCBI taxonomy): domain Eukaryota; kingdom Fungi; phylum Basidiomycota; class Agaricomycetes; order Agaricales; family Physalacriaceae; genus Armillaria; species Armillaria novae-zelandiae. Next base: position 172,417 of record JAUEPR010000081.1, on the reverse strand, counting down.
TGGAAATAGAACAGTGAGCACACGTTTCCTCTAGCTGTCCGGGATCAACCGCTTCCAAATCTATGGAAACTGCAGGTACCTTAAGGGCATAGTTCGAGATATTCCTCTCGGGATGGAGGAGTGAGTTACCCTTTCGGTTCTTTCAACAGGCTCTCATTTTTCGAATACAGCTACCTTCCTCAGTCTGCTCCTCCAGACCATGGACATATTGCGAGACATATCACGGTTGTTATCGAGACTGATCAGCTCAGAGATGCTATTCAGGCTTACAAGAGACGCGTTGACGATCTCAAGTTAGATTTCTTGGTAGGCCTGCTTTTCAGTTTGGGAAGGCAGTCATTTGATCCAAGCATGACGTAGATTCACCTGACAGGCGACTGCATGACATCGCTCGGAGAGATTACTCGTATGCAGTCGATGATATGCGAGAGCAGAGCTTCCTACTTTTCAGAGATTCTTAACCTTCCCGCCCTATTGTTATTGTTATTGTTATTCTTATTATTTCTTTCTTTCGTTCTTTTGAGTATCTCCTTTTGATTAAGATGGAGCGCGCATTTGCGTTTCTAGATAACGGTGTCCGTATATGATACGTTACTCACATGCTTTACCGATTCGTAAACAAACTATTAGTATCTATACACCTTTGTTATGGCATTACCTACGTACCTTTGACTACATCATCTCCTTTCGTCATGATTCCTCTTTCGACTCGTTATTACTCATTCCATTTGCCAGAAGGCCGTAGAATATTCTCTTACCTTCTATGACATGTATATATACGATCGACACTGTGCTTTCCTACAAGTGAACTTAAGGGATTGCTGAACCTCGATAGCTTAATCGGACTCAAAGACTCAAGTGAACTTTACACGGTAATTGATTGAAGTTTTCTTCTATTTCATCCTCTACTCTCATCTTGTACATCGGTGAAGGTGATGGTTTACTCTATCGACGGTTGTACTAACTTCTACTTCTCAGATTTACTCTCATACACAACAACCTTGGAGATTTTCAAAATTGTTTATCATGACCCGCTGAAAGCTGCTCACTATTACCGATACTAGTACGACTTGGTGGTTGTCGATAACCAATGCAATATTCCGTTGAGATCAGTACTCCGTCGTAGTGACAGGGTACTGCCAACGACTGCAGTCGGCTCGCCCTACAGCAAAGATCAAGCACAGCTGTCTTTCGGTTTCGCGCTGTCCAAACCGGCTCGTAGCTATCTCTTCTTACGGTGACGACTTCTCCCCTAGTTATAACATAATTCTCGGTAAAATTGCATGAGAGTAACGAAGATCTATTTTTTATTCAATGACCGGTACGTTAAGCGCTCGATTCTCTACCGCTTTTCGACAGCATGTCTACTTCTATCTACGCGACCACCACCATGTCACTCCCGGCCAGAACTTCTCGCATGCTTCTCTATATCACTGCAGATTCTGGAGCACCATACGTCGGGAGCCTTGCCAAAGTCGCTACAGCGATCTTGGACTTGCTCGAGGTTGGCATATTGGCTCACTGTACTACTTGTTCCTGATTCATTACTTCACTGACAGGCTAAAGGAAAGAATAAAAAAACCACGAAGGAGCTCTGTGATAGCATCGCCAATACCATCGTTGTCGTCGACACACTTATTAAGATGCAGAGGGACACGGGAGAAATTCATTTCAAGGATGTCTGTCTGGAAATGGAAAGGTGAGCCCGCAATGTTGGTTGTCCTGTCTCAACAGCATTTGACTTGGTTGGCAACTATAGGTACCTTGACTGTATAAGTCAGGAATTGAAAGATGCACAACGGAAGCAACGTGGTATAATGGGGGTCTTCGATGCCCCTGAATTCAAAGCTACGATCAAGACATATGGGAAGCGTGTCCATGATTTGAAGGTAGACTTCTTGGTGTGTATTTTTCCAACTTTGGTCGAAAGGAGATACTCTGAACCGAGAATGCTGTAGCTTCAGGTCATGGGCGACTGCAAGTTGGCGCTGAATGACATCAGTTGCCAGTTACAGGATCTGATTGCCGAGACGCAAAGCATGAAGGACACAGCATCAAAGGAAGTAAGGGTGATCCGCACAGTGATCAGGCAAACAGCATATTACAGCGCCTTGGCTCTGTGTTTATTTGCCTTCTTCGTTCTTTTTCTAACCGATGATGACAATCCGTGACACGGCCGTATCGGATACAAGCGCAGTCCACCCGTGCGGCTGGACCAATCCTGTTTGCCTACTATCATGTAGCAAAGGAACAGTCCATGTTTACTTACAGCAAACACTTAGAGTATATAACTAAGTATGACTACAAAGCGGCAAAGCCCGTTACGATAGATCATATCAGACATAAATAAGGAATCTAGCGGGGTACTCATTAATAGTAGCCTCGCGTTACGGACAAGATTTCAAGGAATAATTTCCGATCTATTCTACAGTAGTATAAACACATTTCGCATCTACTATACCTATAACATCATTATGATGACGAAGCTAAGCGCAGTATATAACACTAACAGCAATAATGCATGTTAACGTTGATTCCTGTACCCGAGCTCACACACCAGCTGTTCTTATACATATGTTATTCTAAGATCTGAACACTCTATGGATTATCCTGTGAATATACATTGTTAGAGCAAAACGAAGGATAGTGAATCGTCTTCACTCTGCATTTACACCGTTCGGAAGTCCGCAACATATTTCTTCACTCTCTCTAGGACCTCGGCCAATCATGCCATAAATTTCCGCGACCTAGTCATTTCCCCGTCGGATAATTTCCAATCTGCGGCCTCTCTTCCGCCTCTAATGAACACTGTTTATCTCCCGGTTGCCCCGCATCCATTACGCAACGGATACTATTCCAGCGCGATGTAAATTGACCCATGGCCCGCCTCATCTCACTCTTTTCACCTTGCGTCCCGCTCCATACTCTCCCCAAACTTATCTCGTCTCTTCCTGTGAAGTTTGATCAATTTGGCCAGCAAGAGCGTCGGGATCCGCTACAGTGTCTCCTGGTGCTGCTCTTTGTGGATGAACAAATTCTGTGTACGCACAGAACTGCGAGATCCTGCGACGCCATTGTGGATGCAGGGAAGGAAGAAAGCCATATCGACCTGTTAGGTGAGAGAAGTCTGTGCAGGAGAGGGCATCGAATGAGTGGGAGTACCAGAAAGCGGTGATTATCACCATGGTTAGGGATTTGAATGCGGCGTAGAGGTTAACCGGCCTGTCAAAGTAGTCCTTGCGAAGGTGGGAGATCATGGCGTCGATCTACGGGACGGGTATTGATGCGTCAGGATAAGAGGGAAGCAATTGTCAATTCGCCTTGGAGGGGTTGAAGCCCTCCGCCTGGCTGAACCTGAAGGATAGGTTGACAGGAGAAGAAAGGTAAGACCATGTCGCTGTTCCCCAATGAATTCAACAACAAAGCCCCGGGTCTACGCATGTGTACTAGATGGTTGATTTGGGCACAATAATCTGGAGGGCATGGATGAGCGTCGCAGTGGCGTCGCTTCCAAGCAGTTGGACCTTCAAGTTGCTTGTCGCCACATGTGGTCACTATCCCAGGGTTCCAACGAGCACTTGATAATCCCGGCAGGGATCGTAGGTAGTATTCACATTAACGGTCATTGTAACAGATTCATTCGTAAGACAGGGAGGATAGAACAGATATAACATATTAGCGATGCAATAGATACTACTGTTGACATCTATCATAAGCGCGATCAGGTGCGCCATAACGAAACAATGTTCAGCTTCGTCCAATGAAGAAACCAGCCCTGCGTTATCATCAGGACCGACGAATGCAGCTGCAGAAAGAATGCATAACCGTAGTCATGCAGAGGAATGGACGTTCCTGCAACACTCATAGCAAGCATATTATAGGAGTACATCATTAGCCAAAACGAAGAGGATGAGGACTCGCCTTAACAATGTCTTTACACTTTCACCAGTCTCTCCTGTCAATCCTGCGCGAAGCGTCTACACCCCAGAGTTTTCGCCGTCCAACAAGCATACATATCTGACCGTTCTTCTATCATTATCCAGCGTGACGCACATCCAACGGCTTCGCATCTCAGTCTGGCGCGGTCCAAGCTGAAATATCAACCAAGTTACCGGTCCCATCACTGAAGGAACTGAACTCTACCAGAATTGTAAGGACTGAACGACGTGGATGAAGAAAATACTACGCACCAGAGTGTAAGCGTTCCAGCTGAGCCGAAACTTCGAAGCTTCCAATCTGATATGGAAGGACGTACGTGTATGTGGGTCTCTGCATGCATCCTGCTTCGAGCTAGTCATTGATCTGCCAGACGAATCGTTAAACACGTCAGGAACAGGAAGAAGATAACGAGACATATGTTGTACCATTCCGCCATCAAGTAATCTCATACGACGGACACGCCTACTCCAGACCAGTCACGGTTTGTTGTTCGACAGATTGAGTCTACATGAATCTCTTACTTGGGATGATATGTCTGGGCATATCGAGACTAGACGTGGGGGGAGAGACGCTAAATACCGATGGAAAATCGCGTCAATAGCACCACCAAGTTGCGGAGTCCGTTAATTGTAGTACAAGATGCTGTTGTATATTCCCAAATGAACTTGTCAATCAAAACCAGCAAGAAAAAGACGGGCATACCTTTCCCGACATTATCACTTTGTTCTTAAGTCATTTCTTTGCCTCGCTTCCTTTTCAAGACTAACCCTCATGCCTCGAGCAAAGAAATAACGATCCAATATACGCGCATATAGCAGCGTTTCAGGATCGACAAGGCAGACACCAACTTGGTCTTGATGGTCGCGGTCAAAAGAAAAGGTGGCGTGAGAAACTGTCGGACAAGTTATGAATTTCACATCCGGACTTCGGGCCGACTTCTGTCTTTGATCACTGCGAAAACGTAGACACAACGCTTCTAGCTCTTATACTGTCCATCCCATGTGAAGGTCCTGGTTTCTTCAGCATCAAGGTGACCAATGGACCACTTGGAGATGGTGTAGCCAGCGATGAAAACAGCAGCGACAGTGAGGATGAGCTACGACAGCGAGGATGACTGGTCAAAGGCGCGGATGGAATTGGCCCTCGTTTCATGGCTGACCCGTTTCCCAGTCCTTTACTTCCACGTACATGGCCGCACATGAGCCCGTCACTGCGCTTCATATAAATTACCTGCATTCAACTCGGTGCACCATCCGCCATTATTCGCCCTTGACATTGGCGTCCACGACATGGAAGACGGCTACAACCTGGCTCGCCCTCTGGCGTCGAATGAACCTGATAGCGACCCCAGCGCGCTCCTCATCTGTTGGCTCAAGAAGCGCACGAACCTCAACGTTCGAGCGGCGCCAGTGCGTTCAAAACAACGTAGTCCTTGACTTTGGTTTGTCATACCCATGGCTGATGAATTCCACTAGATGTAGCGTTACAGTCATCTCATCTCGTGTTGTAACCATCAATACGGATTCTGCTTTGTGCGGTACTTGGTATTAGCTGCTTCCTTAGTCATTACACCGACGGTCAGGCTGACGTTCAGATCTACAGCCATAATACAGACCTTGGTCATGGAAAGTATTCTCATTCTTCATGTTTCGCCTATCGCGGGTAGAATGAGAAGTTGATTGCAAATTTTTGTTTCTTTCTCCTGAATGTAGACACAACTCAGGGTATCAGCTTCTCGAATCTCATAAGTACGGGGCCTCGGGTCGACGATGTATAGCTGGGAGCTGGTAAGGGTCATTTTTGGGGCCGTATCAAGGTCTACGACTGATGCGACTGATGCCATCAGGATGGCTACTTTACACTTCCAATGCCTTATTCGAACTTGCCCTGTTTCTAACTTCTGCATTTTACGGGATTAAAGGATGAAATCGACGAAAGCTCTTCCACAGATACCACAAAACTAGTCCAAAGCCGATTATGGGCTTGCTGCTCAGAGACAGCATTTTTAACTTCCTGCTGTACTTCGCGCCAAACTCATGAAGTATTAATCTGAGTCGTCTAGAAACTGCCGTTCATTCTTCTCTTCCATATCGATCGCAATTATCAAGAAACATCAAGAACTGGAACAGTAAGTTCTAAATCTCCTGAAAAGGTGCTCTCAAAACTGAAATGTTGGAAGTGCAGACTGTGAGATTTGTACTCACCTCAAACACTCGAAGCACCCGTCTAACGAGGCCCACTCATGCGTCGGAAGCAATGGACGGACACTCCCTCAACCGGATCTGCTACTCGAAAGTGTTCTAACTCCATGCCTCGAGAGCGCCACATATTCAAATCTTCTTTGGACCGCTTTCCTGATTGGACAAGCATACGCGTCATCGTAGTGCTCATGAGGTTAATTGAGACCCCTCCTACCGTCCTGAAGAGCAATAATTACAAGGAGTAGAAAACATAGATGTTGACTGCTCATCACGAATGCTAGGATTGGAAGGCTACAGAAGACGCCAAACAGCAGGTACCAGGGTCAGACGTGTTTCGTGGCGAAAGATTACTGATACTTTACGCGAGACCAAGGAATATGCCCTATCAAATTTGATACTTACTATATCAATACCAGCCTCATATCACGGGAGAAAGTCGTATGATATCTATATCCTCCTGCACGTATCTTTCAATCCTAAATATATCAGCTCGTTGGAATCATTCGGGACACGTAACCTTCGCGACAACAGCGAGATGCTGAACCTGGCAGTGATAACATCGACAGAAGTGGTGGACATAACATCATAGATTAAGCCACAGTCGAACGTTACCATAGCTGTTCCAGACGACAGGACATTCAATTATTGCTACTAAGCCATGGCATCTCCACTCCCGAGCGATACATATTGGATGCTTTGGGGTTGTAATGAATGTGGCAACAGTCAAATTGATACCCTGTAGCACTAGTAGGTGAATATATTGTAACAAGCCACAGTCGCTCTGCACTATCACTAGATACCTGGCAACACGAAAGTTGAATCGGCACATGTGGAGTACTTGCATAGACACCGAAAAAGAGTGGAATATGATACACGCAGGCACCTGCAACTACACGTTGGATAGTTTCTTTCTTTGGTTGAATAACAGTGATTGTAATGACTCGAATAGGTTCCGGTACTTGTTGAAAGGTTGCTAGATACTATTAGAGATTTATTTAGGCAAAGCTGCGCTACCTTTAGAAGGAAAAGACATTAAAGCGCCATCACTGCATGTTCAGTACTATCAACTACGCGGCTTGAGTGGTTGAAGAGGCTGTGGGCGTGTGGCTGATTATCAACCAAAGATAGATTGATTCAAAGATGAATAATCGTCGTACTTCTTGTTTCAACTGTCTACCGCTTTTTGACCGTCTCCTGATTTGTTTTGAAACCCTTTGAGTCCCTGACTCATCTACGCACGATTTCATCTAGCTCCACATCAATGTTTCTGGCTGCACATTGCATCTGAGCATCGAAGTTATCTCGTTAGCGCTCGCTTCCTGCGTTTTTCCCTATGTCTTCTCCATCTTGACACTGCATCATTGATCATAGTCAGTGTTATGAGATGGCGGATTCTAAATAACAAGGTAGCTACATACAACTCATGCCGTGCAGTATTGATCAACAATGAACAGATGGCGCTTGTTCCTCTTAGTGACCATTGCAATGATGATCGTCTCGCGGTGCGCCTAATGCGCTATAAAGAGTGCACCTGCGGACCTGCATTGAAGGCTCTATCAGCAACAGGATGTTCCAGTATCTAGATATTTATGACGTTTCACTATGCCGGTATTATGCTTTCTTGTTTGGATTTATCTCACAGAAATGCAGGTATAACATGGATGTTGATCTTCTGGGACTATCTGATAACCCTCGACGATGAAGTTTGTCCTTACTATCATTCTCATGTTGGACTCTCTACTGATTGACGCAAAGATCGCTTTGTTCTGGGTGCGTCTTCGTTCTGGCGTGATCCTATGTCTGTACGGCACCTGAAAATCGGATGGACAGGTCTCAAGACGATCCTGGATCAAATTCTTATTCTTTGCAGTAAGCTGTTTTCTAGTGCGAGAAATGAATGGTCAATAAAGAAGTTTTAGAATCGCTATATGGGACTGATTCTACGAATATGTGATATGATCGGTGCGTGGTGTCCGGCATTATTATCATATAGCCACTAGATATACTTTAGGGGAGATTTTCAGAGATGCAGTAAGTCATGGTTACAACATCACCTTTCTACTTGCCCCTCATTGACTAGGATACGCCGTTTTCGGATTATCGGTACGTTGGTCTCTTCCGACTGCCCTTGCTCCTTTGCTGAATATCAGGTGTAGATGCGAAGTTGGTAGGTAGCTGAACTTTGTTATGTATGTCATATGCCATTACCATCCGTTGCGCTGTCCCTTTCTGCAGATAGTAAAGACTCTTTCTGTTCCGTATCCAATGAAACTTCCGGAACTTTATATCGTACGTGTCGTCTCTTTGCATGTTTACATCAGTAACAGATCCTTGGCTTTACACCTATTGCCAGTGACAGCGCAGCTCCTTGTCATCGAGAGCATCCTTCTCCTCAGAGTTTGGGCAATAATGGGAAAGCGGCGGTGGATCCTGTGGACATTCTGTGGTTTGCTTGCCTGTACCACAACTGCATCCACCATTCTTTCCGTGTATCTTTTCCAGAATAGTGGAAGCATCGCAACCAGGTAAGTGTCGCATCATGTTCTGCGACGCATGTAACAACCGTTCTTCAGTACTGGGACCCTGATATTTGAGGTGATCATTTTCAGCTTCGCTTGGAACCACGGAATCGGGGCATCAGGAGGTCTGAGATCACTATTGTTCTGTAGTACGGGCCCATTTCAGCATGGTCCCAAGTCAATCCTATGTCTAGTTTTTCAAGATTCATTTCTGAACCTCATTGCGTGAGTGTTTCCCTTGACATGTATACTTTTGTGTGTTCAGTGTCGACTCCCTCAGTGTACTTTGCTCCTTTCCAATTATGGCGTTTCTCGTACGTTGAAATCTTGTCCCCAAGCTCAACATGCATTGACTGTAACTCTTCTCATACAGGATCCACGGTTGGGGATAACGATAATGAGTATTACAATTACTCATATGCTTCTCCGTCTGCGGAAGAATGTTCTTCCAGACACTGCTGGTCCGCTGTTACAGATGGTGGAATTGACGACCTTCAGAGCGACCGCCAATGCGAATGGTGCTATGCCCTTGGCAGCGTTGGAAGCAGGGGAAGATGTCATTGATATTCGACCTTATCCACATGGGAATTAGATTGACTTTTTTTGGCACTCAATGGTATATGAGGTGTTGTCTTTACGGATGGATAATAGAGCACGTAAACGCATAACCGATGTTGGCATCTGAATTCAGGACTAGTACTACATGGGCAAGTGCCACCGATTCGTCTGCAAGAGCAAAATATGTCAAGTACCTGCGTTTCACCCGTTGCGCCCGAGCTCCCCATTGTTCGCCGTTGGTATCGGTGTGCGACATGTATGACGGCCACGACCGGGCTCGCCGTCTCGGTATTGAAGCCAAGATGGTAGTGACCAGTGTGAGATCTTGCGACACTATCACAGAGACAATGCAGTAAAGAGGCAATGCCATTCTGGTGACGAAGCAGACGTGGGCATGTGCAGGTAAGCCCTGACTTATCATTTCTGAAAATAAAATCTCCTTCATGTTTTCCCGTGATTCGTGAAGGGTACGTCTGCATACCGAGCGTGCTGACAGACGTAGTCAGCGGCGAAGGAGAAATACAACGACCATCATACCTCAAGCTCTGTCGATGACGTCAACTGGTGCAGTCGCGCAGCACAACAACAACAGGACCGGTTCTATGTTCCTCGGCGATGAATTTGATAACCAAGGCAGAAACGTCTACCTTTCACGCCTCACTTTCGAGTCCTTTCGCCTTGTTTATCTTTCGAAGACACCGGCCCGCCGGATGTATAGTACAGCAGAGTCATCTTCAATGGGATTCCAACACGAAAAGAAAATGGAAAGAGGATTAACGGTGCAACAGTCGTGGGAAAATGTAGATGACGTCATCTAAACGTTGAATCCAAATCTCGGGTCGACTTCTGATTACCCTGTGAACACGGTTAATCATAGAAATGATATGACCGCTTAAATCGGACATTAGTAGTATGGCTTTCACTTCCTGCCGATATGTATTCATATCTCATTGGGTGCATTAGCTCTGCAACAGTTCTTGGCATGAGGGTTTCTAACTGGGAGCAGCATCCAGACAGGTCTACTTCCTGTCTGTTCCTCAAAACACGAACTCGCCCGCCGGTGAGGATTCCCGTGTATGTACAAACAGAAAGTCAAGCCCCGGTTGTCGGTCTCTGTTGCTTTAGGTTTTTCTTCGCTGATTTTGATGTGGTTCTGATGTGTTTCTCTCGTCGTCCAATATTGTATCGCTGAACCCGGGCCGCTTTGCTCTCAGACTCAGACCAAGCTATACGGTTTTGCTCCATGCTAAGTGGGCGACCCCCGGCCTGTCGCTCTGAGGAGGATTTCCAGACTCATCTTCGAATATAAGATGATTAGGAATCAATTCACGTGCTGACAGCGTCAATGTTCCTGGAGCGATCAGAATATTTGCTCGCGGTATTCTTGCTCAGTCCGCCCGAGTTTGTCTTGTTTAATCTCTCCTTCTTACGGGTTGTCTGCCGTCCAAGACGGTATGCAAAGCTCCTTGTTCCTCAACGGACTCAATAATGCGTGGGAAGCCTCTTCCCCCTTCGCATATGCAGTGGTCATTTCTATATAATCTGCCTGAAAATCTTGCGCTCCATTCACAAGGAATACTCTCGTCTTCCTTAACTGACTATGTGCACCTTTGGGAAACAACTACTCTCTTCTGTGTTTCTTGCAGTCCTCCTCGCCAAGGTCTCACACGCTGTGCCTTGGCCGATGACTTCGAAACACTCTACACACGAACGAAGGACTATTGGACGCGACTTGACAGTCGATACATATCATCCGGAGTCGACGTTCAAGGTAATCGGTACTACGGTCTTATTCTACATATTGATTCACATTTGTCTTGTAGACTTATGGAGGAGGGAAAGACATCACATCTTTCGTTAATAGTGACCTGGAGACCAGCTCGATCTCCTTCATTGCATCGGAGCTCGATGTCGATTCCTCTACAGTTATGTATAACTCGGGACACACAGCTGAGAACGATATGAGCTACGCCTATGTGAAGCAATACCATGTACGTATCGTTCCATGCTCGGCCTGCACTCCCCACATTCCATTGGTTAGGATGGGGTTCCCTTCGCCAACGCCGTTGCCAACGTTGCTTTCAAGAACGGCAAAGCCGCTTCACTCGGGTCGTCGTTCGTCGCTACATGTGAGTAATATACTATGCCGAGACCCTCTCAGTCATATTCTGACACGGCCTAGCGAACATCGCTTCCTCGCAGCCCACAGTAGCGCTTGATTCGATCATCAGCAAAGTGGAAGACGCGTTCACTGCTACCTACAGCGGCATCAACTCCCTCGAATATTTCGCCCTTGCAGATGGATTGGTGGCGCTTGCCCATGTCGTCCAAGTCCTGAACTCAGGTGCTAACACCGGATATGAAGCGTTTGTCGATGCCCATTCAGGAGATATAATTGCAGTCACATATTTTTCTGCCAAGGCCACAGTAAGATCCTATTCGCTCTCACTTCCATGTCCTTCTGAATCGATTTAGTATACTGTCGTACCCATAACCAGGGCATCCGTTGCGGAAGGAGCGCAAACCCTCATCAACCCTGAGGACTTGACCTCTTCTCCTCAAGGCTAGGTGGAGAATTGACGAAACCGCGTAAGCATTTTTAATACCCCCATAGTGTATTTCCCTGAATTTTGGTAGCGGAAACAATGTCGTCTCTTTCAAGGGATTACTGGCTACTACCACGGTACAATCGTCACCTAACACGTTCAATTACCCATATAGCACAGCCCTCGACCCCCTGGTTGGAGGAAATGTCAATGCAGCTCGAACCAATACCTTCTACATCATTAACAAAATTCACGACTATATGTACAAGTATGGATGGACCGAGGCCGCTTATAATTTCCAGCAAAACAACTTCGGTAACGGGGGACTAAGTGGTGATCGTGTGCAGATGTCTGTCCAAGACGCTGGCCGGTTCAATAATGCGGAATTCCTGACTCTTCCAGAGTAAGCTGTTCATTGAATTCACGCAGTGTCATGAGCCGATGTGGAGATTTTCAGTGGTCAGCCTGGGACCTGTCGGATGTACATTTGGATCAACTCAGTTCCCGATCGTGATGGAGACTTGCAGAACGATATAATCGTTCATGAAATGACTCATGGTATTACCAATCGTTTGACTGGGGGTGGAACTGCTAGGTGCTTGCAGACAGTTGAATCCGCAGGATTAGGAGAAGGTGAGTATTAATAGGTCTCGTTTGAAACTATTGATTGAGAATGTATTTTTCAGGATGGTCAGATACAATGGCGGAGTACTACGATCTGCTTCCTTTTTTACTGCTACCGGATTCTAATCCACAACCACAGATGGACTGAACAAAAAAGCGCCACTATTTCTGATTATGTCCTTGGTGTTTGGGTGACAAACAATCCTGCTGGCGCCCGCGACTACCCCTACTCCACGGATCCCAACGTGAACCCGCTGCGGTACTCCTCTCTTGCTCAACTGTTCGAGGTTCATTGTGAGTGTACTTATGATCCCATCAACAGTCCCTCATTCGTCTTTAGCTATCGGCGAGGTGTGGGCTAACATGCTACATAATGTATACGTCGCTTTGGTTCAGACTCACGGATGGTCATCGAGCGCTATGGATGATGCTACTGGGGCCGAAGGAAATATAGTTTACCTTCACCTTTTCACCAACGCCTTATCTTTACAGCCATGCAACCCTACGTGTAAGTCTGTCATCCCTCACGGTCTAACGCGGTCTCACTAAGAACTCGTAGTTGTGCAAGCCCGGGATGCATGGATCCAGGCCGACGTGAACCGGTACAACGGAGCTAATACTTGTATCCTTTGGAATGCCTTCGCAAGCCGTGGTTTGGGAATGCTTGCAGCGAACTATGTGGACGATGCTACCGTTCCTGCTGGGTGATAAGAATGCGAGGTAGCTTTACTTTGACTACGTGTAGTTCATTAAGCCATTTATTCGTGACATATGGATATGAAACTTGTCTAATTTCATTATCTTACCTTTGTTAGGCGCGGAATTCGAAGTGAATTTCAGTATAAAACACCACAATACCGTCTCGTATGTGAATCATAATTTCCGGCTAATAAGAGATGTTACGGGCCGGGAAAGATACGTAAGAGGGACGTTCTCATCCTCGATGGCTCGTCTCGTCGCTTTATCTTTGTCATGACAGCATACGCAAAAATAGTTCATGATACGCTTGTTTTTTACCCTTCTCGCTTCCATTTCTTCTCCAGGAATGTTCATGTGACTGCTCGCAAAGTCGATGAAAGCGATGCCCTGGACTGTGTTGACATTCGGGTAGATGATCGTATTTTCTAGACGGACATCCTGGTAAGCGACACCCAGAGATTTCCTTTATGCGCAAAACTGGACAAACCTAAGCAGATGGTGTCAGGAAAAGACTGAGAACAAGGATAAAATTTGATGGTACAATTTGCTTCCCTTCTCCAAGAACACGGTAAGGCCTTGAACTAGGAGGTAGTGAAGGCTGCAGAACCTTGAGAGCGACTTCCCTTAATTTCTTCGCCCGTGCCGGACTTCAGCAACACAGACTTGCAACCAAAGCGTTCTACGCTCGTGGAAAATCTGGATGACAGAGGTAACCACAACTTTATAAGTCCCAGTAGTGGTCGCGAATGACGACAGCCAGCGAGCATTGCAATGGCTGACTTGTAGAAGACCCGCGTCAATTTATTTGAAAACAAGTTTTCCTGCAGTGAGCGACCCAAGAGTGCTGTCTTGCATAGACGGCGAAGGTCCCGATGGATCCCGTGCAGAACTGTCGGGTTAACAATATCGTAGTCCCAACTAAAGTTCGTATCATATTCATCAGGATAGCACGGCTGATCAGAGTGTTGGGGCATCATTGGCCGAACGGTTCTCGTTCCAGACTTGAGGTAGTAGAGGTCTAACAAGTCGTTGGTGGCGGGTTACTAACTAGTCATTCGTTAGCATAAAGCGTTATATCAAGTGATTGGTACGGAGCTTAATGCGTCATTGCAGCAATCTGCACTCAGAAAGCTACAGATACCGGTGAATATTTAGCGACATTATTGAAGGGCCAAAGTTCTCCATATTTCTTTACTATTAGTACAAATACACGCAGTCACAAACTCTGGGACACCTTTTCGTAGACATGTCTAGCCTGACATGCATTCACCTTAAAGATTGATACAATTCTACACGTCTTCCTACACTTCATCGTGATTACCTTTGGCTATGGTGACCAGTCTCCGCTTAGCCAATCGAAACTGTAGCACGAAACGGAACGCACAAATGTCACTCCCGCTCGGTTATCACAGCGTGCAAATGTTTGTCACGAAATGCGGGTAAGAAGTGGTGTCGGAAATTGACATGTCTTCGAAAACAATGAACAATCAGGAATAGAGCGGAATAGAAGGAACAGCGACACCCACTTCGTCTCGTGATTCTTCAATTCGAATTTCCGAAGAACGTTCGCAAAGAGGATATACAGTTCACACCATGCCAGGCTTGAAGCTGCCATCAGCAGGAAAAAAATACCATGGCAGCGTAGAACTCACTTGATACCTAGGCGCGCACGAGGCCCCTTTGAGAACGGAATCAGATACTTGTCGAGGGATACCCCAGGTTGAAGCCATCGTTCTGGGTCGAAGTGATGCGGGTCGGAGAAGATTTCTTCATTCATAAGGACAAAGGTGCTGCCAATGCCAACGGTGGTCTATGAATTTATCAGACGTACTGTTTTGAGCTCACACGATAGTAGGAAACTCACTCCGGCAGGAACGAGGACACCCTCGATGATAGTGGGAGTGTCGACGACGCGCGGTTTGGCTACGGGAACGCCATTGCTGATTCGTAAGGACTCTTTGATGACTGCGGTCTGTTTTGATCGTTAGTTCTCGTTGAAAGCAGGAGGATGGGTGGCTCACCAAGTACGGTAGTTTCTCCAGGACTTCAAAGGAGACGGAGGACTCTTTACTAGGCCACACTTCCAGTAATTCTGACATCAGTTTGGAATAGATATCCGGGTTTTGCATGATGTGGAAAAATCCGATGGTCATTGTGTTACCTGTCGTATCCGTTCCGGCGAAGAGTAGATTTTGGGCCTGTCATTATAGTCAAGATAAAGTCGATTTTAGAATAACACACGATATACCATACCTCATCGGATAGAGATTTCTTAGACGGTATCTCTCCCGACTTGAATTTCTCCGGCGACAGCATACTATGATAAATAGTCTCGTGCATGCCATCGAGGGATGAAGGATTTTCTAGTATGCCTTCGATCTGGGTGGACAGCGCGTTTCGCAGTTCAACGAAACCAACTGTATCAGCATTGAGATAGCGCGTGAGGGACTCGGGGAGGCGGTAGAGCAGTTGGAGGATGGGAAAGTGGCGGATGGTGGTCATCATGGGCATGGCGCGTTCGAGGCTAAGGAGGATTGGGTGAGAGAAGTCTGGAGAGGATAGGGCATCGAATGAGTGGGAGTAGCAGAAGGCGGTGATTATGTCCATGGTTAGGGATTTGAAGGCGGCGTAAAGATTGACCGGCTTGTCGGAATAGTCCTTGCTAAGGCGGGAGATGAGAGCGTCGACCTAAGGGAAGAGTATGGTAAGTCGGGATAAAGGGGAAGCAAGCGCCAACTCGCCTTCGATTGGATGATATTCTCGAGCTGGAGGATAGATCGACGAGAGAAGAAAGGTAGCAGCACATCTCTACGCTTCTTTGCAACGGCATGGTCAGTAAATCCGAAAGAAGACTCGTCTTGAGCAAAGCAGAAGTAGTAATTTGGGTCTTTAATGAATTTAACTTGGGACGAGTAGATTGAGAAGTATGCTTGTGGGTTGCTGAAATGTAGCTTTAGAGGTATCAGCGTGTCAGATGGGACGGCGTTTGTGTGGAGCTTACTTCGTTTGGATTTATGCGAATAACAGGTCCTGGGTTGGATTAGTGAATTCATGCTGGCGGAAGATAGAAGGGACCCACCGTATATTTTGTGCAGTTCCTCGAGTTTCTGGACAAACAGGCCGTCGCAGAATACCTCAAAGTATGTTTGATACCATCCTGTGAGAGCAGCTATGCGCGGCCCCGGAAACGATTTGAGAGGTTGGAAGAGTAGACGATAGACTCCTAGGTAAAGGACATAAAAGAGGGCAAAAGGAAATATTGCTGCGCTGTAGCTCTGCATTGGGGATGTAAAAAGTCATGATTGGGTGTAGGCTTTTATTCTTCACCTATTGGTTACGTGTTTGGTTCGTAATAGATAACATAACTCCTGCGATTGGTTGTCCGTGAAGCTTGTGTCGGTCATGAGGTCTCCATCGAGGGTTAAATCAGTCCTTGTTGCTCCTTCTGATGGCAGTCATCAGTAGTAAGTTCCACTTCCATCACTAAGTGGCGAGCTAGAGACAAGTACCGGTGGGTCACAAGAAATGACCAAGCTCTCGCTTCTGATGGATGTTACTCCATTTACGGGGTTTTGTTGGCGCCCAGACAAAACCCAGCCGAGATAATAGGTCAGCTGTCTGCGAAATGTCGTGTCATTGATAGACTATGAATGTGCGCGAGATTGAATATGCGACTACTGTCTGGAAGCAATACATCTGACATCAAAGTTAGTCATTTCATTGAAGAAGGCGAATATTAAAATGGACAAGGTTATACATAGAAGTACACCTCACTTGATCATATCTGATTATGGATCCCAAACATTCCGAGTCAGGATTCAATACCTTTCGCACGGCGTCTTTTCTGTTCCCTGCAGTCACCAGATGATTACTTGCAGCTTAGCATGCATTCGGGAGTTTATATACCAAGCCGTGCTGAGTGGTATGCACCATCTGCTTCATCTATCGCTTGAAGAAAGGACACTCTCGTCACCCCTCTCATCATTTCGTAGTATTTACCTGTAAGGGACATTGTTATTGCAATGTTGGTAGGAACTGCAGAGTATATAAGACCTACATGTAGGCCTCAAATAAGTCTAGGAAGAAAATACTGACAAAAAAGTGGATTTCTACGTTGTTGCGTGGCGCGAAAGAAAGCTTCTCGATAGTCGGCCCGAGCGCGGCACAGAGTGCAGCTGAGGTAAGCTTTCCCGCGCCTCCTTCTCTGTTTGAACCAGTGTTGGAAGGGCACCGACCTAGGGTCCAAGGTCAGGGCAACGACTTTGTGACAAGTCGGTGACAAGTCGGAAAGTCATTTTCTGCCCCGGCTTTCAGGGCGGATGACTAAGCATCAGATTACCCTATCTCACCATCAACGAGGCGCCATTAAGTCAATGCTTGCACAACTGAGGCAATTCCTCATGGCACGATGGGTGTACTTCGATTATTGCCTCCATACAGCTCTCTCTGCATTTTCTCTCGCAAATATATTACACTATTTCTGTCCTTCTCTTCCGGTTACTTCCATGGCCTTCCATATAGTAGGTCCTCTCTGTCAGCTCTTTTAGGGTGTCTCGCTCCTCCAAGGGTTCGCGAATCTGTCCCTTTATAGTAATATCTATAATGGTCCCGATTTCTGTATATATTGCGCTAGAAAGAACTTGAGAACATCAATATTTCCCTTCAAGCCCCTATCCCTCTCATTTTCGTGTACACACCTCTCAGTATGGCGCCGAAACCTGTAAATAATCGTCGTTGGTGGTGCGAATGCTTTGAGGACCATCCATACTTTGCACTGAAGAAGCCTGAGGCTTCCCAGTCTGGTAAATGCAAAGTTATCTGCATTCCTTGCCTGGATACACGTATTGGTGAGGTGATGGTTACCGATGAGCAGGAGATTGTGAATGGACAGCGTCAGGAAGTGAGAACTTCAGATGCTATCAAGCTTATGTGTAAGTCTTTATTATACCTACTGAAATGATTTTAATATTTGAAATTTTAGTGTTTTCTACAGATGGAAACAATGTCGTTCACCGAGAATGGCTTGTAGCCCGGACAGAGATATTGCTGAAGCATCTTCGTGACTGTCCTCGCCAGCCTGCTGCTGTGCATGACCGAGCCCGAAATGAGTTGCAGATTCGAAGTCCAGTTAGACGTACACTCCCAGCACCATCAAATGCAGTCCCTATGTATCCTTTTCAACCTTCTTATCCTATCCCATCCCATCCAACATCATCTTTTGTTTTGCCTCAGGCTGGCCTGTATCTGGAATCGACTGCTGCAGTGCTGCCAATATCCCGGCCTCCCTCTTCATCCTCCTCTGCCTTCTTTGCACCTGACTCTTCCATATCACGAGCTCCATCTGTTGCTCTATCAGATTCCATCTCTGCTGTTGGTAGCCGACGCTCATACAGTATTGTTGATGAGTCTCTGGAGCAATTTCCTCCTAGCAAACGTTCTCGGCATTCCATTTCTCGCCAGGCATCGACTACATTTCAGCCCACACCAATCAGCTGGTCATCTTCTGATCAAGCTCGGTTTGAAGAAAGGATTGTTCGTCTTACAGCATCAGCAGGATTTTCCCTTTCATGGGTTGAGAATCCAGAGTGGATTGCTTTTTGTGAAGACTTCTTGCCTGCGGCAAAAGTTCCTAGCCGCAAAGTCGTCACAAATCGCCTTCTCCCTACTACTCTGGATGCTATGCGCACTTCTGTACGTCGTGAAGCTGCTGGACAAAGTGTTACAGCGCAGTGTGATGGATGGTCAGGTGAAAACCATCATCATTATATTGCATTCATGGTTACCGTTAATGGCAAAGTGCAAACGGTACTTGTACATGATGCTTCAAATGAACGGAAGACTGCTGTGAAGCTTTTTGAAAAGATGATTGAGGTTATTAATATCCTTGAGAAGGAATGGGGTGTTCATGTGATCGCTTTCACAACTGATGCTTCTGGTGAATCTCGAAAGGCTAGGAAGCTGTTGGGACGCTGCTTTCCCTATTTGATAACACCAGATTGTTATGCACATCAGGTGAGTTATTGAACATCATTTTTGTTGTGTGGCAGATCTTTGATAATTGATTTCATAGATAAATCTGATTGTTGGAGACTATTTTAAGGCCGATCAAGGTTTTCTACTCCACAGCCCTCTAGCAGCTGAGCTTATCACTTGGCTGCGTAGCAAGACCTTTTTACTTGCACTGATCCGAGAAGCGCAAGTAAATAAAGGAGCTCCAATAACTACTGTCATTCGTGCAGTCATATCGAGATGGACTGCTCATTATCTTGCTTTCAAGCGCCTTCTTGAGCTTCAGTCTACCTTGAAGCTCTTGGTTGCTGAGGACGAGATGCTTCCACAGAAGGAGAAGAAGATAGCAACAGGGGATACAAATGCACGGCGTCGTGCAAATAAAATGATTGGCATTATTAATGATCCATTGTTCTGGAAATCACTTGCCAGGTATGTGCTTCCTCATTCATTAATGAATCTATGTTAATGCAGTATGGTTATAGAATCAAGATACACCTAGAACCACTTGCAATTGCAGCTAATATCACACAGTCAGCCTTCTGTCGCCTTGACCAGGTGCTGCTTACATTTGGCTGGCTATACATGCATTATTCGAAGTCTCTCTCTGCAGTAGACATTGAAGAGAAGTTTGTTCGCCATGCGCTACTGAGCAGCATTGAGAAACGATGGGGCAAATCGGATCAAGAAGTCTTTATTGCTGCCGTTGTTCTTAATCCCTTCATGAAACTCCCTCCCTTCCATCTCACAATGCAGACATTCTTTTTGACATTGGCTGGCCTTAACAACTTGCTCTCACGTCTCTATACTCAATTTTTCACCAATCCTCTTGACTCTGCAGAACTTCTGGGAAATATTCAAGATTACATGTACAACACTGGTATATGCAGCATCCTTCCCTCTTGGTCAGACACTCTTGCGAAACAGAGTCTGGCAAAGAATGAAAGTCCTGATCCTCGTCAAATATATGAGGGTCTCCGACATGGTCCAGGAGTACCCATACCACCTCTTTTCCGACTTGCATTACATCTTTTCTCTGTCTGTGCCAATTCAGCATCCTGTGAACGCCTCTTCAGTGTCCTTGGCAATACACTTACCAAACTTCGTAACCGTCTTGGCACCAAGACATTGATATCACTTGCTGAGATGAAGATGCATATCCGTGATGAGCACCTCCAGATGGCTGGAAAAGCCCGTGATCAGCTAAAGCGTAATTTTAGGAAGGGTAAAGATCCTTTCACACCTTTGGAAATGCCTGTGGTGCCTGATATGTCTGAATTGGGGGATGCTTGGATGGATAGTGGCAATGAACCTGAGGGTGACACAGACCAGAGTGATGGAGAGGTAACTCACAGTGAGTCATTTGAGGGCATTACAGAGCAAATGTCACGTCGAGTACAGGAAGATGAGGACACAACACTTGATGACAGCGAGGATCAGGATCCAATCACAGCACAAGACTCAATCTCAATTTCTATTCAAGACCTATTCAATTTTGACTCAAGTGATTGGATTGCCACTCATCAGCGTGGTGCAACACGAAGTTTAGCAGAGGAATTGGAATTCTATGAGCTATGTGATCTTGATGGTGATGGTGATGAAGGCTTAGACATTGATATTGATGATACTTTAGCTTCTATTGTTCATATTTAGGT
This sequence comes from Armillaria novae-zelandiae, assembly GCA_030435655.1. NCBI lineage: Eukaryota > Fungi > Basidiomycota > Agaricomycetes > Agaricales > Physalacriaceae > Armillaria > Armillaria novae-zelandiae. The sequence continues at coordinate 151,667 of JAUEPR010000081.1, read as the reverse complement.
AATACTCGTTGTAGGAATGTTTAAATCTCTCGCAAATGCCAGCAGCAGTCTGCCTTGACCCCTATAAGTCAAACCAGGGGCCATGGGAAAAGGTCAGGGCAAAAAATGCCCTGCCCTAGGGCAACTTATGACTTGCCTGTGACTTTAGGCCAAGTCGCCGACCTGCACAACACTGGTTTGAACCTATAATTAAACCAGTGCCTGTTGTCTTGAGTTGCCTTTTTGTGGATTTTCTCTGGGATCTTATTTCGTCCACGTTTATCATATTCACGGCGAAGATTATACTCTGCAACTGACTGCAAGAGAAGGACCAGATCCTCGATGATGTTGAGCTAGGAAGGTAAAGGGCCCTTTTCTCGTTTTAGACAATAAAATTCATCAGAATTTTTTCCGCCCAAGTTCACGGTATCGTGCTTGAAGCTTATATATTGTTGGCGCTAGCAATGTATGGTGTTCAAGTTAAATGCCTCGTTTCGTCCCCATTTTCCATCCCTCATCGCGTCCAACTGTGCGCGGCATAATGGGAAGCTACTTTTTCATGCCGGCTTACTGACGAGCATTTTAGGTCCGAAAAAGGCTGTGGTAATGAGAACTGTGGCGTTAAGCCTCGAACTATTCAACCAATGGGTCGAGAAGACAAAAATATACTTCGCTTTGGGTAGAGTCGATTGTGTGGGAACACATCGGGTTTCGGCCTGGATCGGCAGGACCACGTGAATTACATCTTCCCATAATCTCCCACGACTCCTTCGTTTGTGACCATACTCGTGGTTTCGATTTACTGTTGTCCTCGCTTTTTCACATCGTCGGGCCCTATTTTATGTGCTCCTACGGGACTATTCTCTGATACTCTGCGCAAAGGTTGGCCTTTGGAATAAAAACGACTGCAGGAAATGACCTGAAAATGGAGTTCTGAAGCGCGCAAGGTAGTTTTCCTGTCGCCGTTGAATATTTCAAATTCATGGAAAATGAATTTTCTGCAACTGTCTCTGTCTCTTGGTGGTATTGACACGATGTTCGAGGTAGGCACACCAGCGTATCCCTCCTTCATGTCTTATCTCGCCTATCAGCGCTCTGGCTTTGGTGCCGTCACCCTCAAATGCAGTATTGAAGGTTGGAAATGGATGGGGACTCACAGCTCGCCTGGAACATCCTTGGATTGCATATGGGTTAGAAAGGTACGCGCCATGTCCCGCCATTGTATTCCTTTTCACATCGATTTGATAGCGTAGCGTTTGTCGCTCGGGCTCATCAGCCACTTGCCCCTATCACAAGGCAAAATTTCTCGCAGTAGAGCCAGCTTCTTTGCGAAGGTCGTTCAGGTGAAACATCCACCCTGTTGAGGACGTATTGGTGCCGGTTTGCTAAACATTGTTCATGTTCCCGATAGTTCGCGGATTCTGAATACAAGGGGTCACGTCGAAAGCGTTTGATTTGTCCGACACCGGATCTGATGATCTGGGGCTCTAATACATTGATTCTGCTGGAGATGCCTGCACTCCGGTACGTGAAATTTTGCTCGATCCTACCATTCTAATCTTACAATTCTAGTGCCGGGACAGTAGGCTCCACGGATAACCCTTCTCCGTCGAACCAGGAACGACATGGCTTCGCATTGATGCGACTCGGAGTATCAGAACGAGCAAGCTCGCAACGAGTCCGTCAACACATGCTCACCCTGCACCGTTACCAGGCCATCACTACTTTCTTCCTTCAGCACTTCCACAATGGTATCCCAAACACTCGCAGCGGCTTATCATCATTCCTTCCACGCCCCAAGATGCCATCGAATACTTCCTCGACGGCACCCTATATCGTTTCACATCGTCAGTCGTGCGTAGGACCACGACGTTTTTCGCGACCGTTGAGACCGAATAGCAGGCCCACCCCCCATCCATCCAGAATCTTACGCTCGAACAGCAGCGAAGGATACTCGCTGACTTTGCCGTCCTTGGAGCAAATTTGACGACTTTGAAGGTGTCTTGTGTACACCTGAGTTATTGGAGAGTGAGAGCCGTGATAAATATGAATCACGCAGCTATCTATTACTATGCCGACCTAAACCTTTCCGGGTATATATGATAGTGACGGCTTTCCGGTATGAGGAGGAGGAGGGTGGGCTACGGTCGGAGCATACGCAATGGCTGTTCCTCTACAAGGGCCAGCTCCAGCCGGCGCTTTCACAGATTTCAACGGGCGAGCTGACAAGCCTTCCGGCTTTCGTCGGATGCGGCGGGACGAGCTGCCAAGGGAGGGTATGGAGTGGAGTGCAATGCGCAGAGTGGTAGTTTGGTCTGCGGGTCAGTGTGGTAGATGTTCTCGCTTATGGATGCAATTGTTAAATGTCTGTTGAAACTTGCATGGGAAAGTAGACTCGCAGTCTGGCACTGAATCACTGTGTAGTGATGATGACGACTTTAGATGTCACCCCCACGTGGTGTCACGCACTCGTGTTCATGTCGAGCATGGAACACCTAGCAGTCCTTTGATCTCATCCAATCGTCGATTCTGCTCAAAGTGATTGTGCTCTTCTCTCTATCATTTCTATCTCTCAGTCTTTATGACAGATCTATCCAGGATCCATGGCCTACATACCAACTAAAAAATCGGATTTTGACCCAAGGCTGGCACCGCTGCTCCCTGATTATTCCCATGCCCTTCCCGACGCCCGAATCATCGAACTCCTACAAACCAATGCTTCGCCGACTCCCATTGAGATGCAAAGTCTCCAAGCTACCCTTTCCGAAACACCTAATCGTATAGCAGAGCTTGATTCCCTCATCGATTCCACCACATCGCTTCTACGCTACCTGACTAATGATCGAAACCAAGCCCTAGAAAACCAAGCTAATGCCAAAAAGATCCTTTCTCCATGTCGTCGACTTCCAAACGAATTGTTGACCAATATATTTATACGCTGTTCCTTACGTGATCGATATAGTTCTCCTTTGAATCCTCGTGCGTTGCATTGGACATTGTCGCACGTTTGCAGGAAATGGAGGGAGGTCGCCATCGGCACCGCAGAAATATGGTCCCATATTCATTTGAATTTCGTGTATGACCCGTTCCTCAATGGCAGCCGCATACATGAAGCTGCGTTTATGCTTGGGGTCGTCCTCGATCGAGCCCGTCCTCATGATCTAGACGTTTTCATTTCCCTTAAAGACGACATATCTACACACCCCGTTTGTGTCGTCCTTTTTCCTACTGTTCGGTATTGGAAATCCTTGCAGGTCCACGGCAATCCCGACTTCCTGTCGCCTTGCCGTGGCCTCTTTGACAGGCTTGAGACTGTTGACGTGTGGGGTTTTGATCATGTGGGACCACAGGCCGTAGACGCATTTGCCGTTGCTCCACGTCTACGCTCTTTTAGAAAGATATGGGACCTCCCATTTTTGCTCCCAGCTAATCTCGTCGAGTTCGCTGATTATAATCCGTTCAACGAAAATACATGCGCTACCCTGCGTCACCTTGTCAATATCCGAATCTTGTCACTCTCGTTTAGCGAGTATTCAAGCGAATCACCACGAATTTGCCTCCCGAGGGTCTCCCAGCTTGAATTAAGAAAGACTCGACAGGATGTAGACACCGCATCTCTGACATACAATCACTTCGACCTCCCATCTCTCACATACCTTAAGATTCTGACCTTTCCTTCGCGGCCACCGTTGGTCTCCCGACAAGCCCCTCAGCCAATGCGCTCGTCCACAGTAACCCACCTTACTTTGACATGGTCCCCGATCAGCGGTGGTCCTCCCTCGGTTCTTGAGCTCGAACATTCATATAGCACACTGACAAACCTCCGGTGTCTTACCATCGTGGGCTGGCCAAATATCAACCCCTTCCTGGGTATATTGTCCATCCGTCCCGGAAGGAACGTGATATTTCCAAAGATGTCCGAACTTGATGTTTTCTGTGATATTGACTATGGCTTCTCACTTGACATGCACATTCTAGTAGAGCTCATCCAATCTCGAAGAGATCAGGGAGCTCTGCGTGAATTCAAAATTACATGGGAACATGGATTTGTCAACTATGACGCCGATACACGTAGCCGATGGCAACAACTTTGTGCGCCAGGGGGAGGAATACAAATCTCAGCATCCATCGAAGGTGGCGTAATTTTTCTTATCCTGTTACTTTTGACTGAAAGATTCGCAGGCCTTGATGCGAACTGATTGCCCGCAGGTTAGGGGGAAAGGCTCTATTGTTCCGGCTACATATGTTCATATATCATCGATAAGTCGGACTTCACCTTTACGATCTTCCTTTACTCGATTATTTTGGCGTTTCTCAGTCTGATTTTGGGGGGAAATTTTCCGAATTACTAGTCTGATGTCGTTTCGTCCACGTAGACCCGGACTCTGTCAAGTTCCAAATACCGTAATTGCTCATGCGGTAGAGTCGATAGTTGAAGCATTATGGTTACCTATTCTATTGTGTATAAAGACATACAGCAGTTTGTCTAAGTCCTCCATGTCGTCCCCGACACAGTCGCAATTCAGCTATCCAGCCATCTTCGGTTGTCAGCGTTGATCGATACGTGGATTGAGAACAAGGGAAGGCTACTTCGGCAGGTACGTACCTACAAACATATTACCAACTGTTCATGCTGTTTCAATAAACTGGGAACATATCAGCCTCCACCTCAGATATTGTTCTGTCGCTCGGCAGAGTGCCATGTTAAAAGTCTATTTGCACATATCCTTTTGTGCATACAGATGAAGCAGCCAAGGATATGCGTAGTAGGAGGGAGACAGTGGGTCAGTGGAAGGAGCATGCTTTTTTTCAAATATTTACCCACTCTTGACGAATTTTAGGATAGCACTACGGAGCCGAGGAATACGCCGGACGTCGTCTTCACTCTGAAGAGAATAAAATGGGCTTATCATGGTTGAGGCCTATAGTAACTCACGAAGAGAGAGGAGCAAGGGGATCTGGATAATCCATTGATATCAATGGGAAAGGACAGTTTGAGACGGATGTATATACCAGCCATGTTTCCGACGAAAGGAATAGAATAAGTTGTGTTTGTGGTGATTGGACCCAGGAGGGTCCCTGTCAGAGCAAACAACAGTAAGTGTATAAGCAACTGAACTGTAGGTATGTCTTCATCATGGAACTTCCATCCGCTGAAAGAACAGAAAGAATTAATACATGCTTGTCATAGAGGAACCATACACGCGAGCAGCTGGTTCTTCGAGGAAATAGTAGTCAGCAAAGGCTTTGACGGTGTCCTACTGCCTCGGTAATAGTTGGTGCATTGGTACATGAGATGGCTGTTTGCGCCTGCCATGAATTCATATTACTTTATACAGGTGACGGGTCGTTTGCTGTCCATGCAATGGGTAGATTCCCAGGCAGATTTTTCCTGCTGCGAGACGTGGGAGACCTCCGGCCAGGACAGATAGATATATGGATGTATGGTACGTATAAGGTGTTCTTCACTGAAGACGGTATAGTCGATGATGCTGTAGGATGAGGGGTGACAAACGGGACTGGCGGGGCGAGCATTGACTCGTATACCGAATGGAGGCTATCGGATATCTATGAGACACTAGCTGCGTAGAACGCACATCTGTCAGTGCCAGGGGTTATGCATCCATCGAGGAAGGATTGTATGTTGGCGTCAAGGTCGACAGTGTTCTCACGCCGGTCATATGAGCTATAGAAATACCAGATATTATGAACTTCAGGGTACAGCGTGGTCGTCTTTAATACGAGTAAACTCAAACGAGTTGGAGAGGAGAGAATACATACCATCGAGCACCATTCGTTCAACTTTATCGTAGAAGCTAGAAGAATAATAGAATGCTTGATGGATGAGGGAGCATATAGGAAGCTCTGAAGCACAGGTCGAGTTAAGCACCGTTCCATAACTAAAGGGTAGTGATCAGTCACCAAGTAAAATATCCCGCAAGCCTCTGACTTATGAGAATCTCCGGAATCATAAATAATGAAGTTTCGCTTGATCCGCTGCTTCGTCGATCCGAAGCGGATCCCGGGGAATGTAGTCGGTACTAATTATGAAAGTCGTCCAGTGTAGCCCCTCTTTGTATTCGGTTTTGGATCACGCAGAAAGGTTATTAGACCGCACCTTCGTTTGAGTAGTTAAAGGGTACGGTCTCCAAGGTTGGGCCATAAAGGGGAGTGAGGGGAGTGGGGAAGTAACTGACGTCAGGTGCAAGTTTGGAAATCTTACTTGGCGTAGTCTATTGGTGATATCCTCAGAACAATGAACGTATCGCTTGCCACCCGGGACGACGACGATAACCCTGGCAGAATGAGCAGTGATATTTATCTCTGGACTATCGGTTTCATGCCCAGAGTCGGATATGCACTTGTATCCATATAGTAGGCGACTAACGCATCGAGGACATCGTGCTAGTGGGGGTTATAGATTTGGTACCAATGCGATGACGGCCGCTGTCTTTTTCCATATGAACAACCTCGGACTCAGCTTCTGTGCGGATCCATGGATGGATATATGGACACGGCGTCGCCGAGTGTGCTGTTCATACATTTCCAGCCTGGTTGGACAAGTTTAAAAAGATAAGATAAGAAGGTAAACACCCGACTTGCGAGCCTTTTGAATGAGGTCCGTAATGTTCACCTCTACCAAGCAGACTGATATATCAATGATGGTAGGACAGCGTAAACCATAATATATTAAAGGCCTAGTTCTACAGTGACTGGTTAATATATCAGCTGCAGTCAAGTATAAAAATAGTGAGACCCAGCTGCTGTGACGCAATCCGTCTGTGCTCATCGTGTCGAACGACGTACTGCCATCATCAGCGTCCCACTCCAACCGACGGTCACCGACAGGTCTAAAAATGACCGTTGGATCGCGCCATGGCAGATTGGATCACGCCTTGTCAGGTACATCCCCGGGCCGTGTCCCTTATTGCGTAGTTTGTGTCATTGGCAACAATCAGTTCAATCTAGAGAGATTGCATCATGTGCACCAGAATGAAGGGCGGCACTCTCGGGCCGCCGTGCACAATATCTGATATCAATATGCTGTTGTTCACTCCTTATCTCCGAAACAATTAGGGATCTTTATATGTCTTGATAACTTCATATGTCACGCAAAATCAATATATTTCATTTAACAATACTAAAAATGTTGTCATCGTCTGCAGCAAGATTATCATCAGTCTCACCCAGCGCCATCCATTTGTCTGCAAACCGCCATTTCTTCTCAAATGATTCCCGGATTGATTTTCGTATGCTGGCCTGCCGTTTGGCATATGCAGCGACTCCTTCGCCTGCATTGACTAGGGTACCTCCCATTGGTGTACTTGAAGCTCGGGATAGCCATAGATTGGCCTCGTAATCAAGCGTACACTTGACACGAGCCATTTCAACACTAAGAAGCTTACTTTCTTCTCTCCACCGGTGGGCCCACGCACGCGCCTTGCACCATTCGATTCGCAAACCTACAGACATCAAATCAGCAGCTCATCAAAAATTTAAGAAGCCTGTCAACGTACATTCTTCGACACCACCGGGAACATCTCCCAGATGTACAGAATACCAGATCCAGGACATCGCACGATTCCCTTCCGAAATACCCACCTCATCATCTGATATTCTCCGTACATCAGAATCTTCCAAAATACGCAGCTGCACTTGCCAAGACCACTCCATAAGCACCTCTGATAAAACCATCAATCCCTTTCTGACGTCACAATAGTATTGTTTAGCCTGGGTAATACGTGCATTGAGGTCCCGTGTGACTTTGTGGCATTTAAGCCGCTCCTTCTGTGTCAAAGTGTTTGTGTCGCCGTCTTTGTAAGCTTTTGACAATGTCAATAATTGACTACGAATGGTGTGAAGGAGATCGTATCCCTGAGCAATGCGTAATCAAAATTCCGCACGTGCCAGGAGTTTTTCACAGGTATGGACTGGCAGTATTGATGACGGAAGGTATAGAGGGAGTGAGTAAACAGGCAGGGAAGGGCCATTGCCTTGATTGTCTTGAATTTGTAGTCCGCAAACCACTGGCATGTGAGCTTCTTGAATGATAAACCATGTCTCTATTCGACGACGAAGGCGGTTCGACTTCTCGAGGACTTGAGCTCTCTGGAGATCAGTCGAATGTGGTCCAAGCTCCTTATTCAGCTGTGCAATTCTTCGTCTACATCCACAGTAAGACATAGAGCTAATGATATATTGTATTTCACTTACTGTGAAGCTTCCAATTGAATACCCTGTGAGATCATGTCTTTCGGTGACGTTGTATGTAATTCATTGCCATCGAGACCAGCGAGTTCATCTTGAGCATCTTCTTGAGCCAATTGCAGGTGCATTGCTGCTTCGGTCTTGTCTAATGGGACTGTCAGTTCCTTTCAAAGTTATCTTAGATAATATATTACTTACTGGCTACAGTTCGAGCAAAAGGATTTGGTTTCGTCCTATCTGCTTCCCAAGCCTCAACCAACTCGGTCCATTTTGCAACATCCTGTTGAGGCAATGACTTTGTGAAGCGTTCAAATCGATCTCCATGCTCCGATGCCTGGGGAACAGCATCCTTGAGTTTTTGCAGCAAACTATTCCCTGAACCCATGTCAGCTGATATGATAAAAATCTGACAGATATATATGTACCTTGCGATATGTTCTTCTGCCAATTGTAGTCCCCAAAATGTTGATCAAGCTTCTCACGTCGATGACCAGGACCCATCTCGCACGTGGAAGCAGCAACTCCATTTGATACAGGCCAACCTTGTTCAGGTGCCTCTCCATCATTATTACCAACCTGTGTGTGAAAACTCATGCAAAACTTCTCCTGACATTCTTCTATGTGCCCAGGAAGATGAAATTTCGGAACTAGGTATAGAGTATTGGGTATTTGAGGTCGCAGATGGTCGCCATAGATTTTGATGCGTTTGTCCAGATTAATAGACCATTGACACGCAATATCATAAGACGTAACAAGACGAGGAACTCCCTCGAATCGTTTCACGGCGGTCAAATATCCAAAATCAATTTCTACCTGTCTAATATGCACAATGAGACCATTGTACAGCATATAGTAAGTGGAGACTCACGTTTCACCCACACGTAGATCAACCGTGGACAAAGGGAGCTTGAGCTCATGTCTTGTGCAGACAACCGCTCCAACACCGCTAGCTGCCAAGTCCCGACTTCGGTTCTGTGTCCTCTTATCGCCCTTCACAGCTTCGTGATTGCTACACGTACTGGCAGGTTGTATAATTCGTTTATCGAAGTCTTGAAGATGTTTACGAAAAACTGTGGGGTCCACAAAATATGCTAGGCCTTTGCCCAGGCCAGGATCCTTCTCCTCGCTTGAGACGTCAAACCTCTCCAAGCGGAAGTTTCCATCTATGCCCAAGTACAAAGTATACACCCATGCATCTGGGCTGGACATCTTTTAATTGAAAGTTTACGTCTAAATAAAGGCACATACCTCTTGGGATCAATAATACGTGGAATATTCACGCCTGGCCGCGGACAAGCCAAGCACTCAACAGCACATGATGCTGGTTTGGCACTCTTCCATCCCCCAGGATCATTACCAATTCCTGCTCTCTTAAGCTGCCGAATGAATGACCACTCACGTACAATTCGAATGAAAGCATCATAGTTATCCTAGAGGCTATCATGAGCATCAAACCATGGACAGAATGAGATGAACGTACCGAAGGAGTCTTAGTGTTAGTGTTATCTGTCAATCGAGCAAGAGAGTAATAATACTCATAAGCGGATATCTTCCCCATAAAAGTCAACATCTGGAACTGCTCTAACGCCGCCGTAGTGACAGCTGTACGGGGTTCGATTCCAGTTGCGGGGAAAAGCCAGGCACGTTGAAGTTGTGCAGCCAATGGATGCTCACGCATGCAGCTGCAAAAGTCGAGGGCGACATCATGAATGCCGTTTGTGTCGATGATGGTGAAATGGTTCCCGAATGCCGGGCGTGGATGGGGACAGATTTCTCCAATCAGATGTCTGACCTGATAGCGCATTCCAAGATTCCGAAGAGGGATCTTGTCAAAGTAAGAGCCATTCCAGTGCTTCATTAAGTTTCTCAGAGATAGATCCACCTTATGAATCAGGGACATACCTGAATAACATGTGTTGGGCATGCCACATGCAACGCAATCATGCATCCCTGGCAAAATAGCCTTGCATCTCTACAAGTGATGCAGCGCAAATTAATTTCTGTCCGGTCACAACGGGGGCAATGCTTCTGCGAAATAGCGTCTCCACGGCCCTCCCGTCTCATACTTTCAGCCAGGTAGTCATCAACATGTAAACCAAACGTCAAGAGGGGATCATACTAGGTAGAATTAAATAATCTGATAGGAGAGCATAATTCCTCATACCGTATAGACATGTCTGCGAGGAGCTGTTGCAATATTCTCCATGTCGCCTGCCATGGCTAATGCGTACGCCTCAGGATCAAGATGGTACTGTTCATGAGATGTGTCACAGGTACCCAAAGCATCGAAAAGCCCTTGTGGTTGTGATAGGTCGTCAAGAACTGGAGAGATTATTGTTGTCTTCTTCTGAGGCGAAACTGGCAGGTTCACAAAGCTTTGCTTCACCGATGAGCTACCTCCTGATGGACCAGGGAACGACCATGACTGGTGGTGATGGCGGCGATGATCAGGACGTACATTGCTTGAGTCACCATACAACTCGGGAGCATGGCTGTTCCAGCCCAGTCGTCAGTCGCTTTGGTTTGGAAGGGTAGCGCACAGCCATAGAGGGGAGGAATGAGGTTGCGATGGCCAAGCTTCATGTTCGTGGAGAAATAAGTACTCCTGTACTATGTTTAACCTGTGATCGTTATCATGCTCCTACAAATATGGTGCAAAAACAATATATTCATATCTGACAGTTGTTATGAAGTCTATAAGAGTCTATGAAAGTCTACGCAAAGGTAATGAGAGTCTGAAGCAATTCAATGGATATTAAACCTACTTATGACCGGCGCCATGTACAAATGTGCTGGCTTCGAGCCAAACGTCTTTTCCAGGCAGTCCTCAGCTTCCTTCAACCTATGCAGGTGTGCCTTCACGGCTCGCTTAGTTGCATGGATGGCCCTAGCTTTGGCTTGCTCCTCCACGGTGTCAAAGAAGTCAATCTTGATTGGATGTGGGACCTTGCTGTGCAGAATGGTGGAACATCGGTTCTCCAATGGGCCAGGGGAATAAAGCTGAGGAGTAAGCTTCAATTGTTGCTTCTGCACTTCTGCGTCCAGAGCATTGAATAAGAACCGAAGGGCATTCCTTATGCGCTATGATCGATGTGAGTTTAAAATCCATGAGTTGAAATATTATGACGTACCTCACTGAAGCCTAAGCAAGCCCTCATCGCTGCGATCCTCTGGTGGCCAATAGAGGACAAAATCCTTATAAATGAAGTCCAACGAAACATTGGCGAAGAAAGCGTGTTTTGTTTCATACAGGTGGAAACTGATAGGCATTTTTGCGGAGATACTCCTCTTCTTGGGGGCCAAACCCTGTCTGGTCGAAGGAGCGGAATTATTAAGAGCCAAATGACTGAAATAGAACACTTACTGCATGTGTGAAATTCTGATTCCGCAGTTGTTCCTGTCATTGCGGAAAGCTCCGCAAACAGAATGTGATAGATTAGATAAGTGCTACTATACAGTCTGACATCTTTGACTCCCACGAGTCGGGCCGTACCTGGACCTAGCGTGAAGAACCAGGTTACTCACAGCCCTGCCAACCGAAGATGATGTCATGAAGCCATAGTGCCAAATGTCTCTCTCTATGAGCATGTCATTTGGCCTGATTTTGCTTGGAAAATTATATCAGTAGGCTCTATTAGAGTTCATCTTTCTTATTCACTAATTTACCCCAGCCAAATCTGTCGCTAGAATTTTCATCAGACGACGACCCATTTAGAGCAAGACCTCGATCAATTACTTCAGTGTCTACAGACTACACCCATGCCATCAGTCTGTGGGCCAGTCCCCATAAATATCACACTGCCGAAGAACAGCGACTTGCACATGCTGCTAGCAGTGCATGCTCATATGAAAGGTAGGAGATTCATGACTACTGTATAATCCAGCTTATTGTTTATTAAGGAATAAAGTTCAAATCAATAAAGGTCGTCGACGAAGATACCAAAGAACAAAGCCGTGAGTTCATCATTATGGAGTTGGGCTTTGTGTCTCAAGCTTCAGCTCCTTAGCCCTTCAAAACCATCCTGTTTCCAAGGATTTGCCTCACTCTCAAGCTGCTGAACCAATGTTGTATGGTTTTCCTGTTGATTTTTGAGCGACAGTCACTCAAACATTCTATTATAGCAAGACCAAATCATTCTCTGAAAGAATGCTTGATCGTATATCAAGGACAAACCAAGACTTTCTGAATCTGATTGACTGTCGGCCCCAGGGTTTATGCAGAGAACTGTCTATTGCGAGTTCATGGCCACTGTCACCGATAAATCTCCTCAAGGAGATGACAGCCAACTTTGCGACAAACTTACGAAGCTTGCCATGCTGATTCAAGATGTCACCAAATATTCCAACAAAATTCTAAATGACGTTGGGGTAGGCAAGGATGTAGCTGAGGCACAGGAAGTTTAGGATTGCATGCGGGAGGTAGAGCAGTGGTTGGAGGATATTCTCTGTGGGGCTTTAGAGGGGGTTGACGTGTTATATGAGAGTCATCAGTCTCGCCGCCTACTGTATCAAACTTGCTCATCTTTGTGAATTTTAACTACTTTCATTTCCCAACAGCATATGAACATCAGCTCATTAATATACAAATTTCAGCTCATTCATTAATGTCTTGAGGTCATGCGAAAGAAGATAGTCACAACGGCAAGGTAAGATTTAAATTTTACATTGATAGTGACAGATCTGAGTAATTTTACAAAACATGTCCCCCAGTACTCTAATCCTCATCATGTGGTACTATTTCGACGTCGCCATTTTCAAGGGCCTCAGCATAGTGAGTCAGTGCAGATGCATGAGATGGATGATGCTGGTAGACGGGGGACGAGACATGAAGGACCAGGGGAGCAACAATGTTCCTATGGCAAGGTCAATGAGGTTTCACAACATGAAGAAAAAGAACTGTACCAGCCTTGGAACACACCGACTTCATATCCGACTGTTACAGTGTACCATGGCATGGTGGAGCGACGGGTTCGTGGAGAGGGTGTCACACTGGGAGCAGGTGCATGCTCACCTTGTCCCAGCGGGGTACTGAGGACTGTACAGATTTTTGGGGTCAAGGATGCGGTGGGTGTAGCAAAAGTAGTCTCTGAGCAAGAAGTTAATATTGTTGGGGGGGATGAGATAAGATGGGCTCTCACCATTTTTTGCCGTAGGGATCTGGTGGGAGATTGTCGCTGTAATGGCAAAAGCTGCCATGCTGCCACCCCCGGGGCTTCCGCTGCCGCCACCACATTGGGACGGGAGAATGTTATCTCCATTTCTGGCAGGATTAGCCGGAGTACTGCCACCGGAGGTATTAGTGCCTATGTCGCCAAATCAGATTTATGCCTGTGATGCCAAGAGAAAACTTACCCGGTGTGATCAGGCCCATTTCTTGGAGTGCCTGAACAATTTGTGCCAGCTGGGCAGCAGTGAAAGTTGCAGGAGTATTTTCGGTAGTTTTGGTCACCATATCTAGCTAAGGTTAGCTGGTCTGATACCGGGGTTGTGGCTTACTGACCTGCGGTATGACCTGTACAGTTTACCGAGAATAGCCTTCAGCATGCACGGCATGATCACAAAATTGTTCTATGGACCTAGGTCAGTTCCAGACTTTTGCATAAACATACAGGTACGTTATTGCAGAACCTTTCTCCAGAGACAAATTAGCTGATCCATTTTTAGATGGCACCGCCAGGTTGGTGTTCATCTGAACAGAATGATTGGTTCGATGTTCGTCTCCCTGGCTTTCATCAAGCTCGCCTGAAGGGAAAGCCTGGAGAGTTTTTAGCTGAAGCCGTCTCCAATTTTATTGACAAGTGGCAGTATCCCTGAGTGTGAAGAGAAAATTATTGGAGATGAGCCTGAGCACATTGCCCAGAGGGCACTTCAAGATAGCTTTTATCAGAAACAGAAAGATGTATGTTTTTCTGATTGATATGAAGCTACCCTAGATTGACACAATTTCAGCAAATTATACAAAAGTTTAATAATAACCTGCAACAAAGCCCGAATTGCCGCTGCAGCCACCAGCAATCCCACCAAAAAAGCCAGTTAGCTTCGCCTAAGAAGAAAATCCTTTTCTCATTGAAGCCCCGGCGCCATGTTAGGGCCATCGAAATCTATTCTCACCGCTATTATCCCACCCAGTGTCAAGCCTATTGTCAAGGCAGCTATTCTCAAAAGCAAGTCTATCTTGAGCCGAGGCCAGAAACTCACTATTATCAATACACTTACACGTCAAACCTTCGAGTCAGAGTCGGACCCAATCAAAGAAGAAATCTTCACTGCTACAGAACAACTTCGTGAGGAGCGAGCTGAAGCAGCACAGCTGTGGTGACCGAAGTCCAGAAGATTACCTTGAGTCAGTCTGTTTACTTCCATCCCTATCGATTAAAATATGTTAACTAATATACTTTCAGTGCTATCGACTGCAGCGCCAGCTCTCCTCCAACGATTCCTTGAGGATTTGGCTGTCCAGACCGGATGGTGGTTCACCATTATAGGCGGTGGTCCTGATCCATCAGACAATGGGAATATTCGTACTGGCAGGTGCGTTCAGCCCACTTTGTTTTGTAAGTGTTCAAGCTGACCTTCCACTTAGTTTTCACAGTTGGTTGAAATGAGCATGGACGCCAATTTGAGGATGAGTACACCCACTTTTCAGCTGATCCCAAGGACGCAAACACCACAAGCCATACATCATTTGATGAGAGTGTTATCGCACCATTTGGAAGATACCTCAAATCACTCTTCCGTGAGTTTGCTTGAGTCTTTTGAAGGGACGATGCTCATAGTTGGTATTATAGCTCTGGAGGTTCGAGCCCAGCGTGCATGTAATAAGGCAGACCTTTGAGCGTTGGAGACCATGGACGACGATGACAACTTTGACAATGACGATGAACCAATTCCTTCTCCAACGACACATGAAGCGGCGTCAGCATTGCCAACAGCAGATCCTGCTTCTACTCTCTCAGCTTCAGTACCTGCTTCGCCATTGTTCGGCCCCGCAACCGAGCCCCCTGCACCACCATTGTCGAACCCCATAATTGAGCGAGCTTCTACACCTTCACCCTCAGTACCCACACCACCATCATTCGACGCCACAATGTTTGACGACATAGATCCTCGGCTATTCGAACACGCGGATTTTGGTCATGCCTACTTTGGGATGACTCCAACAGATGCCGACCGTCGGGACTATGATGGCTTACTTGGCCACCGTCCAAGCAGCAGTGTGGAGGAGGTCAGCTTCCCTTTCATCCACGAACATGGCGCAGACACGGAGGTTGATCATTTCCATGGTTTCGACACAATTTCATTCAATGAACCTCCACTAACATCGTTGCCAACACCCAACATTGTCGATTCACCCCAATCACCACGAGACCCTCCCAATCCCAACGATCGCGAAGCGACTGAAGCGACTGGAGAGAAGGTCAATGTTACAGAGGTTAGGACGAGCAAACGTACTCGCAAGCCACCAGCTTCTCATGGAGTGGTTGCTGTAGGCTGGTTGCCCTCCGCAATTAACTATTTAACAGATCTTGAACTCGGTGAAGAGTGGCAAGACCTTCTTATTGCATGGCAGACATTAGAAGCACAAATGTCACTTTCGCAGGGTGGTACACCAGGCAAGGTAAGCACATTTGCCTATCATTTTGTTATTATATCTGTTAATGACCGTGTACTCAAGGGACGAATGGGTGCTATAGCATCTCGACCGGCAGTTCTGACAGCATGGCTTTTGAACCGACGCTACAATGTGTATCCGGGAATACCAGCAACATTTTCGACAGATCTACTTGCATGGTGGAACGCATTACAACCCGGATGGCGCCGTTCTGACACTGGCCCGTTACCATTGAACGATTATGGTGGTGCACTTGATAAGGCCCTCCGTAAGGGTGGTCCAAACGGCATTGTCACTGTGCTCATTGCACTAATGTGGTGGGGCCAAGGTAAGCTATCAGCGGAGGAAGATGCGCTTTGGAGGGCAATGGTAGCTGATGTCAAAGCATGTGTTCATGCTTTGACGCCATCGTCGTCAGTATAGAGGGTATGTATTCTATCTGATCGCTATGTTTTGGTCCTCATGGTATCAGTTCTTAGTTCATTTTTCGCTCGCGATTTTATCTAAACTTTTCTCTCATATGTTGGGGTATATAATGGCTTATATTTCGGTTGCTGCAATAGCAGAAATAAAATATTTATGTCATAAAATATATATGTTTTTAACTGCATGAATGTGATGATTACCTAGTTTTCGAGCGTATGGTGGATTGATGAGGATCTAGGAACGGTAAGGAACTGGGGGAAGATGCCATGGCTTAGCGATCACTTTTGATGACAGGGGTTGCGTAGTATTAATAGCAGAGAGCGCGCGATTGCGATTGCTTTATTTTTAGGCCAGGGCGCACACCGACGGGAGCGCTTGTCGATGGCGGCTGGCAGAGCGCCCGACGTTCGTGAGCAAAGCATTTGGGGTGGCGGGTGAGGTCACGTGATGATTTACCGTCATTGATATATCAGCCGTTGACTGTACGACTAGGGCTTTAATATATTACGATTATGTATAACGTACAATATTTGATATATCAATACGTTAGGTAGCTCTGCAATGTTTGGGTTCGGGAGAAGGATAGGTGATAGTTCGATCACTGCTCTGTCCGTCGAAGAAGGATTGCAAGTCGTGAGTTGGGGAGGAGGGAATTCATACCACCCGGGGCCATTCGTTCGACTTTATTTTAGAATTTAGTTTAGGGGAAGAACCCGTCGCTGGGAGATGTGATTAACGAGAAAAGGTATGGGAAGCATTGAAGAACAAGTCGAGCGAAGGACCGTTATATAACTAGAGAGTAGTGATCAGCCCTGTAGATTAAATCGCCAACCGACTTTTGAGAATCCCTAACACTCGCTCAAGTTTGGCTTCACCCGCTACTCCGTTCATGCGAAGCAGATTTCGGGTAATGTTTGTCTATATTAATGAACCCGTTATCTCGTCCGTCAGCCAGTTCGCTACAACCTGCACAGATGTCCCTAAATTCTTGATCCTCATCGGATGCTGTAACCTGTTTTAGAAACACCGGTCAAATAATGAGGAATGGGGAGCTATTAAGGGTGTTTTTCTTTGGAGAGACAGAACTCTACTGGCCAGACAAGTAGCGCGACAGTGGTGGGAGTTCGGAAGTACCTGGGATCGCTTTCATTGCTATTTGGAGTAGCAGTCGACAGGGGGCAGATGGCGAACGTCAAATTCGGACTGGGACTCGGACTCGGGTGACAGCGTGGCAGCAGAACATTCTTCGTAAGTGTTTTTCAAACTCCTCCTCGACCAGTGAAATTCACCGTTGGGAGGCGGATGATCGGAAGTTAGCCAGCGGAGAGTTCCTGGGTTTTACTATCACTTGAGAAGTTTAGGATATTCGTGCATGGTTCGTTTGGAAAGGCTCATTGATATATATAATGATCCAGAGATGGAGCGGGTCAGGCATTCTTGGTTGATATCCTCATTTGGCCACTGGCCCACTGGGGATGAGGACAATAACCTCGGTGGGATGGGCAGTCATGTTTGTCTCTGGGCTATGGTCAATTCATTACCGTCAGAGTCGGATAGATGGTAGTATTCATGTAGTATGTGACTAACACGTCAAGGACATCGTACTGAGTGCAGAATATAGGATTTGATTTCAATAGGATGATGGGCCGTTGATCTAGCTGGCCTTGTCCTACTTTTTCGCGCCATCACAGACTTGTGCAGAAGTATGGACCCATGGTCATGTTCTATGGTAGGCTGCTTCGTTGTCTTGTCCATGGAGTTCCAATCTGATCAGGTGCGGTACAAAAGATCGGGGATATGAATTGCAGAAATCAGCACTTGCGAAATCAACATCACTTTCTTCCCTGTGGGAATGTGGGATTTCAGAAGGAACGATAGATGATAACTTCGGCAAGCAGAGCGATTACTGTCGTTCTGACTCTCTGTTGGGTTCAAGCATGTTTTTTTTTTGGTATTATAGAGGCTGATACAAGGGTTTGAGTCGAGTGAATAGAATGCTAGAGTAGGTGTACCAGGCGTGCTGTATTCATGTGTCACTTGCAAGGACGGGGGGACGTGTCGAGCGTCTGGGAATGCCTTGCAGCTGGTATTCGCCGATTTTGAAGCTGGCAGGTCGATGCTGTACTACTGAGCAGGAGCTGTACAGATAAACAGTGGAATAACTTGGAGGGAGGAGAGCAACGTGGTCGCACTCATAGTACGTGTGAGCCCCCGGGCGTAGCCGATTTTCCTATGTTATATCATTGGTGCGTTATGTCGAGAGTAAGAGTACCCATCCTTACGAGACCCCGGGTGTGGGCACCCTCGATGATTCCCTGCTTTCCAAGAACGCACGTATTGGCAGTTGCGTATTATTATGGGGAATTCGCCTGTCAGCATGCAAGTACGTCAATCGGCGAAAGTCTCTGCATTCGTTGTTGGGAAACGGATGTAGGTTCCTTCCCTGGGCTTGAGATTTTCATTGGAGGAGGTTGGGATGTGAGGGTATGCTTTCGCTGGGAGAGTTGGCTTGATAGTTATCTCTAGGCTGTCATTTTAACGGTTAGGATCGGATAGGTGGCGGTATCCACGTAGTACGCAAGTAACGCATCGAGGACGTCGTACTAGTGCGGATTATAGAATTTGGTATCGACATAATGACGGTCGCAGACCTAGTCGGTCTTTTTCCATATAAACTGGCATTTCTGCGCTGCCTCCGCCTCAGCTTGTGTGGACCCATTATGAATATATAATCGTGTTTTATGGTAGGGGTAGTCATAGGCGTCTTTATGAAGTGGATCGTTCATGGATTTCTAGCCTGGTTAGACGTGTTACGAAGGCTACATGAACGTAAGAGATGAGCGTTTGCGAACACGAATATGCATCCCTCCTGCCCCTTGAACGATGTCGCCAACGGGGGAGTTCAGGAGAAGCAAGCCCGGCAGAAGGATTGTCATCCTTGTAGCTAGCTATCCTTGGGTGTGAGCCTGTCGAGTGATATACAGGCTGGTACGGAGATTTGAGTCGTATGAATAAAATGACCGGATGAGTTGTAGCAAGTGCGCTGCATCTACGTGCCGCTTGAAATATGAGCTCGTGTCGATAAGGGTGAGTGGGAATGAACTTCCGGCCGGTATTTGCTGATCATGAAGCTGGCGGGTTGGTGCTTTACTGTTATACAGATGGAACATAGAGTAGTTAGGAGGTAGGAGAGCAATGTGGTGGTACAGACGAGAGAGCGAGAGATAGAGAGAATCTTTGTCCTTGGCGCCATGATAAGAAAAGATATCATGTGGGGATATCTTGAAATTCCTGGACAGTGGATATCATGAGGATATTGAATGTTTGACCGCCAGAATTATGGATGCTGTCAAATTTAAAACAACGGAGAGATATCTACGCAGCTGCCTTGTAAAGATTGTAACCCACCTAGAGTCGCCAGCTTCGAAGGACATCAACATGGAAATTGTTTCATTTTTGAAGAGTTCAGCGCTACGCCCTTCTTTCGTGTACTGTACAATGAGACGATACTCCAAGTCGAGTGAACGGTTATTTTCAGGGACCAATAGAGGAGTCTATGAATTGCAGCTAGATGGTAAGGTTCGGTATCAAGTCGATGGCTGAGAAGATAAAACATTTGCGGTGGGTGTGGATAAGCCGGCGCGACATCCGGAGGTATTTTCAGGACCACGCGAGTATCAGATTTCCACGTTTCCTTCATTTGTGGACCATGATCATGGTTTCGATTCACGCTTCGTTCTCGCTTTCCCCCATTGTCAGAGCCTGTTATGTACGTCCCTAGGGGATTACTCCCGAATGTTCTCCACAGAAGAATGGCCTTGGAAGAGGCAAGAGCAACGACGCGAAGATGTGCCCTGAAAAGAGAATTTTGAAGCGCGAAAGGTACGCGACGTACCCTGTCGTTTTATCTGTTCTCTAATCTGTTTGGTAGCGCACCACTCTCTCCTCGAGATCATCAATGACGGGCTCGCAGAGTGAGCGATCGTGCACAGCGGAGTTGGCTTATCCTGGACGGACGTTAAAACGTTCAGGTGCGGCATGTGCTCTGTCGACGACTTATTGGTGCCGGATTTTTAAACGTTGCTCAGGTCTCCGATGCTTCGTGGACTCTGAATTTAAGATGGCCACATCGAAACCGTTTGATTTGTCCGACACGGGAATGAGGCCCTGATGTATCGACTCTCCTGGTGATGCTCGTGCATGATTTTTTGCAGGCAAGCAATTCTATCGTTGCAACTCTAGGCCAGGACTAGCTAGGCAGCATTCAGTTCATGGACAACCCTCAGCAACGTCGAGTCTTCATGTTGATGCGACTCGGAGAACCGGCACGACCATGCGGCAACCAGTCCATCAACACATGCTCGCCATCACCACTTTCCTCCTTCCTCACTTCCACAATGGCGCAAGAACTTGCAGCAGCATACCACCCCGCCTTCAACCCCCATTCTATCCTTCCTCGACAACACCCTCTACCGCCTCCCCTCCCCAGTCCTGCGCCACACCACCACCTTTGTGTCCCCGTCTTTCACATTCGGACCGCCCAGCAAGCCCATCCCCGTCCACGAACACGACTCTGTCTTCGAGCAGCTCCTGCGGATCCTCAGCGGTCTCGCGATCTCCCCGTGGCGCACGTTTGACGACCTCGAGGCCTAGCTGAGACGTGGGGCGATCGGTGCACCGGTGTTCTTGCGGGAGCCGCTGCGGGTGTATGCGATAGCGGCGCGGTTCGGGTAGGGAGAGGAGGCGGAGCTCGCGTCGAGGCATACCCTGAACTTGTCCCTGCACGAGGAACAGCACCAGGAACCGCTCCGGCGGATCCCGACGCGCACGCTGGTGAGACTGTTCAAGTGCCATCGGAAGCGGCGAAGTGTGGTTCCTCAAGCTCACCGATGACTTTCTCGTATCGCAAGGCACAATTTCTCGCAGTGGAGTCAGCTTTTCCGCAGCGACACGTTGCCAGCGCAGAACATACCCTGGTAACGACATATTGATGCTGATTTAATACATGTGGCTCATCCTACAATACTAGATAGAAGAGGGCCACGTCGAAAGTGTTTTGTTTGTCTGACACTCGACCCCATCTAAGGATCTGACGTATTGGCTCTGCTTGGGACGCTCATGCTTTCATACGTGAAGTTTTCTCATTCCTACCATTCTATCCTCACCATTCTACAGCATTCAGCTCCAAGAACATCTCTGCTGCATCAAATTAGCTACAACTTGGTTCTGCGTTTATGCCTTGACTCGGAGTACCAGCATGAGCATGCAGCAGCGAGCTCATCCCACTTAAAGCCTTCACGAGGTCGCCACTACTTTCTTCGTTCAGCACGCGTCTCGAGCACTTGAGGCGGCATATCATCATACCTTCAACGCTCCAGATGCAGGTGCCATCTTATTTTCGCTCGACAGCACCCTATACTGTCTCCCATCATCAGTCTTCGCAATGGTTGTTCCCCACGAGCAGCAGCTCCAGGCCGCACATTCACAGATCTCGACGGGCTCGCCCATGAAGCCTTCCAACCTTCGACGGATCCGGCGTGACGAGTTGCAGGAGGCCATGGAGTGGAACGCAAGGTGCAGAGTGTGGTAATGCGGTCTACGGGTCAGTGTGGCAGATGTTTTCGTTTATGGATCCGATTCGTAATTGTCCGTTAAAAATTGCACGGGAAATTAGACTCGCAGCTCTGCACTGAATCACTGTGTATTGAATGATGGTGATAAGTTGTGATAACTTGAGATGTCACGTCCACGTGGTGTCACTGGTGTTTACATGAGTCGATGTCGCATGTTGAACAGCCTTCCCTTTCATCTCATCCGATCCTAGATTCTACTCACGGTGAATTTACTCTTATCTCTATTATTTCTATCTCTCAGTCTTTATGACAGATCGATCCAAGATCCATGGCCTACATACTGACTAAAAAATCGGATTTTGACCCAAGGCTTGCATCGCTGCTCCCTGATTATTCCCATGCCCCTCCCGATGCCAGAATCATCGATCTCCTAGAAACCAATGCTCCACCGACTCCCATTGAGATACAAAGTCTCCAAACTACCCTTTCCGAAACACCTAATCGTATAGCAGAGCTTGATTCCCTCATCGATTCCACCGCATCGCTTCTACGCTATCTGACTAATGATCGAAACCAAGCCCTGGAAAACCAAGCTAATGCCAAAAAGATCCTGCTCCATGTCGTCGACTTCCAAACGAATTGTTGACCGATATATTTATACGCTGTTTGTCCGTGCGTGATGAACTTGATTCTCCTTTGGATCCTGGTGCGTTCCATTGGAAATTGCCACACGTTTGCAGGAAATGGAGGGAGGTCGCCATCTGTACCCCAGAAATATGGTCCCGTATTCATTTGGATTTCGTGGACGACTGGTTCCTCACTGGCAGCCGCATACATGAAGCTGCGTTGATGCTTGGTGTCATCCTTGATCGAGCCCGTCCCCACGATCTAGACGTTTTCATTTCACTTAAAGACGACATATCTACACACCCCGTTTGTGTCGTCCTTCTTCCTACTGTTCGGTATTGGAAATCCTTGAAAGTCTATGGCAATCCCGACTTCCTGTCGCCTTGGCGTGGCTTTTTTGACAGGCTTGAAACTGTCAATGTGTGGGGTGATGATCTTGTGGGACCGCAGGCCGTAGACACATTTGCCGTTGCTCCACGTCTATGCTCTTTTAGAAAGACATGGGACCTCCCATTTTTGCTCCCAGCTAAGCTCGTCGAGTTCCACGATTCTCATCCATTCAATGAAAATACATGCACTACCCTTCGTCACCTTGTCAATATCCGAATCCTGTCACTCTCATATGGCGCGTATTCAAGCGATTCACCTCGAATTTGCCTCCCGAGGGTCTCCAAGCTCGAATTAAAAAAGAGTCACCAGTCTGTGGACACTCCATCTCTGACATACAATCACTTTGACCTCCCATCTCTTACACACCTTAAGATTCAGGCCTTTACTTTGGTGGAACACATGGTCTTCCCACAAGCCCATCAGCCAATGTGTTCGTCCACCGTAACCCACCTTACTCTAACATGTACCCCGCTCAGCCGTTATGATTCCCCGGTGGATCTTGAGCTCGAACCTTCATATAGCACACTGACAAACCTCCGGTGTCTTACCATCGTGGGCTCGCCAAATATCAACCCCTTCCTGAGTACATTGTTCATCCGTCCCGGAAGGAACGTGATATTTCCGAAGATGTCCGAACTTGGTGTTTTCAGTAGCAACCAGCACTCCCGACTTGACATGCATATTCTGATCGAGCTCATCCAATCTCGAAGAGATCATGGAGCTCTGCGTGAATTCAAAATGACGCGGCGACAGGGAGTTGTCAACTATGACGCCGATACACGTAGCCGATGGCAACAACTTCGTTCGCCAGGGGGAGGAATAAAAATCTCAGCATCCATCGAAGGTGACGTAGCTTTTCTTATCCTGGTACTTTTGACTGAAAGAGTCGCAGGCCTTGATGCGAACTGATGGTCCGCATGCTAGGGAGAAAGTCTCTATTGTTCCGGCTACATATGTTCATATATCATCGATAAGTCGGACTTCACCTTTACAATCTTCCTTTACTCGATTATTTTTGGCGTTTCTTAGTCTGCTTTTGGCAAGAAAAAATTCCGAATTACTAGTCTGATGTCGGGTCATCGAGGACGACCCGGACTCTGTCAAGTTCCAAATACCATAATTGCTCATGTGGTAGAGTCGATAGTTGAAGTATCATGTTACCTATTCTATTGTGTATAAAGATATACTGCAGTTTGTCTAAGTCCTTCATGTCGTGCTCGACACAGTCGCAATTCAGCTATTCAGTCATCTTCGTTTGTCAGCGTTGATCGATACGTGGATTGAGAACAAGGGAAGGCTACTTCGGCAGCTAAGTACCTACCAACATATTACTGGCCACTTGTGCTGTATCAAGAAACTAGGAACATATCAGCATCTACCTCAGATACCGAGCAGACTGCCATGCTAAAGTCTGTTTGAACATATCCTTCTGCACATGCAGATGAAGCCGCCAGGGATGTGCGTAGTAGGAGAGAGACAGTGGGTGAGTGGAAGGAACAGGTTTGTTTTCAAATATTTTCTCACTCCCGGCGAATTTTAGGGCAGAACTTCGAAGCCGGGGGAGTGCGTGAGATGTTGTCTTCACTATGAGGGGAATAAATCAAGCTTATCGTTGATTTAGGCCTATAGTAACTCACAAAGAGAGAGGAACAAGGGGATCTGGACAATGCATTGATATCAATGGGAAAAGACAGCTTGAGACTGATGTACATACCAGCCGTGTTCCCTTTGAAAACAATAGAATGACTGGTATTGGCGGGAATCGGACCAACTGTGGGATGTATTAGAGCAAGCAACAGATAACGTGTATGTAGTAGTGAACCTGTCAATGCACCTTCACAACGGAACCTCCAACCAGTCAAAGAAAAGAAAGAGTTAGTACATGCCTGTCATAGAGGATTGAACATACGCACGAGCCGCTGGTTGTCCAAGGAAACAGTAAGTCAGCAACAGCTTTGGCGGTGTACCAATATGCGTACAAATCTGCCAAAGACCCGGTAATAGCTGTCTCATCGCCACGTGACAGGCGACGGGTCGTCTGCTGTTCCTGCAATGCATCGATTCTGCTGCTGTCTCCTGCTGCAAGACATGCGACAACTTCAACGAGGACAGAGAAATGGCTCTATGGTTGGCACAAGACGGTCTTGATTGTAGTTCTCGAGACAGTATAGTCGACGAGGTTGTAGGGTGAGAGGCGATGATTAGGACTGGCTGGGCTAGAGCTGACTGATATAAAGAACTGAGCTCATTGGAAGGAAGGATTGCATGTCGGGGTCGGCATCGACAGTGCTCTCGCGCCGGTCATTCGAGGGATGGACATATCAGCTGTTATGAACTTCAGGGTACGGCACGGTCATCTTTAATGCGAGTAAACGAAAACGAGTTCAGGAGGAGAGAATACATACCATCGAGTACCATTCGTTCAAATTTATCGTAGAAGCTAGAATAATAATGGGTCACTCGAAATGCTTGATGGATGAGGGAGCGTATAGGAAGATTTGAAGCACAGGTCGAGCTAAGCACCGTTCCAATACTAAAGGGTAGTGATCAGCCACCAAGTAGAATATCTCGCAAGCCTATGACTTACGAGAATCCCCAGCATCCACAACACTGAAGTTTGGCTTGACCGGCTGCATCGTTCATCCGAAGCAGATGTCGGACAATGTTGTCGGTACTAGTAATATATAATTCATAAATCCTTTGTCCTGGTCCTGCATTATGGCCTGCACAAATACCCCACAAACACGAGGAATCGTCGGATATCATATGTTGAAAACCCGTGGTCCAATGATCGACAGTGGCAAACCATTGAGAGTGCTTTTCTTTGTAGCCCCTCTCTAACCCTCCTGATGTCGCATTCGTTCCCGATAATTGACGCAAGTAGTGTACCGACGGAAATATGAGTACTGACTTAGTGGTTCCAGGGTCTCCCGAAGTCAACAGTATAGCGCCTTTGTATTCCGTTTGGGATAACGGGGAAAGCTTTTTGAGCGCAAGAACAGCCTTGGTTGCTATCTTCCCTCTGAGTAATGACTGGGTGCCTCAAAAGTAGGCAGAAATATAGCCGTTTGGTGATATCCTTAAAGCAATGTAGCGCTGAGCAAGTCGGCCACCCGGGATGACGGTGGCGGGATGAGCAGTAATATTTACTTCTAGGCTATGATCATCACCGTCACATTCGAATACATGGTAGTATCCATGTAGTATGCGACTAACTCGTTGAGGACTTCATACTAGTGTAGAATACAGAATTTCATGTTAGTGTGATGACGGCCGCTGATCTAGTTGGTAAATTTCCCATGAGCTAGCTTCTGTGCAAAAGCATGGACCGATGATGGATATACGGTCGTGTTCTATCGTAGGGCTGGTCATAAGCGGCTTTGTAAAGTGCATTGTTCATAGAGTTCCAGCCTGGTTAGAAGGGCATGAACATAGAGATGCGACTTGCGAAAACAAGATGCTGTCTGGCCTTTAAACCATGTTAGCAATGTCGGAGAAGGGGATAGATGATATCCCGTTATGCCAAGGGAGAACGATTACCGACATTGTGACTGTCGTTGGGTTTAAGCCTGCCAGTGGGTATGGAGGGCTGATACGGAGGTTTCAGTGGTATAAAGAAAACACTAGGGTGGGTGTACCAGGTGTGCTCCATTCCCGTGCCGCATGAAGTACGAAGCCGTGTCGATTATGTCTGGGATGACTTTTCAAGCCGGGGGTCGCTGATGATGAAGCTGGTGGATCGGCTTCGTACTGCTGCGCCGGAGCTATACAGATGACCCGAAGGGAAGAGAGTAACGTTGTCGTACAGACGAGAGAGTGAGAGGCAGAGAGACCCTTCGCCCTGGGAGCGGTAATAAAAAAAAGTAATGCAGATATGTTGAGATTCCTGGAATGCGTTGATCAGCGCAATTTCTATCGATCTCAAATGGTTGATTGTCAGCAATGTAAACCTCTGTTAGATAAACTGAAAACAACGGATAGATGTTATTACGCGGTTGGGTAGATGTAAAGATCGTTAGTCTACCTGGACTTGCCAGCTTCACTGGGCGCTCCTGTTTCCCAAACTGAGCAATGAGAAGATATGCCCACTGGGGTGAACGGCTCTACGGATGGAGAGGGCGGCTTCTTCACCACCGAGGAAAGGCAAGCAACAAGAACGAACTCCTTGAAGCGGCGGCTGTTGCCACCACAGATGAGAAGTAACTCTGTTGCAGCGCACTGGTCGTCTAGGGAGTATGGGTCGGCAGGTGAACTACAGCATTTTAATTATTATTCTGTGCAGCCGAGCTACGATCGAGCGGTGAGCATGATATCCTGCCCTATGTAGCAAATGTTGGCGAGGAGCCAGTGGGGCAGTCTGTGAGAGTCGATGGTGTCGAGCTGGCAGGGAGGTGAAGAGCAGGGGAAAATACGGCGTGACTACTTGTCTTTGAAGAATTTCGCGGCCACTAGAGAACGACTATCCGCGATTCAGCTCCTGATCTCATGGCGATGTATTGAATTCGATAGTCACTATACACGGGCCTGACATCTGATCTTTAAAGAGGGGAAGGTGGCGCGACGAGTGACAAGGGCAAGCGCACCGGCTTGTTGAATGTTTCCCAAGGAATAGTGTTTCCACAGTCTGTAATGAGAAGTCGGCCCGACCTCCGGAGTTATGTTCAGGACCACGTGAGTATCTATTCCCACGACTCCTTCATTTGTGGACCATGATCATGGTTTCGGTTGAGGCTTCGTTCTCGCTCTTCCCCGTCGTCGGACGCTGCTGTGTGCGCTCCTATGAGTCTGTCCTCAAATGTTCTCCTTGGAAGGTTGGATTTTGGAAGAGGAAAGAGAAAGAACGCTACTACATGACCTGAAAATAGAGTTTTCAGGCGCGAAAGGTACGCGATGTGTCCTGGTGTTGTAGTTGTTTCTTGATCTATTTAGTAGCGTTGCGCTCGCTCTTCGAAATTATTAACGACGGGCTCGAACCAGAGTGAAGAATCGTCGCAGCGGAATCAGCGTATCCGGGACGGACGTTTCAACGTTCAGGTGCGGTATGTCCTGTGTCGACGACATATTGGTGCTGGATTTGCGAACGTTACTCAGGTCTCCGGTATCTCGTGGACTATGGGTGCAAGCATGCCAATACAAAAGCGTTTCATTTGTCCGATGTGGGATCTGATGCTCTGAGGCTTAGGCTACCGGGGATGCTCGTGCGTGAATTTTCGCTCAATCATACCATTCTATCCTTACAACTCTAGGCCAGGACAGACTATGCAGCATTCAGCTCGATGGACCTCCTTTGTGCGTGGAACCAGCAACAAGTCTTCGGTGTTCACGTTGATGCGACTCGGAGAACCGGAGCGACCATGCGGTAACCAGTCCCTCAACACATGCTATGCTCGCCATCACTACCGTTCTCCTTCTCACTTCCACCATGGCACAAGAACTCGCAGCAGCATACCACCAGAAGCCGACGCCATTCTATCCTCCCTCGACAACACCCTCTACCGTCTCTCCTCCCCTGTCCTACGACGTACCACCACCTTCGCGTCCCCGTCTTTCACGTTCGAACCTCCCAGCAAGCCCATCCCCATCCACGAATACGACACTGTCCTCGAATGGCTCCTGCGCATCCTCAGCGGTGTGGCGATCCCCCGGTGGCGCACGTTTGATGATCTGGAGGGTGTGCCGGGGCTAGCTGAGACGTGGGGAGCGAAGCGTGCAGTGGACAGCGTGCGCGACCTATTGGTGCTGGATTGGTGAACGTTGGTCACGTCTCCGATAGTTCGTGGACTTTGGAGACAAGAGGGTTACGCCGAAAGTGTTTGATTTGTCCGACACCGGATGGGATGATCTGAGTTTCTGATACATGGATTCTGCTAGAGATGCTTGGGCTCTGGTGTGTGAAATTTTGCTCAATACTATCGTTATATCCTCACAATTCTGGTGCTGGGACAGACTAAGCAGGATTCAGCTCCACGGACATCCCTTCTCCATGAAACCAGCAACAACATGTCTTCACATTGATGTGATTCGGAGTATCGGAACAAGCGAGCAGCAACACGAGTCCATGCTCACCCTGCATCGTCAACACCGGGTCATCACCACTTTCTTCCTTCAGCACTTCCACGATGGTGTACCTTCAACGGCCCAGGTGCAGATGCCATCTTATCCTCGCTCGACGGCACCCTGTACCTCTCCTATCGTCAGTCTTGCGAAGGACCACAACTTTTTTCGCGACCATTGAGACCGAATAGCAGGCCCACCCCCATCCATCCAGAATGTTACGCTCGAACAGCAGCGAAGGATACTCACCAGCTTTGCCGTCCTTGGAGAAAATTTGACGACTTTGAAGGTGTCTTGAGCATACACAATGGCTGTTCCTCTACAAGGGGCAGCTCCAGCCGGCGCTTTAACAGATTTCAGCGGGCTCGCTGATGAAGCCTTCCGGCTTTCGTCGGATGCGGTGGGACGAGCTGAAGGAGGGCATGGAGTGGAGTGCAATGCGCAGAGTGGTAGTTTGCTCTCCGGGTCAGTGTGGTAGATGTTCTCGCTTATGGATGCAATTGTTAAATGTCCGTTAAAACTTGCATGGGAAAGTAGACTCGCAGTCCTGCACTAGATCACTCTGCAGTGATATGATGACTTGAGATGTCACCCCCACGTGGTGTCACTCACCCATGTCGATGTCGAGCGTTGAACACGCTTTCCCTTGATCTCATCCAATCCTCGATTCTGCTCAAAGTGAATTTGCTCTTCTCTCTACCATTTCCATCTCTGAGTTTTTATGACAGATCGATCCAAGATCTATGGCCTACATACCGACCAAAAAATTAGATTTTGACACACGGCTAGCACCTCTGCTTCCTGATTATTCCCATGCCCCTCCCGACGCCCGAACCATCGAACTCCTAAAAACCAATGCTCCACCGACTCCCATTGAGATGAAAAGTCTCGAAGCTACCCTTTTGGAAACACCTGATCGTATAGCAGAGCTCGATTCCATCATTGATTCTACGACATCCCTTCTACGCTACCTAACTAAAGATCGCAATCAAGCCATAGAAAACCACGCTAATGCCAAGAAAATACTCTCCCCGTCTCGTCGACTTCCACCGGAGGTTTTGACAGAAACATTTATACGGTGTTCGCCATTATATGGTGGGGAACGTCCTCCTTTGGATCCTCGTGCGTTGCCTTGGACACTGTCACATGTGTGTAAGAAGTGGAGGACGGTTGTCATCAATACTCCGGAATTATGGTCCAGCATTTTTGTGAACTTCAGGTCGGACAAGTTTCTTAACGGAAGACGCGCACATGAAGCTGCATTCATGCTCGGCACGATCCTTGATCGAGCCCGTCCCAACGATCTCGACGTCATCATTGGGCTTACGGGTGACGTATCAACGCATCCCGCTTGTGCAGTACTTCTTTCTAGCGTTCGGCGTTGGAAATCCTTGTATGTGACAGGACAGTCCTGTGACCTAGGCTTCCTATCGCCTTGCCGGGGTTTTCTTGACAGGCTTGAAGCTGCCGCAGTTGCAGTTAGCGGTCGTCTCAGATCAGAGGCTGTAGACACGTTTGCCGTGGCTCCACGTCTACGCTATTTTGTGAAAACATGGGATGCCCCATTTTTGCTCCCAGCTAATCTCGTCGACTTCGAGGATTCCGCTCCGTTCAATGAAAATACATGCACTACCCTCCGTCACCTTGTCAATATCAAATATCTGTCGATCTCGTGCAGCTCGTATTCAAGCGAACTACCCCAAATCGACCTCCCGAGGCTCTCCGAGCTCAAATTGAAAGTAAATCTGTACGGCTGGAAGTGGGACGCATTTTGCACGTACAATCACTTCAAATTCCCGTTCCTCACTCACCTTCAGATGATGTTAACCTCATCGGATACGGAGATCCCTACGCGAGTCCCTCAACCGATCAGCTCATCGACGGTTTCCAGCCTTATTTTGACTTGGATCAATCAGTTCTCATGGCAAGATTCGTCTGGGGGTATTTTGCGAAAGCTTTTCTCACTTTGTGAACTGCCGAACCTCCAGCGTCTTACTGTTGAGTACTGCCCAAATATCAACTGCTTCCTAGATGCATTGTACATCCTTCCTAGAAAGAACGTGATGTTTCCGAAGATGTCTACACTTGATATCAAGTGTGTGCCCATGTGCAATTTCCACGCGGATCTGCTTGATATGCATATCCTAGTGGATCTCCTCCAATCTCGACGAGATCGAGGAGCTCTGCACGAATTCAACATTACGTGGCGATGGGGAGTTGTCAACGATGATGCCGATACACGTAGCCGATGGCAACAACTTTGTGCGCCAGGGGGAGGAATACAAATCTCTGGATTCATCGAAGGTGGCGTAACTTTCTTATCCTGTTAGTTTCGACTGAAACATTCGTAGGCCTTTAGGCGAATTGGTTGTATGCAGGTTAGGAAGAAGTATTCTGGCCGCAGCAGTGAGTCATATCCATCGATAAGTAGGACTTCACGTTTGCTTATCAAAGTACATTCTTCATTTGCTCGATTATTTTTGGTGTTTCTCCGTCACGATCAGGTATTAGCAAGAAATTCGAATTACTGGTTTGTTGCCGAATTGTCCACGGCAATTCGGACTGTGTAGACGCTCAGGATGCGACGCGCGGACATTATAAAAGTTGTGTATAAACACTATGACGGTTCATGCAGTATTGCCAATTACTAAAGCATCACGTTTACCTATCCTATGGTGCTGAAAACATACATAGATCTGTACAAGTTGTTCGTCAGGCCGTCTAAACTGACATTTCTGTCGTCGAGGAGAGAAGGTGACGTACAGAATGGCTACAATGGATCACTCGCCCTTGTTCTCGCAGTCAAAAGCTTTCCTGGCTCTCCTCTGAGGACATAATTATTGCCAGCCCATAATATCGACATCTGAAGCAAACAAAATAGCCGGTCCCTTTCATAATGCAGAAAACAAAACCGACTTAACCCCAAATATTAGGGGGTGGTCACCGATATAATGTCAAATTTCTGCTCACTATGAATATGAAAAGACGCCGTGCAGCTAAATGAGCATTAGCATGGAGCCAAAATTCGACCGTTGGTAGAGTTCAAGCTATGTATTTATCGGTGCTGTGTGAAGTGTCACACCCACGTGATGTTACTCGAACGTGTCCACTCCGAATTCTTGCCAAACACTTTTCTCTTTTGTCCCATATCCTTGATTGCGAAAACAAATTCACTCGCTCTCTTCTCGATTTTCGTCTTGTTGCATATTTCAAACAGAGTCATGCCCTACATACAAACTCCAAAATCGAATTTTGACTCGAGGCTAGCCCCTCTCCTTCCTGATTATTCCCATGCCCCTCCCGACGCCCGAATCGTCGAACTTCTACGAACCAATGATCCCCCAACTGCGTTTGAGAGCAAGAGTCTCAAAGAGACCCTTTCCGAAGCACCCAGTCGCATAGCAGAGCTTGACTCTCATCCACGCAACTACATCCCTTCTATGGTGCACGGCACCTAGTGACTGCCTCTCATGTGCAGTGGCCAAATCACCGGAAGGAAAAATTTTTGGCTGATCTGCCGCAATTTGGCACTAGATTGAGTAGTAAAATATATTGCATTTCGTCTATAGGACAACCTGTAATTGGATGAGTAATCTAGTACATCAATGCCACCCAAACCCAAGAAACGTTCCAGAGAGCAAATGCTCGAAGCGGTCGCCCGAGCTCAAGCAGGCCGTGCTCGAAGCAGGCTGTCTAATCCTTCATCTGCCAACTCCTCGGCTCATGTCTCACGTGCGCCATCACCGATAATGATCAGCTCCAGCGATGATGATGATGATGTCGTGATCTTGGCTGGGGCCAGTGAAATACAGCCTGATATTGAAATCCAGGACATCAATCTGGAAGATTCTGAAGACTACAATGAGCAGTGCAACTGGAATGGGGAGACAACTCACTGTATTGGATATCATACCGACTCAGAGTGGGAGATTATATCTGATTCTGGGGATGACAATGGTGAAGAAAGTGACGAGGACATTGAGGAGCTTGAAGGGGAGGAGTTGGTGGCAAGCTTGGAGAGCGCTGTTTCGGCAGTGGAACAGCTTTGGCAGGACATTGATAGAGATGCTGGCAACACCGATACCACAGCGGCCGACTTCCAGGACATCTTGATGCGGTACAAGTCTGAGACTGCCTGGAGAGCTGCTGAGTCCAAACGAAGCCTGGGATATAATGGGCACTCAAGTCGAACCCAGCGCCGAAGGGAGAAAGATAGTCGGGATGCAGAACAAGAGAGGGAGCTTTCAGCCCAAAGGTACGCTTCAATTCCTGGATTCTGTGAGTAAAACTGAGCAAAATCAGTGCAACCGGCCAGTTTATGAAGGCATATTTCGCACCAAGACCCCCTGCTCCATCCCCAGCTACCACCCCAACTCCTGCTCCGAATTTTGAGGCCAGTGCCACCTCCGAGGAGATTTTTACAGGATATTTGTCAGATGTATCAGAAAGTTGTGATGCAGATGATGAGGATGAAGACGATGATGGCAGTGAGTGGCAAGAGAGTGACGATGACTCATCGCTGTCGCTGTCACTGCCGTCACTGCCATCCAAGTTGCTGCCACAGGTCCGACCTTTGCAGCGACAGCATCTTGATATACCATACTGAGTTCAACGTGATATTGCAAAAGCAGAATGGGCTGAGAAGTGGGGGAAGGTTCTGAAGAGTGCTTTGCACGACATTGAGAAGATTTTCGCATCAAGGTGCACCGAGTTTGAGAGTGGGCAGAATGGGCTACAATTTTATCATGCCCAGGCCATTCGTGCACACTTGGAGATGATGGTAAAAGGGAGAGGGTCCGTGGATGCTTCAGGACGTGCTTCCGAGGCACTTGGGTTCTCACCAAAATGGGGTGCACGTCTTGTTCGTCGATGGACCTCTGCTTGGCTTAATAAACGTGAACTCCCAAAATCACGTCGTGGTCACCATCGCAAAGCTTTCTCTTTGCTCGAAGATCCCACAGTCCGTGCAGAATTGCGCTCATATCTTCGCTCAAACAAATGGGCAATTAATCCAAAGAAGCTTCAGGACTTCACGGAGAAGAAAATGATCCCTGATGAGGCAAAAAAGTATTTGGAGAATATGGTTAATGAGGAGATGCCCCGTGGACTGAAGCAGTACATGGAGGTTGAGCTCTTTCCTCGGATCCATATGAAGTCACACAAAGGCATTTCTCTGCGTACCGCACAGCGGTGGCTTCACCTCGAAGGCTTCCGATATATTCAACATAATAAATCATTATATTATGATGGGCACGAGCGACCCGATGTGGTCAAGTATCGACAGAGAGAGTTTCTGCCTGCTATGGAGAGATACAGGACACGGCTTGTTGAGTATGCTATTGGCGATGTTGTCAAGGAAGTGGCCAAGGATTATGGGGGAGACCGAAAACTTGTTCTTGTTGCTCATGACGAGATGATGGCTCAAGCAAATGATGGGCAGATGAAAAGCTGGGTTCTTGATGGTGAACAACCATTGAAGAAAAAAGGTGTTGGACGTGGGATTCATCAGAGTGATGTAATCTGTTCCACTTACAGTTGGATTGAAGAGGCAAGCCAGTCAATGGAATATGGCAAGAATTATGAAGGGTATTGGGATGGTGAACTTTTTGTTAAGCAGGTGGAGTAAATTGTATTCACAGACTTCACATATGCTCAATAAATTTCTATTGTTCTCACAGTTATCTGAGAAGATAATTCCTGCCTTTGAAAGGCTTCATGGACCTGAATACCAAGCATTGATCATGGTCGACAACTCTCAAGGGCATTCTGCATATGCCAAAGATGCCTTGC
Organism: Armillaria novae-zelandiae; assembly: GCA_030435655.1. NCBI lineage: Eukaryota > Fungi > Basidiomycota > Agaricomycetes > Agaricales > Physalacriaceae > Armillaria > Armillaria novae-zelandiae. The sequence goes on along the minus strand of JAUEPR010000081.1, from coordinate 117,008 downwards.
TGGCTCATCAGATGAACTGGCGGCCATCAGGGAAGCAGGCTTCGATGCGTGATGGCTGGTTCATGAGGGATGGTGTGCGGGTTGTTCAGAAAATGACATTTCCTGCAACACATGCCCAGTTTCCGAACCAGCCAAAAGGTGCACAGCAAATCTTGATCGAGTGTGGGCTTTATCGAGACAAGTTGAAATTCAACTGTGGTTCCACTCCATCCAAATGTGATCCTGATGCACATGACTGTTGTGGAAGGCGCATTTTGGAGCTCCAACTGGACTTCTGTGAGCAGAAGTCACTTGTCCAAGAGGTAATTGAAGCCCGGGGACATCTCTGCATCTTCCTTCCCAAATTTCATTGTGAACTTAATTTTATAGAATTTTTCTGGGGGGCTGTAAAGCGGTATCTTCGAGAGAACTGTGATTATACCTTTCAGACACTCAAGGATAACATGCCGAAAGCATTGAAATCTGTTGAGCTCTCAACCATTCGAAAGTGGGAGCACCGCATGGTTCGATGGATGGCAGCATACCGTTCTGGGTTGGAGGCAAAGGCAGCTCAGATAGAGGTTAAAAAGTTTAGTTCACGCAGATTTGCTTCTCATCGTCGTGTACCTGAAACTGTGGCTCGTAGCTTTGATTAGTAAGCGTCCCGGAAGCCCGGCCCGGACATGGCCAAATTGAATGTGCATGACACAATTTATCTCGTGCTACAGGAAGTTTTATGGAAATTCCTCTTGCCAATCGTCTTATCTTATCAAAAGAATGCATTTGGCAAGAGGAAAAAAAAATCGGCTGACCCCGGATCTCGTTCCTGAGTTTGCACATGAGAGGCGGTCACTAAGCGCCCTGCACCATAGAGCACCTGACCAAAGATCACACTCAAGCCATAGCGAACCAGTCTGATGTAAGAAAAATCCTCCCCCCATTTCATCGGCTTCCACCAGAGGTGCTGACGGAGATATTTATCCAGTGTTGGTCATTCTGTGGCCGAATGGGTCCTCCTTTGAATCCTAGTGCAGTGCCTTGGAAATTAATGCCCCTCTGCAGGAAATGGAGGTCGGTCGCCATAGCTACCCCAAAAATATGGTCCATTATTCATTTGGATTTCTCACATGACAATTTCCTTCGAGGAAGCCGTATGTATGACGCGGCGTTCATGCTTGGCGTGTACCTTGATCGTGCCCGGTCCCATGATCTCGACGTTGTCATTCATCTTCAGGGTGACATATCGACACACCCTGCTTGTGCAGTACTTCTTCCTAGTATCCGATATTGGAAGTCCTTGAAGGTCTGCGGAGCATCCTGGAATCTCCGCTTCCTGCTGCCTTGCCGTGCATTTTTTGATCGGCTTGAAACTGCTGACGTCGAGCGTCTCCATATTCAGGGACCAGAGGCCATAGACGTATTTGCCATAGCCCCACGTCTGCGCACCTTTACAAAGACAATGAAGGCCTCCTTTTTACTCCCCGCCAATGTTGTCAAGTTCATCGATGGTCTGCCATTCGATGCAGATACACGTGCCACCCTCAATAGTCTCGCCAATATCGAACATCTCTCGATTATGTGCAGCTGGTATTCAAGTGGGCTACCTCAAATCCACCTCCTGATGCTCTCCAAACTCGAAATGGAAGTAAATTTACGCAGTGTGGGGGATGCATTTGTCATATACAATCACTTCAAACTCCCATTCCTTACTCACCTTCAAATGACAATAATCTGTTCGCAGACAAAGATCCCTACACAGGTCTTTCAGCCTATCAAGTCATTGACGGTTTCCAGCCTTGTTTTGACGTGGTTCCATTGCCCAACACGGATATACTCAGTCTCGGATATTGAGCTAGATCCTTCCTCGCTGTGTAAGCTGCCGAACCTCCAGTGTCTTACTGTCGAGGACTGCCCAAATATCAACCCCTTCCTGCATGCATTGTCCGTCCTTCCCAGAAAGAACATGACTTTTCCAAAGATGTCCAAACTCGATATCAAATGCGTGTCTGGGGACGTCCTCGATATGCGTATCCTGGTAGAGTTCATCCAATCTCGAAGTGACCACGGAGCTCTACGCAAATTCAAACTGCTGAGGGTGTATGCGAAGGGGTGGAGGAGTGGGAGGAGATGAAGAGGAGAGGTGTGCGGGGTGTGGGAAGGGGGTGTGGGAGCGGTTGGAGGCGCTGGAGAGGGTGAGGAAGTGTTTGGATGAGTTGCCACATACTGTGTAATGGCGAGGTGCGCAGTCTTTTTCTTGTTGCTGCCGTCAATCTTGAAAATGATCTTTCATACTTGAATATAGGATTTACGCTCTCTGTGATGAAGCGTTCTTCAGTACAATTTGCCCATATCAGCGCTTCCAGATTTTGCAACTGTTTCCAGGAATTGTAAACCCTGCATACATCTATGCAGAGTTGAGTGCCTGTAAGCACCCTGAACCTACCCTACTAGTATCCTTCGAGTCGCCAACTCTCAAAAACGAGGGAGATTGGTATATTTACAAATTGCCAACCCTCGGACCTATCAGGGGTTCTGTCGCAGCCGTATGCCCTTGTCCCGTACACTGTACAATAGGGCGAATTCTTCATGCCGGCGTTCCGCTTTACTGGCGAGCTTTTCAGCTTCAAGAAAAGCGTCAATAATGAGAACGGCTGCGTTAATGTTTCGCACCATTGTATCCTTCCTTTCATCTCTCATCTCGCCTATCAGTCTGATGTTGCTGCCCTCAAATACAGCATTGGAGGAAGGAATAGATAGGGACTCAATTCTGCAGAAACAAGTCACAGCTTGCCTGGCAATTCATCCTACTAAACGCCATCACCACGTTAACACTGCTTTCTTCCGTCAGTACTTCCACAAAAGCATTTTAAGAGCTCGCAGCGGCATATCATCCTACCTTCAGCAGGTTTTACTTCTGGATCACCGACCACGCCCCATCATGCACTCTCCTGACATTGACTGATGACGAGGACGATCATTGAAGTTGACGGTTGGTGACGAGGAAGACTCATGCCGCCGCTTCGGTGCTCCGACGAAGTCCATTCTTGTTGCTGGTGACCTGGCCGTCATTCTTGATACTGGTCTCTGTGATTATTTCAACTCATAGTGCTCCTCGTCATGGCCCTCCTGGGTCCGTGCACTCAATGTATGTTCTTGTGTATCATGGTTTGCTTTCTCGCACCGTCGTCACCTGTTTCCCCTGCCCCCATCACCCATACCAAGTGACGGTGACATGCGCTCTGGTATTGACAACACGGTGCGGGATCTGTGTTCAGATTGTTTCCACAACATCCTTGCTCTCGCTCCCGACACGTCCTTGTCCAGCTTGCAGACTGTGCCATCTATTCTTCATGTCGTGTGCCTGTTTTCTGATACTGAAGATGTTAACGGCTTGCTAAATATGTGTTGATACATTCCGTGTATGTTTTTTTTTAATAGAGAAATGCCGCTTTTTCGTTCATGTTAACGGCACCTGTTTCCTTCAATATATCACATACATATCCTGTGAACCACACAAAGATGCTCTCATCCCTGAGAGACACTCAACAGTGTGATTACAACGGCATGAGCCTTTGTGGCCGCAGCACATCACGCACGTGATGTCCCTCGTGTACGAACGAGTCGACGTCGGATGTTGAATAGCCTTCCCTTTCATCTCATCCGATCCTAGATTCCGCTCAAAGTGAATTTAGTCTTCTGTCCATTACTTCTGTCTCTGAACCTGTATGACAGGTCGATCCAGGATCCATGGCCTACATACCAACTAAAAAATCGGATTTTGACCCAAGGCTTGCACCGCTGCTCCTTGATTATTCCCATGCCCCTCCCGATGCCCGAATCATCAATCTCCTACAAACCAATGCTCCGCCGACTCCCATTGAGACACAAAGTCTGCAAGCTACCCTTTCCGAAACACCTGATCGTATTGCAGAGCTTGATTCCCTCATCGATTCCACCACATCGCTTCTACGCTACCTGACTAATGATCGAAACCAAGCCCTAGAAAACCAAGCCAATGCCAAAATGATCCTTTCTCCATGTCGTCAACTTCCAAACGAATTGTTGATCGATATATTTATACGCTGTTTGTCCGTATGTGATGAACTTGATTCTCCTTTGGATCCTGGTGCGTTCCATTGGACATTGTCGCATGTTTGCAGGAAATGGAGGGAGGTCGCTATCGGTATGCCAAAAATATGGTCCCATATTCGTTTGTCTTTCGGGAATGACCGGTTCCTCAATGGCAGCCGCGTACATGAAGCTGCGTTTATGCTTGGTGTCGTCCTTGATCGAGCCCGTCGCCACGATCTCGACGTTTTGATTCAGCTTGAGGACGACATATCTACACACCCCGTTTGTGCGGTCCTTCTTCCTACTGTTCGGTATTGGAAATCCTTGAAGGTCTACGGCAATCCCGACTTCCTGTTGCCTTGCCGTGGCTTTTTTGACAGCCTTGAAACTGCCATCCTTTGGAGTAATGATCATGTGGGACCACAGGTCATAGACACATTTGCTGTTGCTCCACGTCTACGCTCTTTTAGAAAGACATGTGACTGCCGATTATTGCTCCCAGCTAATCTCGTCAAGTTCCACGATTCTTATCCATTCAATGAAAATACATGCACTATCCTCTGTCAGCTTGTCAATATCCGAATCCTATCACTCTCGTATAGCGCGTATTCAAGCGAATCACCTCGAATTTGCCTCCCGAGGGTCTCCCATCTCGAATTAACAAAGACTCGACAGGCTGTAGACACCGCATCTCTGACATACAATCACTTCGACCTCCCATCTCTCACACACCTTAAGATTCGGGCCTTTCCTTTGAGGGAACCAACGGTCTCCCCACAAGCCCCGCAGCCAATACGCTCGTCCACGGTAACCCACCTTACTTTGACAGGGACCCCGTTCAACCGTTATCATTCCTCAGTGGATTTTGAGCTCGAAGCTTCATATAGCACGCTGACAAACCTCCAATGTCTTACCCTCGAGGACTGGCCAAATATCAACCCCTTCCTGCATACATTGTCCATCCGTCCTGGAAGGAACAAGATATTTCCGAAGATGTCCGAACTTGGCGTATTCTGTAGGAACAAAGGCGGCTCCCCAATTGACATGCATATTCTAGTAGAGCTCATCAAATCTCAAAGGGATCAGGGAGCTCTGCGTGAATTCAACATTACGTGGTGACGGGGAGTTGTTAACTATGACGCCGATACACGTAGCCGATGGCAACAACTTCGTGCGCCAGGGGGAGGAATACAAATCTCAGCATCCATCTAAGGTGGCGTAACTTTTATTATGCTGTTACTTTTGACTGAAAGATTCGCAGGCCTTGATACGAACTGATTGTCCGCATTTCAGGGGGAAAGTCTCTATTGTTCCGGCGACATATGTTCATGTACCATCGACAAGTAGGACTTCACCTTTATGATCTTCCTTTACTCCATTATTTTTGGCGTTTCTCAGTCTGATTGTTGGGGGAAAAATTCTGAATTACTAGTCTAATGTCGTGTTGTCCACGGCGACCCGGACTCTGTCAAGTTCCAAATACCGTAATTGCTCATGCGGTAGAGTCGATAGTTGAAGTATCATGTTACCTATTCTATTGTGTATAAAGACATACAGCAGTTTGTCTAAGTTCTTCATGTCGTGCCTGACACAGTCGCAATTCAGCTATTCAGCCATCTTTGGTTGTCAGCATTGATCGATACGTGGATTGAGAACAAGGGAAGGCTACTTCGGCAGGTACGTACCTACAAACATATTACCGGCCGTTCGTGCTGTTTCAAGATACTGGGAACATATCAGCCTCCACCTCAGATACTGTTCCATTGCTCGGCAGAGTGCCATGTTAAAAGTCTGTTTGCACATATCCTTTTGTGCATGCAGACAAAGCGGCCAAGGATATGCGTAGTAGGAGTGAGACAGTGGGTCAGTGGAAGAAAACAGGTTGTTTTTTAAAAATATTTACTCACTCCTGACGAATTTTAGGATAGCACTACAGAGCTGGGGAATACGCCGTGGAGTATCATTCATTCAACTTTACTGTAGAAGCTAGAAGAATCATGGGTCGCTTGACATACTTAATGGATGAGGGAGCGTATGGGAAGCTTAGAAGTACACATCGAGCTAAGCACTGTTCGACTACTAGAGGGTAGTGATCAGCCACCAAGTAGAATATCTCGCAAGCCTCTGACATATGAGACTCTGAATCACCAATAATGACGGTTGACTTGCCCCGCTGTTTCGCTCATCCGAAACCGACGCTGGGGAATGTCGTCGGTACTAATAATGTAGTCAATGAATCCGTTATCCTGTTCCTCCACAATAATATGAGTAATTGTCAGATGATGATGTGTGTTGGGAACGGCAGTAGAATGATCAGGAACAGTAAGCACTCTTCTTTAGATAGAAGGGAAGGAATCTGCTCCAGATGTTGCCCGAACGACAGGTTAAAATGCGCGACGAGGATCGAAGCTTCCTCGTTCCCGATAACTGGCGCTAGTGATGAACTAATGGACACAAGGGTAGCGATTCCACTGGCGCCAGTCATGGACGATGCCTTGTGCGTGTCTTTCAGAACTCTGTGAAATTTAAGTTTCAGGGCATACTTGTATCTATAGAAAGTCTTCGCATTCGTCGTTGGGATACAAATCGTACGTTAGAGCCAATAGGGAGTAACTCGGGTTGCTATCGCTCGAAAGGTTGAGGATGTTTTATTTGAAAAACTGACTTGCAGATCCGGAGACGTAGCCAGTCAGAATTCTCGGTTGATGTCCTCAGGGAAGAACAGAGCTGTTTGGTCGCCGGCGACGAGCATGATGAACTTGGCAGTGATATTTATCTCAGGACTATGATCTTCGACTTCACCTTTACTAATCAAATTACCATATTTCTTTGCACAATTATTCTTCGTTAAACATTTCTCTGTCAGGTTTGGCAAGAAAACATTCCAGATTAATAGTTTGATGTGTGTCGTCCATGATGACCCGCACTCTGTCAAGTCCCAAATACCAGGATGGTTCACACAGTATTGCCAAGACATACATATATTCTGTCAAGTTCTTCTTCATGTCGTGTACGAGACGGCCGGGCAATTCTGCTATTCGACCATCTTCAAGTTGTCAGCCTTGATCGACTTAGTGCTATTTACGTGGGCTCAGTACATACGAGCATATTACGATCAACTTGTCCTGTTTCAGGAAAATAGGAACATATCAGACTCTGTTTCAGAGCCCGTACCGTCGCTTAGCGGAGTGCTGTTTTGAACGTATCCTTCAAGCACATGCATTCGTGCATACAGACAAATCGGCCACGGGTGTGTCCTGTAGGAGCGAGATAGCGGGTCAGTGGATGAAGCCCCGTTACAAATATTTACTCATACCTGACGAATTTTGAGTCAAAACAACAGAGCCAGAGAATGCCAGCGGCGTCTTCTTGGCTTTTGAGGGAATATCCATGAAATTAAACTGTCATGTTTTATGGCCGGGATAACTGGCAAGAGGAGTCAGCGGATCTGAATTTGCAGCGAGAAGCCCAAGACCGGCTTCGGTGCATTAGAGAAATAGTTGGATGGTAGGTAGAAGGCGTCCTCGACCGAGGTTCTCAAGATAGTATAATCGACGACGCCGAAGGATGACAGGGTGGCGGGCCGGCTGGGCAAGAACGAACTCGTATAAAGAATGGATGTTGTTGGATATCTCGATGCGTAGCTATACATCCATCAGGGAACAATTCCATGGCTTCGTCCGCATCAGGAATGTTGTTGCGTTGGTCATCTGAACAATATAAACATCAGATATTATAGACTTCATAGCAATGAACGGTTGTCTCTCTGTGATAATGGTGCTCTATATTCAAGACACCTGATCAGTCTGAGTAAACAGCCTGAGTTACTGAGGGGAGAATACATACCATGGAGTACCATACGTGCATATTAATCCTAGAAGTTGGAAGAATAACTCTACTGGAGGCGTTGGATTGTGCGTATATCTGCCACATTGTGAACAATAGGGCGGATTAGAAGAGAAGACCTAATCATACGTACCACGAGGATGGAAACTCATGATGTCGCCGTCGTTTTAAATGACCCGACAGGGCTGGGAATTGGGAAGTGCCTGCACCCGCGTGCAATGATATTTAGAGTAGGAGTCGAGCGGGGGCAGCGTGGCGTTTAAGCAGAGTCAGTGCAAGGCAGATGGCGAACATGAAATTCAGACTCGGACTCGGACTCGGACTCGGGTGACAGCGCGGTAGCAGAGCATGCATCGTAAGTGTTTTTCGAACTCCTTGTCAGCCATGCGTGAAATTCACCGTTGGGAGGCAAACGATCGGAAGTTAGCCAGCGTAGCTATCATTTGAGAAGTTTAAGATATTTGTGCATGGGTTCGTTTGGGAAAGGCTGGACATATAGGTGACGATGTGGAAATGGAGCGGGTCGGGCAATCTTGGTAGATATCCTCATTTCGCCACTTGGATGACGACGATAAACTTTGCGGGATGAGCGGTGATGTTTGGATCTGGGTATGATCATATTATGGCGGTAATGGCATACAAAAATTCAAGTAGGCACAAGTCGCCATAATCCGATCGCAAGTGTTTCTTGTACGTGCGCAAGTTTATGTCCCCCCACAAGTTAGGCGATTTTGTATGGATGTATATACGCCAGCATCGGCTACTACCATATATAATTGAATAAAATATGGCGAGTGAGTCCGGAGCAGGACAACATGCTTCGGCAGCGGCCCGGTATTATTCTGACACTTACTAGTCTTTCCTCCAATTCTATTATTGTGGTGGACCCTATTCCTTCAGCCTCTGATGCATCTGCTTTACCTATTCATCGTCTCCGTTTGATGAGATGAATTCATGTTTATTGACCTTCAATGCTTAATGTCCAGATTCGATATCCTTGTTTGAAGGTATGTCAGTGCATGTCAATTGGCACGGCATCATCTTCCTCAACATCATCCAGACAATAGACTCTGGATTCAAATGCTCTATGCCTTGCATGCCGCGAGCCCGTGAGATTGACTTGAAGCTGAGTCAGAGGCTATAGCCTATGAAAATGAAAGTCTGATTTCTGGGGGACGAAGCTCCATAAATGTCCAGCTGAACGGCGTAAATGCCATATTTAAATATTACGGCGTATGTCTCCTTCCCAGACTATCGCAAACAGCCAACTTGTGTATTAAAAACCTTTAACTTGGGAAAGGATTCCGGCAAACTTGCGCATTTGAAAGGTACTTGTGAGAGGATTATAGCAACTTGTGCCTGTCCTAATTTTTGTATGCTATTACCGCCATATGATCATTACTGTCAGAGTCGGATATGTGGTGGTATCCATGTAGTACGCAACTAGGGCGTCGAGGACATCGTATTAGTGGGGAACATAGGATTTGATTTCAATATGGTGATGTGCGTGGATATAGCTGGTCTTTTACCCGATGAGCTGGTATTTTGTGCCACCTCAGCCTCGTGCTCAGCTTCTGTGGACCCATGATGGATGGAAGTAGGGTCGTATTCTATGGTAGGGCGGTATTGTAAGATGCGTGGTTCGTGAACTTCCAGCCTGGTTAGACATGTTACAAAAGATCGGACCCAAATGTAGAGATGAGACTTTCAAAAGCACGACTTTTGTTGAGTTAAAGCCTATCGTTTGGTATAGAGGCTGCTATATGAAGGATAATGCCAGGTTGAGTGTACAAGGTGCACTGCATTTACGTCCCGCTTGAAGTACAAAATCGTGTCGACAATGTCTGGGAATGACTTCCAGCCGGTCTTCGCCGATCTTGAAGCTGCCCGGGTGGGGGGGCTGTATCCATGAGCAGGAGCTATACAGACGATAAATGGAATAACACAAAGGGCGGAGAGCCACGTGGTTGTACAGACGCAAGTGAGAAGCAGAGAGATCCTTCACCCTTGGTGCCATGATGGGAAGGGTTAGCTTCGTTCTTGCTTTTCCCCATCGTCGGAACCTGTTATGTGGCGGCCCTAGGGGATCATTCTCTCGAATACTCTCCGCAGAAGGATGGCCTTTGGAAGAGGAGGGAGGAATGACTCAGCCTCAGCTACGACATGACCTGAAAATAGAGTTCTGAGGGGCGAAGGGTACGCGACATGACCTGCCGTTGTACTGATTTCTTGGTCTATTTAGTAGCGGTGCGCTCGCTTATCGAGAGCATTAATGACGGGCTCGAATCAGAGTCGCCGAGTCGGGTGAACGACTCTACAGATGGAGGGGCAGCTTCTTTACCACCGAGGAAAGGAAAGAAACGCGAACGAACTCCGTAAAGCAGTGGCAGGAGGCGTCGTTGTCGCCACCACAGACGTCGCAGCACACTGTGGTCGTCCAGGGAGTATGGGTCGGCGGGTGAACTATAGCATTTTTATTATTATTCTGTGCAGCCGAGTTACGATCGGGCGGTGAGCATGGTATTCCGCCCTATGTAACAGGGGTTGTCAGGGAGCCAATGGGGCAGTCTGACAGAGTTGAGGATCTCGAGCTGGTCCTGGATGGGAAGGTGAAGTGCAGGAAAGAAATCCGAAGGATTTCACGGCCACAACGAAGGTTCACTATCGGCGATTCGGCGAGTCCTTATTCTGACGATGTATCAAATTCGATAGTCAGTATACGGGCATGACATTTGATCTTTACTAAAGAGGGGAGGGTGGTGCAGCAAGCTAAACAAGCACCGGCTTTATTCCAGGCTCCAGCGCATTTGAACAACATATTTTCTTGTGATTCGAAATATGGACATTGAGAAAGGTGGTGAGTGAGCTGAATGGTTTTGAGACCCGCGAGGGGTGACTACTGGTCGTTGTCTGCCGTACGAAGTCGGCCCGACCGGAGTTATGTTCAGGACCACGTGAATATATGTTCCCACGATTCCTTGTTTGTGGACCATGATCATGGTTTCGATTCAGGCTCTTTTTGACATCGCCAGACCCTTTTATATGCGCTCCTAGAGGACCATTATCTGATATTACTCGCCGAAGGGTGGCCTTTGGAAGAGGAGAGAGAGGAACGACGCTAAGATATGACTTGAAAATGGAGTCTTGAAGCAAGAAAGGTACGCGACGTGTCCTACTGTTGTATTTGTTTCTTGAGCTACTTAATAGTGGGGTGGGCGCTACTCGAAGTCGTTAATGACGGGCATGAATCAGAGTGAAGAATCGTCCGTAGGGGAGCACGCGTATCCGAGACGGACGTTCAGGTGCGGCATGGGCGCTGCCGACGACTTATTAGTGCCGGATTGGTGAACGTTGGTCACGTCTCCGATAGTTCGTGGACTCTGCATGCAAGATGGCCACGTTAAAAACGTTTGATTTGTCCGACACCGGAATGAGGCTCCGGTGTATCGACTCTCCTGGTAATGCTCGTGCGTGAATTTCCGCTCAATCATACCATTCTATCCTTACAACTCTAGGCTAGGACAGGAAGCATTCAGCTCCACGGACAACCCTCAGCAACATCAGTCTTCACGTTGATGCGGCTCGGAGAACCGGAGCGACCATGCAGTAACCAGTCCCTCAACACATGCTCGCCATCACGGTTCACCTTCCTCACTTCCACCATGGCGCAAGAACTCACAGCAACATACCACCCCGCCTTCAACGCCCCAGACGCCGACGCCGTCCTTTCCTCGCTCGACAACACCCTCTACCATCTCCCCTCCTCAGTCCTGCCCTGCACCACCACCTTCTTCGCGTCCCCCTCATTCACGTTCGAGCCTCCCAGCAAGCCCATCCCCATCCACGAACACGACGCCGTCCTCGAGCGGCTCCTGCGCATCCTCAGCGGTCTGGCGATCCCCCCGTGGCGCACGTTTGATGACCTCGAGGGTGCGCTCGGCCTAGCTGAGACGTGGGGCGCGAGGGGTGCCGTGGACGTCGTGTGTGGGGCGATCACTGCACCGGTGTTCCTAAGGGAGCCGCTTCGGGTGTATGCGATAGCGGCGCGGTTCGGGTGGGGAGAAGAAGCCGAGCTGGTATCGAAGCATACGCTGGACTTGTCCCTCCACGAGGAGCAGCACCAGGAAGTGCTGCGCCGGATCCCGACGCGTGCGCTGGTGAGGCTGTTCAAGTTCCATCGGAAGCGGCGGGATGCGTTCCGCGCGGGGATGGCGGGCGAGGGCGCGGAGAGGAGGTGTGGCGGGTGTGGAGAGGCGGTGGGCGGCGCTGGTGTGGAGGATGTTCTGGGAGATAGACGCGTGGCTGTCGGGAGGGGGTTTGTTCGTTGGATATGGAGGAGTGGGAGGAGATGGAGAGGTGTTTTGGGGAGCGGTGTGCGGGGTGTGGGAGGGCGGTGTATGAGCGGTTGGAGGTGCTGGAGAGGGTGAGGCAGTGTTTGGATGGGTTGCCGAATATGGTGTAACGGCGACGTGCGCAGTCTTTTACTTGTTGCTGCTGTCAATTCTGATAACAATCCATAGTTTCTCGTCAGTACATACTTTTGCGAAAGGCGAACATCATGGCAGTATGACTTGGGGTTAGCCCTAAGAAATATCTGTGAATTACTTGCTTTCAATATGCATCAGTCGCGTAATGGTGATATGGCTTCCGCCGTTTGTACGTGTTAAAAGCTCTGGTTCCCCGCCGATGACTTACGTTATACTTAAGCGCAAGGTTTATGGTCGCTGTGCGATGAAGTGTTCGTCAGGCATGGGATGGAGTCTTCATCATTCCGCAATCAGTACAGTTTACCCATATCAGCACTTACAGATTTTGCGACTGTTCCTAGGAATTGTATACCCTGCATTTATCTCTGCACAGTTGAGTACCTGTGAACAATCTGCACCTACGGAGAAGTCCTAGTGCTCTTGGAGTCGCTAACTCTTGAAGACGAGGGAGATTAATATATTCATAACAGCTTAAAATAAGACAGCTCGCCCTGAATGGCCTTAAATTGCATATGGGTTAGAAAGGTATGTGACATGTCCTGCTGTTGTAGTCGTTTTCAGGTCAATTGGACGACATAGTGATTATTCCTCAAGCTTACGAACGACTTTCCCGTATTGCAAGGCACAATTTCTTGCAGTGGAATCAGCCTTTCCTCAACGGGACGTTGCCAGTGCAGAATATACCCTGGTGGCGACATGTTGATGCTGATTTGATAAATGTGGCTCATCCTACATACTTTTTTATGGACGCTAGATAGAAGAGGGCCGCATCAAAAGTGTTTGGTTTGTCCAATACTGGATCCCATGTAGGATCTGACGTATCGGCTCTGCTTGGGACGCTCATGCTTTTGTACGTGAAGTTTTCTCATTCCTACCATTCTATCCTCACCATTCTACAGCATTCAGCTCCACGAACATCTCTGCTGCGTCAAATCAGCAATAACTTGTTTTCACGTAGATGCCTCGACTGGGAGTACCAGCATGAGCATGCGGCAGCCAGCTCATCCCACTTGAAGCCTTTACGAGGTCGTCACTACTTCCTTCGTTCAGCACGCATCTCAAGCACTTGGAGCGGCAGATCATCATACCTTCAATGCTCCAGATGCAGATGCCATCTTATCGTCGCTCGACGGCACCCTATACCGTCTCCCATCATCAGTCTTCGTAATGATTGTTTCTTCATGAGCAGCAGCTCCAGGCCGCACATTCGCAGATTTCGACGGGCTCGCTCATGCAGCCTACCACCCTTCGATGGATCCGGCGTGACGAGTTGGAGGAGGGCATGGAGTTGATCGCGAGGTGCAGAGTGTGGTAATTCGGTCTACGGGTCAGTGTGGTAGATGTTTTCGATTATGGACCAGATTCGTAATTTTCCATTAAAAATTGCATGGGAAATTAGACTCGCAGTCCTGCACTGAATCACTGTGTATTGAATGCTGGTGATAAGTGGTGATAACCTGAGATGTCACGTCCACGTGGTCTCACTCACTCGTGTACACATAAGTCGATGTCGCACGTTGAACAGCCTTCCCTTTGATCTCATCCGATCCTAGATTCCACTCACGTTGAATTTACTTCTCTGAATTATTTCTGTCTCTCAGTCTTTATGACAGATCTATCCAGGATCCATGGCCTACATACCAACTAAAAAATCCGATTTTGACGCAAGGCTGGCACATCTGCTCCCTGATTATTCCCATGCCCCTCCCGACGCCCGAATCATCGATCTCCTACACACCAATGCTCCACCAACTCCCATTGAGACGCAAAGTCTCCAAGCTACCCTTTCCGAAACACCTAATCGTATTGCAGAGCTTGATTCCCTCATCGATTCCACCACATCGCTTCTACGCTACCTGACTAATGATAGAAACCAAGCCCTGGAAAACCAAGCTAATGCCAAAATGATCCTTTCTCCCTGTCGTCGACTTCCAAGCGAATTGTTGGCCGATATATTTATACGCTGTTCCTTACGTGATCGATATAGTTCTCCTTTGGATCCTCATGGGTTGCATTGGACATTGTCGCACGTTTGCAGGAAATGGAGGGAGGTCGCCATCGGTACCCCACAAATATGGTCCCGTATTTGTTTGTTTTTCGTGAATGACCGGCTCCTCAATGGCAGCCGCATACATGAAGCTGCGTTTATGCTTGGTGTCGTCCTTGATCGAGCCCGTCCCCACGATCTCGACGTTTTCATTCAGTTTGAGGATGACATATCTACACACCCCGTTTGTGTGGTCCTTCTTCCTACTGTTCGGTATTGGAAATGCTTGGAAGTCCAAGGCAATCCTGACTTCCTGTCGCCTTGCCATGGCTTTTTTGACAGGCTTGAAACTGCCATCCTTTCAGATAATGATCATGTAAGATTACATGCCATAGAAACATTTGCCGTTGCTCCACGTCTACGCTCTTTTAGAAAGACATGCGACCTCCCATTTTTGCTCCCACCTAATCTCGTCGAGTTCCATGATTCTCATCCATTCAATGAAAATACATGCACTACCCTCCGTCACCTTGTCAATATCCAAATCCTGTCACTCTCGTGTAGCGCGCATTCAAGCGAATCACCTCGAATTTGCCTCCCGAGGGTCTCCCAGCTCAAATTAAGAAAGGGTCAACAGGCTGTAGACTCCGCATCTCTGACATACAATCACTTTGACCTGCCATCTCTCACACACCTTGAGATTTTAGCCTCTCCTTTGAGGGAACCAATGGTCTCCCCACAAGCCCATCAGCCAATCCGCTCGTCTACGGTGACACACCTTACTTTGACATGGATCCCGACCGGCCCTTCGGATTCCTCCATGGATCTTGCACTCGAACATTCATATAGCACGCTGACAAACCTCCGGTATCTTACCGTCAAGTACTGGCCAAATATGAACCGCTTCCTGGGTACATTGTGCATCCGTCCCGGGAACGTGATATTTCCAAAGATGTCCGAACTTGGTGTTTTCAGTAGCTTCGACCACTCCCGACTTGACATGCATATCCTGGTAGAGCTCATCCAATCTCGAAGGGATCAGGGAGATCTGCGTGAATTCAACATTACGTGGCAATGGGGAGTTATCAACTATGATGCTGATACACGCAGGCAATGGCAACAACTTTGTGCGCCAGGGGGTGGAATACAAATCTCAGCATCCATCAAAGGTGGCGTAACTTTCATTATGCTGTTTCTTTCGACTGAAAGATTCGCAGGCCTTGATGCGAACTGATCGTCCGCAGGTTAGGGAGAAGGTCTGTATTGTTTCGGCTACATATGTTCATATATCCTCGATAAGTTGGACTTCACCTTTACGATCTTCCCTTACTCGATTATTTTTGGTGTTTCTCAATCTCATTTTGGGGGGGAAATCTTCTGAATTACTAGTCTAATGTCGTGTTGTCCATGGCGACCCGGACTCTGTCAAGTTCCAAATACCGTAATTGCACATGTAGTATTGTCGGTAGTTGAAGTATCATGTTACCTATTCTATGGTGTATAAAGACGTACAGCAGTTTGTCTAAGTCCTTCATGTCGTGCCCGACACAGTCCCAATTCAGCTATTCAGCCATCTTCGGTTGTCCGCATCGATCGATACATGGATTGAGAACAAGGGAAGGCTACTTCGGCAGGTACGTACCTACAAACATATTACCAACTGTTCGTGCTGTTTCAAGATACTGGGAACATATCAGCCTCTACCTCAAATACCGTTCCCACTCGGCAGAGTGCCGTGTTAAAAGTGTGTTTGAACATATCCTTTTGTGCATGCAGACAAAACGGCGAAGGATGCGCATAGCAGGAGAGAGACAGTGGGTCAGTGGAAGGAAGGGGTTTGTTTTCAAATATTTACTCACTCCTGACGAATTTAGGATAGCACTACAGAGCCGGGGAATACGCCGTGGAGTATCATTCCTTCAACTTTACTGTAGAAGCTAGAAGAATCATGGGTCGCTTGACATGCTTAATGGATGAGGGAGCGTATGGGAAGCTTAGAAGTGCACGTCGAGCTAAGCACCGTTCGAATACTAGAGGGTAGTGATCAGCCACCAAGTAGAATATCTCGCAAGCCTCTGACATACCAGGCTCTCCTGAATCACCAATAATGACGGTTGCCTTGCCCCGCTGCTTCGTTCATTCCGAAACCGACCCTAAGGAATGTTGTCGGTACTAATAATGTATTCAATGAATCCGTTATCCTGTTCCTCCACAAAAATATGAGTGATTGTCGGATGATGATGTGTGTTGGGGACGGCGGTCCAATGATCCGGAATCATAAGCACTATTCTTTGGATGGAAGGAAAGGACTCTGCTTGAGATGTTGCCCGAACAACAGGTTAAAAACATGCGACGAGGATCGAAGCTTCCTCGTTCCCGATAACTGACGCTAGTAATGAACTAATGGACACAAGGGTAGTGATTCCACTTGCACCAGTCATGATGATGTCTTGCACATGTTTTTCAGAACTCTGTGAAATTTAAGTTTCAGTGCGTACTTGTATTTACAGAAAGTCTTCCCATTCTTCGTTGAGATACGGATCATAGGATGTTAGAGCCAACAGGGAGTAACTCAGATTGCTATTGCTCGAAAAGTTTAGGAAGTTTTGTTTGAAAAACTGACTTGCGGACCTGGAGATGTGGCGAGTCGGAATTCTCGGTCGATGTCATCCAAGCACAAGAGAGCTGTGCGGCCGCCAGGGACGAGAATGATGCACTTGGCGGGAAGAGCAGTGATATTATCTCGGGACTATGATCCTCGACTTCACCTTTACTTATCAAATTACCATATTTCTTTGCCCAATTATTCTGCGTTAAATGTTTCTCTGTCAGGTTTGGCAAGAAAACTTTCCAGAGTAATAGTTTTATGTGTTTCGTCCACGGTGACCCTCACTCTATCGAGTCCCAAATACCAGGATGGCTCACACAGTATTATCGAGACATACATAAATTCTTTCAAGTCCTTCTTCATGTCGTGTACGAGACGGCCGGGCAATTCTGCTATTCGACCATCTTCAAGTTGTCATCCCTGATCGATACGTGGATTGATGACAAGTTAAGACTATTTACGTCAGCTAAGTACATACGAGCATATTATGAACAACTCGTGCTGTCAAGAAAATAGGAACATATAAGACTCAGCTTCAGAGCCAGTTCTGTGGCTTAGCAGAGTGCCATTTCAAAAGTATCCTTAAACACGTGCATTTGCGCATGCAGGCAAATAGGCCAAGGGTGTGTGCTGTAGGAGCGAGATAGCGGGTCAGTAGAGTACCGAATACAAGACTGACCTGCTCCGGTTATATCGATACCCAGTATTTGCACATATTTGTTTTTACTATATAAAGTAGTATGACCCCAGAGACATTCTGTGCTACATATAAGGCAAGTAAAAATTCATTCTAGTTTATTTGAAAAGGAACCAATTTACTATGTATTTTTATGTACATAGATCTAAATGTGATAATATATTTTTTTTCAACAATCGTGATATTCAAGCAATAAAAATAAATCCTTGTGACCGCAAATAAGGATGCTGTGTCAAAAGTTTCTTACCCCTTTGCATATGGTACCCTCATAGTGTCGAAGGTTAGCATGACTAACCGCACATCTTGTTCCATGAGGAGCTGGTAAATACCGATAATGCATGAGTGTGTGGAAGAAGAGCTGCCTGAACTTCGACAATGTGTAATGGTCCGTTCCATATCATCTATCTCTTGTACTTTCTAGAACACAGAACCATATGTGTCACTTATCTAGACCACCTTCCTTATCTGTTGTTAATCCTTCTACATTCATTTCCTTACTATCATACCTTTACTACTGTCTATGGGACTACCATTATTCCATTCCTTATCTTAAATTACCAATACAAGACCCCATATAGTTCAGTACCTAGTGGTTAAATATCCTTGACAATCATATAACCAATCCCAGTTCCATTGTGCACCTATCAGTGAACTTAGAAACAAGAACCTCGAAAATCTTTACTGAGCAATCTCATTGAGCTTGATAGAATGATTTGTCAGCACTTTGCCATCGAGCTCGATCAAATGCTTTGTCAGCACAGCCATCGAGCTCGATAGGATGCTTTGTCAGCGATTACCATTGAGATTAATACAACCCAGGCCCCCAATGATTTCGACCCAAAAGAAATGCTAAAATTAAGTAACATGTTCATGGGGAATGTATCAATTCATTCTATGCTTGATGTCCAAAATTTCTTCATGAAATCTCAGTCCACTATATTTACATTTCCCCCCAAACTCCCTTTTCCCACATTGCACCCTTCCCCATCTTGATCGCCTTAATATACATACTATAAACACTTTTTGTATAACACACTTCTACACAATGACAACTTTTTCATCATTGCTCCTGCTCTTGCATAACAGGGCTTCCCCTGGGATGATGATATCATGTTGGTCCTGCTCGGTGATCTGGAGATAGTATTAGTTGGTGTTTCATGTCATAAATAATTCCAAGGGAATTCAAACCTTCCATGATTGCACTAGTTCATATAATCCATGACCTCTAAATAGCTCCTTTGGGGAGTATAGATTTACCCCATACAAAAGTTGTAGGTAGCCTTGCAGGCCCAAAGAGTAGTTGACATCATTCGACTAATCTTGGCCTGAAAGGCCAACTACAACTGGCACATGAGATATTGAATTTACACTCCCTTAAATTGATATATATGGACGTCATTGCCATTCATCAAAGATGTTGATGTCAAGACCAGGATGGTTCATTGAGGAAACTCTTGTGTCTGATGGTAGGAATTAGTAAGTATGACCTTGCTGTTAATGACCTCCCACCTAACAGATGTTAGCGGGAATGCTCTCAGATTGGGAATCGGAAAGTGTCGCACTGGCCTTGACTGCTGGTTGATTCTTTGGGGATGGCTATGAGCTGTAAAAGCAGTAGAGGACGACAAGCAAGCAGCAGAACCCACAGCCACTGCCATGTCTGCATGATGATGAGTGCTGAATGATAAGGGTTGCTACTCACCCATTCATCAGCAAATATGGCTAATTAAGTCTTTAATATACATATTTTGCAATGCCTAAGTTTATGAATATGTGTTTTAAAGTGTTTGATAAATTTATTTCAAAAGAGAAATTATTAATATATAACCATGTTAATCAAATAAAAATATTAGCTAATCAGACACTGACATATAAAGTCATAGAGGGGTACCAGGGGTTCTAAGGCACCGATCACAAAATGTTGAGCAGGTCAGTCTTGTATTCGGTAGTAGAGGGAGCCCCGTTACAAATATTTATTCACACCTGCCGAGTTTTGAGTCCAAACTACGGAGCTAGAGAATGCCAGCGACGTCTTCTTGGCTTTCAGGGAATATCAATGTGATGAAATTGTCATGTTTTATGGCTGGGATAACTGACAAGAGGCGTTAGCGGATCTGAATTTGCAGCGAGAAGCCCAAGACCGGCTTCGGTGCATTAGAGAAATAGTTGGATGGTAGGTAGAAGGCGTCCTCGAGCGAGGTTCTCAAGATAGTATAGTCGACGATGCCGAAGGATGACGGGGTGGCCGGCCGGCTGGGCGAGAACGAACTCCTATAAAGAATGGATGTTGTTGGATATCTCGATGCATAGCTATGCATCCATCAGGGAACAATTCCATGGCTTCTTCTGCATCAGGAATGTTGTTGCGCTGGTCATCTGAACAATATAAACATCAGATATTATAGACTTCATAGCAATGAACAGTGGTCTCTCTGTGATAATGATGCTCTATATTCAAGACACCTGATCAGTCTGAGTAAGCAAGCCTGAGTTGGGGAGGGGAGAATACATACCATGGAGCACCGCGCGTTCATCTTTATCCTAGAAGTTAGTTGAACGATGCGTCGCTTGGAAGATGTGATGGGTGAGGGAGTGTACTGTAAAATACTGCAGCAAAGGACAGGCGAATGACCGTTCCATATCTAGAAGGTAGTGATCAGCCATGTATGATTCAATCGCAAACCGACTTATGAGAACCCCGATTACTGAAGTTTGCACCTGCTGCTTCGTTCATTTGAAGTATATTTTGGGTAATGTTGTCGGTCTTAACGTAATTCATGAACCTGTACCTCAGCTAGTTCTGCCAGTGCTATAACCTGCGCAGATGCATATAAATGAGAGATCTCATTGGGCAGGGTTTTAGAAACATTGGTCCTATATGGGGAATGGTAAGCCACGAAGAGTGCTTTTTTTTTGAGGGAAAAAACTCTACTAGAGGTGCGTAATTGTGCGTATATCGGGGACCGTGTGAGAGATAGGCCGGGTTAGAAAAGAAGACTTAATCCTACCGACCACGAGGATGGAAGTTCATGATATCGCATTGGTTATAGATGACGCGACAGTCCTGGGAATTGGGAAGTACCTGGAATCGTGTGCAATGATATTTGGAGTACCAGGGCGATGGGGGGGGTCAGGCAACACATTTTTGCACACTTAATTTGGAGGCAGATGCGGAACATCCTCGGACTCGGACTCGGGTGTCAGCATGGCAGTAGAGCATGCTTTGTGAGTATCTTTCAAACTCCTCCCAGACTGGACTTTTGTGAAAGTCGCCGTTGGAACTTGGGAGGCCGACGATCGGAAGTTGGCCAGCGTAGCTAATCATTTGAGAAGTTTAGGATATTTGTGCGCGGTTCGTTTGGGAAAGGCTGAACATATATGTAACGATGTGTAAATGGAGCGGGTCAGGCATTCTTGGTTGATATCCTCATTGGGCCACTGGGATGATGACGATAAATGCCCTGGGATGAGCAGTGATGTTTGGCTCTGGGTATGATCGTCACCATCAGAGTCAGACATATCATGGTATCCATGTAGTACGTGACTAGCGCGTCGAGGACATCGTACTCATGGAGAATATAGAGTGTGATTTGAATATGGTGAGGACCGTTGATCTAGCTGGTCTTTTACCATATGAGCTGGTATTTTCACGCTGCCTCAGCTTCGAGCTCAGCCTTTGTGGACCCATGATGGATAGAAGTAGGACTGTGTTGTGAGATGCGTTGTTTGTGAGCTTCGAGCCTGGTTAGACATGTTACAAAAGATCGGACCCGAATGTAGAGATGAGACTTATGAACGCATGACTTTTTGGGGGCTAAAGCCTATCATTTGGTATAGAGGCTGCTACATGAAGATAATGCCAGGTTGAGTGTACGAGGTGCACTGCATTTACAGGCCGCTTGAAGTACCAAATTGTGTCAACAATGTCTGGGAAGGACTTCCAGCTCGTCTTTGCTGATCTTGAAGCTGACAGGGAGGGGCTGTATTCATGAGCAGGAGCTATACAGATGATAAATGGAATAACATGGAGGGATCAGAGCCACATGGTTGTACAGACGCGAGCAAGAAGTAGAGAGATCCTTCACCCTCGGTGCCGTGATGGGAAAAGTTATTATGCATGTATGTAGAGAGAAAAAGACCCAAATCTACCTGGATTGTTTGGATTTGAAAGACGTCCTTATGGAGACTAGTGCAGTTGTGAGGAATTGGGAGCGTAAAGAGGTTTGTATCCCAGCTGTACACCCTTGTTCAGCGAACGTTGAGTGAACCGCTTTATTGACGGTATTTTCAGGAATCCATAGAGGTTTCCATGGACCACAATGTGGTGGTAAGGATCGGCCCATTGAGATAAAGTCGACAAATAAGAAGGTGAAATATTCGTTCACGCTGCCATGGGTTCTGAGATGATACGTCGGCCCGACCCTCCGAAGCTATTTTCAGGACCACGTGAGTATCTGTTTCCCATGATTCCTCGTTTGTGGACCATGATCATGGTTGCGGTCAACACTTTGTTCTCGCTGTTCACTATCGTCGGACCCTGTTACGTGCGCCCCCAAGGGACCATTCTATGATGCCCTTTGGAGAATGATTCTCTTTGGCAGAGAAGGGACGCTAAGATATGACCTGGACAGGACCTGAAAAGGGAGTTTTGAAGTGCGAAAGGTATGTGACATGCACTGCTGTTGTATCTGTTTCCTGATGTATTTGACAATATAGCGTTTGTTCCTCGAGCTTACTACTGACTCGGTTGAATGAGAGTGAAAAATCATCCAGAGCAGTGTCAACGCATCCGGGACGGAAGTTCAGATGAGGCATATGCTCTGTTGAGAACGTATTGGTGCCGGATTGGTGAATGTTACTCAGGTCTCCGATAGTTCATAGACTATGGGTGCAAGAGGACCACATTGGAATCGTTTGGTTTGTCCAATGCAGGACTGACGCTCTGGTGTATCGACTCTGCTTGCTCGTGCATGAATTTTTCGCTCATTCATATCATTCAATCCTTACAACTCTTCGCTAGGACAGGCATCATTCAGCTCCACAGACACCTCCCCATCCTCACATTGATGCACCTCGGAGAACCGGCACGACCATGCGGTAACCGGTCCCTCAACACATGCTTACCGTCACCAGGCTATCACTACTCTCTCAACACTTCCATGATGTCCCAAGAACTCGCAGCGACTTATCATCCCACCTTCAATGCCCCAGACGCCGACACCATCCTATCCTCCCTTGACAACACCCTCTACCGCCTCCCATCCCCAATCCTGTGCCACACCACCACTTTCTTCACATCCCCGTCTTTCACATTCGATCCTCCCAGCAAGCCTATCCCCATCCAGGAGCACGACGCCGTCCTCAAGCGGCTCCTGCACATCCTCAGCGGTCTCGCGATCCCTCTGTGTGTCAGGGTCCAACCCAACTCGTAAATCCTATCACTAAGCCCGGCTGTCTTGCGTTCGGACAATCACCGATATGACCCAGAGTAGAACCTAGAGAGAGTGTAGACTTGCTGTCTAGTTCGCGAGCAGTTGAGTTAGAGTAAGTGTATTAGACTTTAGTCCGAGCTGAGGGTTACCCTCCTAAATACATGGGTTTATATACTACTGCTATGCTACTATAATTAGACTGCCTTAGTGAGCGCCTTGCGCGAACCAGCAGAGAATGACGATAATACAGATGTATACTTGTGAGGTTGTGATATGTGTTTCACCGAATGGTACCGGTGAGGTATTGGTGAGGCCGAGTTGGTTAGGATTAGATAAGATAATGGTGAAAATATGACATTACCCCCCCCCCCTTAAGGTCATTGTCTCGACGACTGTCTAGTTAGGGTGAGAGTCCCAGAATTCTTGAATCAGTTCTTGGCAATGAGGTATCTCATCGTCTCGGAACTATTCGTTTTCCTCGTTTGGACAGTTTTTGTAATGTACAAAATAATACCAGCGTCCCCACTTCTTTTCGGCTTTTAGGATTTGGTCGACTTCGTCTTCCAGATTTCCTTCGATCAGTATTTGTGGGGGTTGTGGGGGTAATTCTCGGTTGGGGAATTGAGCGGGATGGAAGGGGGTAAGGAGTGCTTCGTTGAAGACATTATGGATTTTCCACGTGGGTGGAAGTTCTAGTTGGTATGCAGAGGCACCTATTTTTTCGATGATAGTGAATGGCCCTACTCGTTTATCCTCCAACTTCTTCTTGGGGCGTTCAGTTCGTAAGTTGGTGGTTTCCAACCAGACTTGGTCTCCGGTTACGTATTGAAGGGATTGTTCATTCTTTTGGTCATACTGTCTCTTCATCTGTTGATTGGCTTTCTCCATTTGGATTGCTGCTTTAGTGTGTATGTCTTCCATTTCTTTTACGAATTCCTCCGTTGCTGGGCGTACTTTCCTCTTCCCTGCTGGTCTGACCTTTACTTCCCGTCCATAGTTTACGAAGAATGGG
The DNA here is from genome assembly GCA_030435655.1 of Armillaria novae-zelandiae. Lineage (NCBI taxonomy): Eukaryota > Fungi > Basidiomycota > Agaricomycetes > Agaricales > Physalacriaceae > Armillaria > Armillaria novae-zelandiae. The sequence continues at coordinate 92,889 of JAUEPR010000081.1, read as the reverse complement.
GAGTATCCCGTGGCTGAATGGACTCGGTTATTATGTGCGAAGGCTGCCATCGGGAGCCAGTCTACCCAATCGTTTTGCCTGTAATTGATAAACATGCGCAAATACTTTTTGAGTTCCTGGTTGACTCTTTCGGTTTGTCCATCAGTTTGGGGGTGAAAAGCCGTACTAGCGTTTCCGGTAATGCCTAGTTCCTTGTAAAATTCCTTGATGAACCCTGATACGAACTGGGGTCCTCGGTCGGAGATTATTTTGGTTGGCATCCCGTACTTGCAGAAGACTTCGTCCCATAAGATTTTAGCCCACCCTTGTGCGGTTAAAGCTTTGTTGATGGGGACGAAGATTATGGCCTTGCTGAATCGGTCCACTACTACTAGGATCGTGTCATAGCCCTTTGATTCTGGAAGGTCCGTGATGAGATCCACCGTAATGTGTTCCCAAGGTTCTTTGGGTACTTTGTTCGGGTATAGGGGGGGCAGCTCATTTTCCGGTTTGGGGCTTCGTTTGTTGGCACGTTTCACATCCTTTGCAATATGCTTCTATGTCTTTTCTTGCCTTTGGCCACCAGTACTCCCTTTGTACCAATTCTAGGGTCTTTGCTACTCCGGGGTGTCCTGCCGTTGGGTGATCATGGTGAATGGCGATAATATTCCCTCGTAGGTTTTGGTCTCTGGGAATGTAGATCCTTCCGTCGTATTCTATCATTCCTTCCTTCTGCCTCATTCCTCTTTCGTGCATTAGGGAGCTTCCGATTTTGGGATCCCACGATGTCTTGTCTCAAGTCACTTGTTTGATTGATTGGTGAATCTCTTCGGTCGCCGGCATGATTACAGCTCTGAAGTGTTCCGGTTTTAACAATACGATGTTCTGGTTATCATTGGTTCCCATATCGTGGTCAGCTCTCCTGGATAGTAAGTCGGCTTTCTTGTTCGCCGTTCCTGGTTTGTGGTAGAGCGTGAAGTGGTACTCCGCTAGTTCCGATACCCACCGCGCTTGTCTTCGGTTGAGTTTCTGTGGTTTTCGGAAGTATTGAAGGTTTTGATGGTCCATCCATATTTTGAAATCTTCTGCTGCTCCCATGAGGTAATGTCGCCAGTCTTCTAGTGCAATCATTATTGCTAGCAGTTCTTTGTCGTAGATTTCATAGTTTCACTCAGTTTGGGTCAGTGCCTTTGACATGAAGGCGACTGGCTTCCATATTTCGTCATGTTTTTGGGACAAAACTGCGCCTATTGCCCCCTCACTAGAGTCCGCTTCCACGCGGAATTTCTTGGTTACGTCGGGCATCATTAGTACCGCTTCTTGCCCTATTTGTTTCTTTACTTCCTCGAACGCTTCATCTTGTCTCTTTCCCCACTGCCATTCCCCTTTTCCCGTCAGTTGGGTCATTGGCCGTACTATTCGGGAATAGTTTTGGATGAATCTTCGGTAGAAATTCGTGAACCCTAAAAAGCTTTGGAATTCCTGTTTCTTTTCCGGTTTAGGCCATTCCATGATCCCTTTTACTTTTACGGGGTCCATCCTGATCTTTCCTTCACTAATGATCACGCCTAGGTACTCGGTCTCTAGTACCTCAAATTCGCATTTTTCCGCTTTGAGGAATAAGCTGTTTTTCCTTAATACATCCAATACTTGTCTGACCAGTTTTCTATGTTTGTTCTGGTCCTTGGAAAATATCAAGATATCATCGAGGTATATTGTGACCTTTCCGCTGGCTATGAGGTCCTTGAACAGGTCATTCATCATTGTTTGGAACGTAGCCGGTGAGTTGGTGAGTCCGAAGAACATTACGAGTGGCTCGAACAGGCCTCGATTGGTTCTAAAGGCGGCTTTCCATTCGTCTCCCTCCTTCATCCTGACGTTATTGTATCCCCACCGGACGTCTAGCTTGGTGAAATATTTGGCACCTCTTAGTTTGTCCATGAGGTCCACGATTAACGGTAGTGGGTATCTGTTTTTTACCGTTATTTCATTCAGCTTTCGGTAGTCTTGTACCGGTCGGAGTTTTCTGTCTTTCTTCTTAATGAAGAAGAAGGGTGAGGCCATTGGTGATTTGGACGGTCGGATTCATCCAGTGGCTAGGTTCTCGTTGAGGAATTTATCGAGTTCCTCTTGCTCGGCGAGGTTCAGTGGATATACCTTGCAGTCTAGGGAGGCTTTGGCGTTAGGTACTAGTTCGATCGCGTGGTCCCAGGGTTTCCTCAGTGGTAGTTCGTCAAAGTTTTCCTTTGAGAACATGTCCTCAAAGTCCCTTGCCCATTCTGGGACTATTTCTTCATATGTTTTGCCTTCCTTTTGGGCATGTGCTTGGGTGGCTAAGTCGTTCGCTTTTGTTCCCATAGCATGTATTTTTATGGCTTCGCTGAAATCGATTGCTAGAATTCGATCTCCTGCTTCTACTTCTTCTCCCCATCTGGCTTCCGGGTCTTCGTCCGGTAGTTTGAATGCTACTTTTCAACAGTCGCACCGTACCAGGGATATTTCTCCCGTCTGCCAGTTGACCACCGGATTATGCCTTTTTAGCCAATCGTACCCAAGAAACATCGTGGCTGTCCCAATGTTGGTGACGGCGAGTTCCAATAGTTCAGTGTGATCTCCTATTTTTACTCGCATGTGGGCGTATTCCTCAATGTCTCCTTCTTTGTTGCGGGTTCCGTCAGCATTGTAGACAGGGCTTTTGAATGCTGCTTTTACTGTGTTAAGCCCTTGTTGTCGTACAAATGCAGAGCTTATGACGCTATGAGTGCAGCCGCTGTCTAGTAAGGCTTCAACGTCGAAGGTTTTTCTGGTGTCTATTGCTTCAAGCTGCAATTTGACACTGATTGACTTTCCGGTTCTGCCCCTTATGTGCCTCGGAGCTCCCTTTAAGTCATGTAGCCAGTCCAAGATCATGTCCCAGTGTTCCGACCTCCATTCCTTTGGTCCGGCGATGTCATCTATCATATCATCGCACACTTCACTTTGTCATTTGGGGTGTATCCAGTTGCGCAGGATAGCCATACGTTCTTCTCTCGTCTTGGCTTCTTGAACCGCACGTTGGGTCCATTCGGCTGTGAAGGGTTTCATCCAGACCGAGATAAGGGGTACCCGTCTAGCTTCCGAGGAAGTCACGGCCTTTTCAGGCAGGGTGTTGCCACCGGTTGTTGCCGTACTCTTGGCACTTCCGGTTGGGCATCTTGCCTCAGTTGCCTCAGGACTTTTTCACTTCGGGGATGGCCCGCATGCGTCTGTGTTTTGGACTGAGTCCCTGGCCACAGCAGCCAACCATCTTCTGAATGAGGTGTCGTCTTCCTCATCCGGTACTTCGACTAAAGAGACACTTCGTGAGCTTCGAGTAACTGTTGGTACACTTACCGAAGTGGATCTTGAACGGGCCACCCTCTCTCGTGCCCGATGAAGTGCTTGTGCCCCATCGATTGAGAACACTTGCTGATCTTCGCTTAGCGCAGATGCTGAGTCCAAGTCTGAGCCGCCCTTGTTGGATGAGTCATCCTCATCCTGCGGGTGCGTATCTCCCAGGGGTTCAGTCAGGTTGTCCACGCCGTTCGACTCGTTGTTTGATCCATGGGTAGCTTCTTGTCCTGCCGTTCCTGGGACACTCATCTGTTTGCCCAGCGCCTTAGCGTCCGCAGGCAGCGATTGAGCTTTGCGCCATCGTGGCGTTTCTTCGGGTGGTGTCGCGGTATTCCCAGTTCCCACCTGAGCCGCTTCTTCACAGGGGACTACCCTCCTGGATTTCTCCAGTGGGCACCTATCCCATGCCCCGCCCGGTGATCCAAGGGATCCCGTTATGGCAGGTGGTGATATGGTAGTCACCTTTTCATTCGATGATTTTGCTCATGATGAGTTACTCTCCGGACGTTTAGGGGTTTTGTGCAAAGCTCTCCCCTTTTGCGTTTTGACCGGTGTCGTCCTTCCGGTGGTTGGGGTTTCGGATTTGGTTTCTTCAGGTTCGCACTCGTCGATAGGTAAAATGGAATATTTATTGCTGGTACCTACAACTGCGTTATTAGTAATTATGCGTCCTGCGCGAGTGCCTGTCCTGGTTAGTCCTTTGGCCGGCACAGATGAATCTACTGCCCGGCCTCGTCTTTTACCTCCTCTACCTTCGTTGTCAGCGGAGTTGGTTCCGTCCCTGTTTCCGTCTCCTTCTCCTCTTTGATTGCGTCCATGACTGCTCGTAAGTCTGCACGATTGAATTTGCACTTAGGGCATGCACGGGACATGTGTCCCTTCTTGCCACATTTGAAGCACCTTCCCTCTTTCTTGAGTTTGTCGAGGTCCATGGGGGCGCCCTGTCCTCCGTACGTGGTGCCGGTGCCCGTCTTCTTCTTGGGCGTGCTGGACGATTCTTGACCACCCTTCTGGGGCATGGTCGTTCTGTTGCTGCCGCTCAGCGCCACCCCCTGTGCCTTCCTAATGCGGAAGTTATAGTCGAGTCGGAGGAGGCGTGCCTTGAGCCCCTGGTAGTCGAGGGGGATTTCGCCGTCTCCGGTGTAAATCTTCTCGATCGCTGGCGGGCGGGCAGCTTTCTCGAGCTGGGAGTACATCATCTTGGCCTCATGGATTACTCCCGCTTCCAGGGCCAGTTCTTCGAAGTGTTGGAAGAACAGGTCCCCATCGGGGTACGCTGCCTGTCGTAGCTTCTCCCATTGTGCCTGCTTGATGCGCGCGTTGGAATCTTTCCAAAACCGTCGGTTCGTCACGGCTTTGAACTCTTCATATGCCGGGTACCTGACCTGGCCGTTGGCGTCTCGGAGCTCTAGGAGCTGCAGGTTCCACCATGTCTGTGCTTCTTTCTCAAATCTCGAGATGCAGAAGACCACCTTATGAGGGTGGTGGCGGAAGTGTCTATTGTAGATGTCGAAATGTAGTTCGCACTGGTTAAAGAACCGTGCGATGTCAGATGAGTCCCCTTTGAACAGTTCGGGTTCTTGGAGGATCTTGGGCTTTAGGTCGTCCCACGGTTGGGCTTGCCCTGTGGCCAGATTCCAGTCTCCTGGCGGTGCTGGTGGTCTTCCTGGGGGACTCGGGAATCGGGGAAGCGGCCATCATTGTGGCACTGCTGGCGGCCCTGCTGGGGGTGCTGGTGGGGCTCCGCTCCCAGAGGCGGCCGGTTGTGTGCCGGCAAAGGGTCGGTTGCTGAAGGGGTGGGCATGGCTGGGTCCCTCACCATATACGTAGGGTTCTTCTGACAGCGGTGAATGGTGGGGCAGGGACGGGCGAAGTGGTGCTGGGGGGTTCCATTTCGGGATTAGCCGTTGAAGAGCTGTCTAAGTGCACAGAGCTAGAAATGCAACAGCGTCGAAGACACTGATCACACCCACACCCAACACTACACACACAAACACGCTCAAGTTCGTGGGGGGATTCTAATGCGATGAAAGTAGCGAACCAATACAATTCAATTCTCAATATCTCTAAGATACACGCACAGCAATAGCGCTCGTATAATATCTAGACTTCTCTAAGTCCAAAGGCTTTTCTCAAGAACAAGAGGGTGCAACTTCCGTCACCGGGCCTCAAGGCAAGGGTGTATAACACAATACAACTTCGTCAATCATCTCCACAAGTTTCTAGCAGTCGCTCGGGACTCTAATAACCACTGCACACAATCAATAACACCCTAAACACCACTTAAACGACTGCGCTCGAAGCAGAAACCAATTCCTATTAAATTCAACACACTAATAAACCTCGCGCATCGCGTGCTAAACCAAAACCTTCGCAAGCACGTGGAGAAGTGTCTACACTGACACAAAACTCCGATACTTCCACAAGAGCCACAGGGTTTGAACCTACGTGCTCGAGCTTCCAACCGATCGTAGATTCACAGGGTTCAAACCTATGCAATCCAGAGAAACCCCGTCCGACAAGCCAAAGGGTTTGAACCTTTGCCAACCTGCAGAAATAACACAGAAAAGCGAACACTAATCAAGCCAAAGGGTTTGAACCTCTGCGCCTGTAATGCTTCGCGTCACACAAATGCCCTCAAGAACTCGAAAGGGTGACCTTCAAGACACCGTACTCTTATTCTCTCACAGAGCGCAAGTCAAACCGAAACCAGACTCTCTGCACGGAGTGCCGCGCTATTTTCTTGTCTAAGCGCATGACTTAAATCACACAATAGATATCTGATATGGGTTGTATTCTCTCTTGAAGTTCCTAGCTACTCTAAGTGCTAGAGCACGTGGCTGAAAAGCTTTGCACTATTACACCGGGGGCTCAAAACTTGTACTCTACATCTATACTACAGTATTTATACAATTCTACATCATACATGTCGATACAACTTAATACAGTACTGTTAGAACCTCGGAACATTATTCCTCGCAACGCGCGCGCGTTGTTATAGCATGCCCGGGGCTGGACACTTGGTTGGAGGCCTATCTCGAGACCAGATCCTGTCTCCTCATGGTTTATACTCCACTCGCACTGCATTCTATACGTTGGCATGTCACTCATCATTTCTTCGGAGGATACTTGGAGTAGCAACCAATCCTATACACTGTATCTCATTCAAATGTTGAGTTTCTAGTTTTCTCTGGTTGGTGGGGGATACCTGTGGTAAGCCTAGGCACTGCGCTCTTTGGCCAAACTGGGTTCTCTCGGAGTTATCTATACTCAGGCATTATTTGGGACACACGCGCGTGCTGTGCGATCAGGGCCCTGTGCATCATCAATCAATGTGTCACGTAGTTCTCTTGGGATCAGGCATGTCTTTTATTACGTCTGCGGATCATGTATGCAATCTGTTGATAGTGCATTCAGTATCGAGTGCTGAGCTCTTGGACTTAGTGTGACCTCAATGAAGTATCATACTAAGTTAGAGCATGCACTCTACCAATAGTCACTTCAGACTTGTGCGCGCATGTGTGTGTTGTTATACCACGTGCTATGTTGTTATCACTGCGCTCTATGGCTATTTTTATACATGTGCACAATGCGTGTGGCAGATCAATCCTTCTCATATCATGTCTGTCTCTCATCAATTCATTGGAGCGCGTATCTGATCTGCCTCTAGTGTATTCAATATCAAGTGCTGAGCTCTCATACTTAGTGTGACCTCAACCAGTATCATTCTAAGTTAGAGTATGCACTCTACTAATTGTCACTCGAGGTCATACTGCACGCGACTCGGTATCGTGCTCCATACGTATATTTCTGCACTCTGTGTGTTTGACACTGCGCTCTATGCATAGAGTATTGCGCTCTTTCTGTATTTCGTGTTACCTCAGTAACTAGCCCTTATACCATGTATGTATTCATACATATCGCAAAATTACACGGGTAGACACGTTGCGAGCATGTCACCATGTGGGGTGTGCTGGGTGCATCCGGTTCCATAGATTTGCGGCTCTGTGGCCGGTTTCGGTGATTAGGACTGCTTCTGCGTAGAAAGGGTTAATATCCTTATTGTTTTCATATTCTATCCCTGCGTCTTCGCTTAACCATTCTATGGACTCGACTAGAGTCATCTGGATGTGGTCTTCTAACTCCATCCATCCCATTTCTTCCAGCTCCTTACTCGCTACTTCCTGTTCCCTCGGCGACCTGTAGGAGCTGACGGTGGAGTTCGAGCATGTGGGTCTGGAGTCAGTGCCAGAAGAACTCCGTGTCGCTGGGCGGGATTGGAGGAAGATTGGAGATAGGGTCCATGTCGGTGACGGAGTCGGCGGGGTTGGGGTGTGCGCTGGTGGTGGTGCGTGGGGAGTCGGGTGTCGAGGTGTCGGTGCGTGGATGGGTAGCAGGTACGTGGACAACTCTACAGGTGCTGGAGGTGGTGCTGCCGTCGCCCAGGTGGAGTCGGCTATTGCTACTGTAGAAGACTGCGGCCTCCATGTCGACTTCGCCTTCCTCAACACTCTCTTGAGGGCGTTGTTCAGGGTTCCAGCCATCGATCTCCGGGATGACGTGCTGGGTGGTCGGGAAATGCGTTGGGTGGTAATGGATTGGTGGGGGGATGCGGATGACGGGCCCCCTGTGGCGGGGTGTCCGTGTTCTGGTTCGTTGTTCCTGGCGTAATCCATGTCTATGGGTGATGTAGACGATGATAACGACAGCGAGGATGGAAAACCCGAAGGTTGCAAGGAAAAAGATTTCGACGTTCGATTTTTTCATGAAGGGTGGGAGTTAAACCCCCATAGTTCTTCAATCCTGCGAGAAAGTCGGTAGGGGAAAGCTCGGACTAATTGTCAGGGTCCAACCCAACTCATAAATCCTATCACTAAGCCCGGCTGTCTCGCATTCGGACAATCACCGATATGACCCAGAGTAGAACCTAGAGAGAGTGTAGACTTGCTGTCTAGTTCGCGAGCAGTTGAGTTAGAGTAAGTGTATTAGACTTTAGTCCGAGCTGAGGGTTACCCTCCTAAATACATGGGTTTATATACTACTGCTATGCTACTATAATTAGACTGCCTTAGTGAGCGCCTTGCGCGAACCAGCAGAGAATGACGATAATACAGATGTATACTTGTGAGGTTGTGATATGTGTTTCACCGAATGGTACCGGTGAGGTATTGGTGAGGCCGAGTTGGTTAGGATTAGATAAGATAATGGTGAAAATATGACACTGTGGTGCACGTTTGATGACCTCGAGGGCATGCTGAGCCTAGCTGAGACGTGGGGAGCGAAGGGAGCGGTGGATGTCGTTCATGCTTCGATCACTGTGCCAGTGTTCCTGCAGGAGCCGCTGAGGGTTTATGCCATAGCGATGCGATTTGGGTGGGACGAGGAAGCGGAGCTCGCGTCGAGGCATACACTGGAGTTGTCCCTGCACGAGGAGCAGCACCAGGAAGCGCTGCACCGGATCTCGACGCGCGTGCTGGTGAAGCTGTTCAAGTTCCACCGGAAGCGGCGGGATGTGTTCTGCACGGGGATGGCGGCCAAGGGTGAGGAGAGGAGGTGTGCAGGGTGCGGGGAAGCGGTGGGTGGGGCGGGGTGGGCAGCGCTGGTGTGGAGGATGTTCTGGGAGATGGACACGCGGCCGTCGGGGGAGGGGCTGTGCTCATTGGAGGTGGAGGAGTGGGACGAGATGGAGAGGTGTTTGGGGGAGAGTTGTGCGGGGTGTGGGAGGGCGGTGTATGAGAGGCTAGAGGTGCTGGAGAGGGTGAGGAAGTGTTTGGATGAGTTGCCGGATACGGTTTAACGGCGAGGTGTGCAGTCTTTTTCTTCTTGCTGCTGTCGATCCTGAGAACGATCCACCCTTTCTCGTCAACGCATACTTTTGCGAAAGGCGAACATCATGGAAGCATGACTTGGGGTTAGCCCTAAGAAATGTCTGTGAACTGTTTGCTTTCAATATACATCAGTCGCATACTGGTGCCCTGGCTTTCGCTGTTTGTGCGTGTTAAAATCTTCAGTTCCCAGCCGACAACTTACATTATACTTGAATATAAATTTTACGACGTCTTCGTCAGGCATTGGATGGAGCCGTCTCAGCTCTCACAGATTTTGCGACTGTTCCTAAGAATTGTAAACCCTACATATGTCTCTGCACAGTTGAGTACCTGTGAACAATCTGAATTTACGGGGAAGTCCTAGTGCTCTTGGAGTCGCTAACTATTGAAGACGAGGGAGATTGATATATTCATAAAAGCCTAAAATAAGTCACAGCTCGCCTGGAACAACCTTGAATTGCATATGGGTTAGAAAGGGTACGCGAAATGTCGAGCTGTTGTATTCATTTCCAGGTCCGTTCGATAGCGTAGTGTTTGTTCCTCCAGCTCATCAACGACTTCCTCGCATCACCAGGCAGAATTTCTCGCAGTGGAGTCAGCTTTTCAACGACGGGATGTTGCCAGCGCAGAATCTAGCCTGGTGGCGACATATTGATATTGATTTGATAAACGTGGCTCATTAGATAGAAGAGGGTCGCGTCAAATGTGTTTGGTTTGTCTGACACCCGATCCGATCTTAGGATCTGACGTATCGGCTCTGCTTGGGACGCTCATACTTTCGTATGTGAAGTTCTCTCATTCCTACCATTCTATCCTCACCATTCTACAGCATTCAGCTCCATGAACATCTCCGCTGCGTCAAATCAGCTACAGCTTGTCTTCACGTTGATGCCTCGACTGGGAGAACCAGCATGAACATGCAGCAGCCAGCTCATCCTACTTAAAGCCTTCACGAGGTCATCACTACTTTCTTCGTTCAGTACGCATCTCAAGTACTTGCAGCGGCATATCATGATACCTTCAACACTCCAGATGCAGATTCCATCTTATCCTCACTCGACGACACCCTATACCGTCTCCTATCATCAGTCTTTGTAATGGATAGACTAGGCAGCATCCAGCTCCACAAATATCCCTTCTGCGTCAAACCAGCAACAACTTGTCTTCACGTTGATGCGACTCGGAGTACCAGCACGACTCGGAGCATGCAGCAACCAGTTCATCCCACTGAATGCCTTCACCAGGTCATCACTACTTTCTTCGTTCAGCACGCGTCTCAAGCACTTGGAGCGGCATATCATCGTACCTTCAATGCTTCAGATGCAGATGCCATCTTATCCTCCGGATCGCTTGACGGCACCCTATACTGTCTCCCATCATCTGTCTTCTGCCAGGCCACAACGGGTTTTGTGACTGTTCAGACCAATAGCAAGCACACTCCCATCCACATCAACGATGTGATTCTCGAGCAGCAGCAACGGATACTCACCAGCCTTGCGGTCCTTGGAGCACATTCAACTACCTGGGGCTATTGCTGTGCTTACCTGAACCTTTCCGAGTATGGATGATAGTGAGGTACGAAGCGGAGCAAGTTGAGCTGGCACCGGAGCATCCGCCATGATTGTTTCGCCATGGGCAGCAGCTCCAGGCCCCACATTCACAGATCTCAACGGGCTCGCTCATAAAGCCTTCCAACCTTCGACGGATCCGGCGTGACGAGTTGGAGGAGGGCATGGAATGGATCGCAAGGTACAGAGTGTGGTAATTCGGTCTACGGGTAAGTGTGGCAGATGTTTTCACTTATGGACCCGATTGGTAATTGTCCGGTAAAATTTCCTTGGGAAATGAGACTCGCAGTCCTGCACTGAATCACTGTGTATTGAATGGTGATGATAAGTTGTGATAACCTGAGATGTCACGTCCACGTGGTGTCACTCACTCGTGTACACATAAGTCAATGTCGCATGTTGAACAGCCTTCCCATTGATCTCATCCGATCCTAGATTCCGCGACCGGTGAATTTACTCTTCTCTCTATTATTTCTACCTCTGAATCTGTATGACAGATTGATCCAGGATCCATGGCCTACATACCAACTAAAAAATCGGATTTTGATGCCAGGCTAGCACCGCTGCTTCCTGATTATTCCCATGCCCCTCCCGACGCCCGAATCATCGATCTCCTACAAACCAATGCTCTTCCGACTCCCATTGAGACGAAAAGTCTCCAAGCTACCCTTTCCGAAACACCTAATCGCATAGCAGAGCTTGATTCGCTCATCGATTCCACCGCATCGCTTCTACGCTACCTAACTAATGATCGAAACCAAGCCCTGGAAAATCAAGTTAATGCCAAAACGATCCTTTCTCCATGTCGTCGACTTCCAAACGAATTGTTGATCAATATATTTATACGCTGTTCGTCCTTACGTGATGGACTTGATTCTCCTTTGGATCCTCATGCGTTGCATTGGGCATTGTTGTACGTTTGCAGGAAATGGAGGGAGGTCGCCATTGGTACCCCAGAAATATGGTCCAGTATTCATTTGGATTTTGTGGATGACCGGTTCCTCAATGGCAGCCGCATACATGAAGCAGCATTTATGCTTGGTGTCGTCCTTGATCGAGCCCGTCCCCACAATCTCGACGTTTTCATTCGCCTTAAAGACGACATATCTACACACCCCGTTTTTGTGGTCCTTCTTCCTACTGTTCGGTATTGGAAAGCCTTGGAAGTCCGAGGCAATCCTGACTTCCTGTCGCCTTTCCATGGGTTTTTTGACAGGCTTGAGACTGTCAACGTGTGGGGTGATGATCTTGGGGAACCACAGGCCGCAGAAACATTTGCCGTTGCTCCACGTCTATGCTCTTTTAAAAAGATGTGGGAGCTCCCATTTTTGCTCCCAGCTAATCTTGTCGAGTTCGCCGATTTTAATACGTTCAATGAAGATACATGCACTACCCTCCGTCACCTTATCAATATCCGAAAGCTGTCACTCTTGTGTAGCGCGTATTTAAGCAAATCATCTCGAATTTGCCTCCCGCGGGTCTCCCAGCTCGAATTACACGTGGATTCACTTGCTGTGGACACCGTATATCTGACATACAATCACTTTGACCTCCCATCTCTCATACACCTTAAGGTTCGGGCCTTTCCTATCTGGAAATCGAAGGTCTCCCAACAAGCCGCTCAGCCAATGCGCTCGTCTATGGTAACACACCTTACTTTGACATTGATCCTGTTCAGCCATTCTGATTCCTTGGTGGATCTTGATCTTGAAGCTTCATATAGCACGCTGACAAACCTCCGATGTCTTACCCTCGAGGACTGGCCAAATATCAACCCCTTCCTGGGTACATTGTCCATCCGTCCCGGAAGGAACATGATATTTCCGAAGATGTCCGAACTTGGCGTTTTCTGTAGGAACAAACGCAGCTCCCCAATTGACATGCGTATTCTAGTAGAGCTCATCGAATCTCAAAGGGATCAGGGAGCTCTGCGTGGATTCAACATTACGTGGCGACGGGGAGTTGTTAACTATGATGCCGATACACGTAGCCGATGGCAACAACTTTGTGCGCCAGGGGGAGGAATACAAATCTCAGCATCCATCGAAGGTGGCGTAACTTTTCTTATCCTGTTACTTTCAACTGAAAGATTCGCAGCCCTTGATGCGAACTGATTGTCCGCGAGTTAAGCGCAGAGTCTCTATTGTTCTGGCTACATATGTTCATATATCATCGATAAGTCGGACTTCACCTTTACGATATTCCTTTACTCGATTATTTTTGGCGTTTCTCAGTCTGATTGTGGGGGGAAAAAATTCCGAATTACTAGTCTGATGTCATGTCGGCCGCGGCGACCCGGACTCTGTCAAGTTCCAAATACCATAATTGCTCATGCATTAGAGTCGATAGTTGAAGTATCATGTTTACCTATTCTATGGTGTATAAAGACGTACAGCAACTTGTCTGCGTCCTTCATGTCGTGCCCGAGACGGTGTGGTAATTCAGCTATTCAGCCATCTGTCATCAGCGCTGATCGATGCGTGGATTGGAAACAAGGTAGGGCTACTTCGGCAGCTAAGTACCTACAAATATATTACCGACCACTTGTGCTGTATCAAAAAACTAGGAACATATCAGCATCTACCTCAGATACCGTTCCGTCACTCGGCAGAGTGCCTGTTAAACGTCTGTTTCCACATATCCTTTTGTGCATGCAGATGAAACCGCCAAGGATATGTGTAGTAGGAAGGAGACAGTGGGTCAGTGGAAGGAACAGCTTTGTTTTCAAATATTTACTCACTGCCGGCGATTTTTGGGTTAGAACTTCGAAGCCAGGGACTGCGTGAGATGTCGCCTTCGCTCTGGGGGGAGTAAATCAAGCTTCTCGTTGATTTAGGCCTATGGTAACTCACCAAGAGAGGGGAATGAGAGGATCTAGATAAGACCTTGATATCAATAGGAAAGGATGGTTTGGGACGGATGTACATACCAGACGTGTTCCTTTTGAAAACAACAGAATGACTGGTATTGGCGGGAATCGGACCAAGTGTGGGATATATTAGAGCAAGCAATAGATAACGTGTATGTAGTGGTCGACCTGTAAATGCACCCTCACAACGGAACTTCCAATCACTCAAAGAAAAGAAAGAGTTAGTACATGCCTGTCGTAGAGGATTGAACATACGCACGAGCAGCTGGTTGTCGAAGGAAGCAGTAAGTCAACAACAGCTTTGGCGGTATCCCAATATGCGTACAAATCTGCCAAAGACCCGGTAATAGCTGTCGCTTCGCCACATGACATGCGACGGGTCGTCTGCTGTCCCTGCAATGTGTATATTCTGTTGCTTTCTCCTGCTGCGAGACGCGTGAGACCTTCGGGTATAGTCGACGATGCTGTAAGGTGAGAGGCGACGATTGGGACAGGCTAGGCTAGAGCTGACTGATATAAAGAGCTGAGGTCATTGGAAGGAAGGATTGCATGTCGGCGTCGGCGTCGACAGTGTTCTCGTGCAGGTCATTCGAGGGATGGACGTATCAGCTATTATGAACCTTCAGGGTATGGCACGGTCGTCTTTAATGCCAGTAAACGAAAACGAGTTGAGGAGGAGAGAATAAATACCATCGGGTACCATTCGTTGAAATTTATCTTAAACGCTAGAAGAATAATGGGTCGCTCGAAATGCTTGATGGATGAGGGAGCGCATAGGAAGCTTTGAATGTCCACCCGGGACGACGGTGATGACGGTGGTGTGATGAGCTGTAATATTTACTTCTAGGCTATGATTATCACTGTCAGATGCAGATACACAGTAGTAGCTATGTAGTATGCGACTAACTCGCTGAGGACTTCATACTAGTGCGGAATACAGATTTTGATTTCATTGCGATGACGGCCGCTGATCTAGTTGGTAAATTTCCCATGAGCTGGCTTCTGTGCAAAAGCATGGACCGATAATGAATATACGGTCGTGTTCTATGGTAGGGTTGGTCATAAGCGGCTTTGTAAAGTGCGTTGTTCATAGAGTTCCACCTTCGTTAGAAGGATATGAACAAAGAGATGCGACTTGCGAAAAACAAGGTGCTGTCTGGCCTTTAAACCATGTCAGCAATGTCGGAGAAAGGGATAGATGATATTGCGTTACGCCAAGGGAGAACGATTACCGACATTGTGACTGTCTTTGGGTTCAAGCATGTTGTTCGGTGTAGAGGCCGATACACAGGTTTGAGTCGTATAAAGACAAAGCTAGGGTGGGTGTACCAGGTGTGCTCCATTCACGTGCCGCTTGAAGTACAAAGCCGAGTCGTGGAATAAACCGGAGGGAGGAGAGTAACGTAACATCGTCGTGCAGACCAGAGAGCGAGAGGCAGAGCGACGCTTCACCCTCGGCGCGGTAATAAGAAAAAGTACCGTAGATATGTTGAGATACCTGGAATGCGTTGATCGTCGTAATTTCTAATGTTGATTGTCAGAAATGTAAACCCCTGTTAGATCAACTAAAAACAACGGAAAGATGTTATTGCGCGGTGCAGTAGTCGTAGGGATTGTTTTAATCTACCTGGAGTCGCCAACTTCACTGGGTGCTCCTGTTTCCTGAACTGAGCAATGAGAAGACACGCCGAGTCGTGTGAACGGCTCTACGGACGGAGAGGCAGCTTCTTCACCACCGAGGAAAGTCAAACAACGAGAACGAGCTCCGTGAAGCGGTGACAGGACAAGAAGCAAGTCTGCCGTAGCACACTGTGGTCGTCCAGGGAGTTCCAGGGAGTAAGAGTCGGCGGGTGAACTACAGCATTTTTATTGTTATTCTGTGCAGCCGAGCTACAATCGTGCGGTGAGCATGATATTCCGCCCTATGTAGCAGATGTTGGCGAGGAGCCATTGGGGTAGTGTGAGAGAGCTGATGGTGTCGAGCTGGTCCTGGATGGGAAGGTGAAGAGCGGAAAGAGATCCAAAGGATTTCACGGCCACAACAAAGGTCGACTGTCCGTGATTCGGCGAGTCTTTATTCTGGTGATGTATCGAATTCGATAGTCAGTATACAGGCATGACATTTGATCTTTACTAAAGAGGGGAAGGTGGTGCAGGAAGCTAAACAAGCACCGGCATCATTCCAGGCTCCAGCGCACTTGAACAAGATATTTCTTGTGATTTGAAATATGGACATTGAGAAATCTGGTGAGTGAGCTGAATGTCTTTCCGACCCGCGAGGGGTGACACTGGTCGTTGTCTGCATTACGAAGTCGGCCCGACCGGAGTTATTTTTAGGACCACGTGAGCATCCGTTTCCCACGATTCCTCGTTTGTGGACGATGATCATGGTTTTCGGTCAATGCTTTGTTCTCGTTGTGCACTATCGTCGGACCGTGTTATGTGTGCCCCTAAGGGACCATTTATGATACGCTTTGCGGAACGATGCTTTTTGGAAGAGAAGGGACGCTAAGACATGACGTGGACATGGCCCCGAAAATGGAGATTTGAAGTGGAAAAGGTACGTGACATGCGCTGCTGTTGTATCTGTTTCCTGATGTATTTGGCAATATAGCGTTTGTTACTAATAACTCGGTCGGATCAGAGTCAAGAATCGTCGCAGCAGAGTCAGCGTGTCCGTGACATATGTTCAGGCGCGGGGTGTGCCCTGTTCAAGACGTATCGGTGCCGGTTCAGTAAAGATTGCTCAGGTCTTCGATAGTTCCTGGACTATGGATGCAAGAAGGCCAATACGAAGCGTTTGATTTGTCCGACGTGGGATCTGATGCTCTGACGCTAAGGCTACCGGGGATGCTCGTGCGTGAATTTTTCGCTGAATCATACCATTCTCTCCTTACAACTCTAGGCTGGGACAGGCAGCATTCAGCTCCACGGGCAACCCTCGGCGACATCAAGTCTTCACGTTGATGCGACTCGGAGAACCGGCACGAGCATGCGGCAACGAGTCCATCAACACATGCTTACCGTCACCAGGCTATCACTACTCTCTCAACACTTCCATGATGTCCCAAGAACTCGCAGCGACTTGTCATCCCGCCTTCAGACGCCGACGCCATCCTATCCTCCCTCGACAACACCCTCTATCGTCTCCCCTCCCCAGTCCTGCGACGCACCACCACCTTCTTCGTCCCCGTCTTTCATGTTCGAACCTCCCAGCAAGCCCATTCCCATCCACGAACACGACCCCGTCCTCGGGCGACTGCTGCGCATCCTCAGCGGTTTGGCGATCCCCCCATGGCGCACGTTTGATGACCTGGAGGGTGTGCTGAGCCTAGCTGAGACGCGGGGCGCGAGGGGTGTGGTAGATGTCGTATGTGCTTCGATCACGGCACAGGGAGCCGCTGAGGGTGCATGCGATAGCGACGCGGTTCGGGTGCGACGAGGAAGCCGAGCTGGCATCGAAGCATACACTGGAGTTGTCCCTGCACGACGAGCAGCACCAGCAAGCGCTGCGCTGGATCCCGACGCGTGCGCTGGTGAGGCTGTTCAAGTTTCATCGGAAGCGGCGGGATGCATTCCGTGCGGGGATGTCGGGCGAGGGCGCGGAGAGAAGGTGTGCAGGGTGCGGGAAGGCGGTGGGTGGGGCGGGGTGGGCAGCGCTGGTGTGGAGGACGTTCTGGGAGATGGACGCGCGGCCGTCGGGGGAGGGGCTGTGCTCGTTGGAGGTGGAGGAGTGGGAGGAGATGGAGAGGTGTTTGGGGGAGAGGTGTGCGGGGTGTGGGAGGGCGGTGTATGAGCAGTTGGAGGTGCTGGAGAGGCGTGAGGAAGTGTTCGGATGGGTTGCCGGATACGGTGTAATAGCGAGGTATGCAGTCTTTTTCTTGTTGCTCACGTCAATCTTGAAAATGATCTTTTATACTCGAATACAAATTTTACCCTCGCTGTGATGAAGGGTTCGTCAGTACAACTTGCCCATATCAGCACTTCCAGATGTTGCAACTGTTTCCAGGAATTGTAAACCCTGCATACATCTACGCAGAGTTGAGTGCCTGTAAGCACCCTGAACCTACCCTACTGTAAAGTCCCAGTATTCTTTGAGTCGAGAACTCTCGAAAACGAGGGAGATTGGTATATTTACAAATTTGTGTATCATGGTTTGCTTTCTCGCACCGTCGTCATCTGTTTCACCTGCCCCTATCACCGATACCAAGTGACGTTGACATGCGCTCTGGTATTGACAACACGGCGCGCGATGTGCGTTCAGATGGTTTCCACAACATCCTTGCTCTCGCTCCTGACACGTTCTTGTCCAGTTTGCAGACTGGTCCATCTACTCTTCATGTCGTGTGCCTGTTTTCTGATACTGAAGATGTTAACGGCTTGCTAAATATGTTGTTGATACATTCCGTGTATTTTTTTTGAAAGATATACCACTTTTTCGTTCATGTTAAGGGCACCTGTTTGGTCCAATATAACACATACATATCCTGTTAACCACACAAAGATGCTCTCATCCGCGAGATACACTCAACAGTGTGATTACAACGGCATGAGCCTTTGTGGCCGCAGCACATCACGCACGTGATGTCCCTCGTGTGACGAACGAGTCGACGTCGGATGTTGAACAGCCTTCCTTTTCATCTCATCCGATCCTAGATTCAGCTCACGGTGAATTTACTCTTCTGTCTATTATTTATGTCTCTGAATCTGTATGACAGATCGACCCAGGATCCATGGCCTACGTACCAACTAAAAAATCGGATTTTGACGCAAGGCTGGCACCGTTGCTCCCTGATTATTCCCATGCCCCTCCCGACGCCCGAATCATCGAACTCCTACAAACCAATGCCCCGCCGACTCCCATTGAGACGAAAAGTCTCCAAGCTACCCTTTCCGAAACACCTAATCGTATAGCAGAGCTTGATTCCCTCATCGATTCCACCACATCGCTTCTACGCTACCTAACTAATGATCGAAACCAAGCCCTGGAAAATCAAGCCAATGCCAAAAAGATCCTTTCTCCATGTCGTCGACTTCCAAACGAATTGGTGACCGATATATTTATACGCTGTTCCTTACATGATCGAGATAGTTCTTCCTTGGATCTTCGTGCGTTCCGTTGGACATTGTCGCATGTTTGCAGGAAATGGAGGGAGGTCGCCATCGGTACCCCAGAAATATGGTCCAATATTAATTTGCACTTCGGGCATGACCCGTTCCTCAATGGCGGCGCAGCGTTTATGCTTGGTGTCGTCCTTGATCGAGCCCGTCCCCACGATCTAGACGTTTTCATTCGGCTTAAGGACGACATATCTACACACCCCGTTTGTGTCGTCCTTCTTCCTACTGTTCGGTATTGGAAATCTTTGAAGGTCTATGGCAATCCCGACTTCCTGTCGCCTTGCCGTGGCTTTTTTGACAGGCTTGAAACTGTCGACGTGTGGTGTAATGATCTTGTGGGACCACACACCGTAGACGTATTTGCTGTTGCTCCACATCTACGCTCTTTTAAAAAGAAATGGGATCTCCGATTATTGCTCCCAGATAATCTCGTCGAGTTCCACGATTCTAATCCGTTCAATGAAAATACATGCACTACCCTCCGTCACCTTGTCAATATCCGAATCCTATCACTCTCGTATAGCGCGTATTCAAGTGAATTACCTCGAATTTGCCTCCCGAGGGTCTCCCAGCTCGAATTAAAAAGCAGTGGACAGGCTGTAAGCACCGCATCTCTGACATACAATCACTTTGACCTGTCATCTCTCACACACCTTGAGATTCGGGCCTTTCCTTTGAGAGAACCAATGGTCTCCCCACAAGCCCATCAGCCAATCTGCTCGTCTACGGTGACACACCTTACTTTGACATGGATCCCGATCGGCGCTTGGGATTCCTCCATGGATCTTGCGCTCGAACATTCATATAGCACGCTGACAAACCTCCGATGTCTTACCGTCAATGACTGGCTAAAGATGACCCGCTTCCTGCGTACATTGTCCATCCGTCCTGGAAGGAACGTGATATTTCCGAAGATGTCCGAACTTGGTGTTTTCAGTAGGGACAACCACCCCCGACTTAACATGCATATCCTGGTAGAGCTCATCCAATCTCGAATGGATCAGGGAGCTCTGCGTGAATTCAACATTACGTGGCAAGGGGGAGTTGTGAAGTATGATGCCGATACACGTAGCCGATGGCAACAACTTTGTGCGCCAGGGGGAGGAATACATATCTCAGCATCCATCAAAGGTGGCGTAACTTTTCTTATCCTGTTACTTTTGACTGAAAGATTCGCAGCCCTTGATGTGAACTGATTGTCCGCAGGTTCGGGAGAAAGTCTGTATCGTTCCGGCTACATGTGTTCATATATCCTCGATAAGTAGGACTTCACCTTTACGATCTTCTTTTACTCGATTATTTTTGGTGTTTCTCAGTCTGATTTTAGCAAGAAAAAATTCCGAATTACTAATCTAATGTCGTGTTGTACGCGGCGACCCGGACTCTGTCAAATTCCAAATACCGTAATTGCTCATGCAGTAGAGTCGATAGTTGAAGTATCGTCTTACCTATTCTATTGTGTATAAATACGTACAGCGGTTTGTCTAAGACCTTCATGTCGTGCCCGACACAGTCGCAATTCAGCTATTCAGCCATCTTTGGTTGTCAGCATTGATCGATACGTGGATTGAGAACAAGGGAAGGCTACTTCGTCAGCTACGTACCTATAAACACATTACCAACTGCTCGTGCTGTTTCAAGAAACTGGGAACATATCGGCCTCCACCTCAGATACCGTTCCGTCGCTCGGCAGAGTGCCATGTTAAAAGTCTGTTTCCACATATCCTTTTGTGCATGCAGATGAAGCTGCCAAGGATGTGCGTAGTAGGAGAGAGAAAGTGGGCCAGTGGAAGAAGTAAGCTCGTTTCAAATATTTACTCACTCCCATCGAGGTTTGGGTTAGAACTTCGGAGCCGGGGGGTGCACAAGATGTTGTCTTCGCTCTGAATGGACAAAACGAGCTGATGATGGTTGAGACCTATAGTAACTCACAAAGAGAGAGGAGTAAGGGGATCTGCATAAGACATTGATATGAATGGGAAAGGACGGTTCGAGACGGATGTACATACCAGCCATGTTTCCGACGAAAGGAATAGAATAAGTTATGTTTGCTGTGATTGGACGTAGGACGGTACCTGTCAGAGCAAACAACAGTTAGTGCTTAAGCAGCTGAACTGTAAGTATGCCTTCACGATGGAACTTGTATCTGCAGAAAGAAAAGAAAGAATTAATACATGCTTGTCATCGAGGAACTATGCACACGAGCAGCTGGTTCTCCGACGAAATAGTAGTCAGCAAAAGCTTTCACGATGTCTCCAATATGCGTAAAATTCTGCCAAAGACTCGGTGATGGCCGTCGCATCGCCACATGAGATAGCTGTATAACTTGCCATATACAGGCGACAGGTCGTCTGCTGTTCCTGCAATGCATAGATTGTGCTGCTGTCTTCGGCTGCGAGACATGTGAGACCTTAAGCATGGACAGACATTTTGACGTATGGTAAGTACAAGGCCTTCATGACTGTGGTTCTCAAGATATTATCGTCGACAACGCTGAAGGATGACCGGGTGACAGGCTGGGAGAGAACGGACTCGTATAAAGAATGGGTGTTGTTGCGTATCTCTGTGGCACTAGATGCGTAGCTACGCATCCATCCGGGAAGGTTCGCATGACTTTGTCTGCGTCAACAGTGTTCTCGGGCCGATCATCTGAGCGATATAAATATGAGATACCGTAAAGTTCTGGGCAAGGAACGGTGGTCTTGCTGTGATAATGGTGTTCCATACCCAAGACACCTGATCAGTATGAGTAAACGAGGCTGAATTAGGGA
The DNA here is from genome assembly GCA_030435655.1 of Armillaria novae-zelandiae. Lineage (NCBI taxonomy): Eukaryota > Fungi > Basidiomycota > Agaricomycetes > Agaricales > Physalacriaceae > Armillaria > Armillaria novae-zelandiae. The sequence continues at coordinate 71,381 of JAUEPR010000081.1, read as the reverse complement.
GGGGAGAATACATACCATGAAGCATCGTGCGTTCATTCTTATCCTGTTAGTTGAACGATGCATCGCTTGGAAGATGTGATGGGTGAAGGAGTGTACTGCGAAATACTGCGGCAAAGGTCACGCCAAGGACCGTTCCGTATTTAGAAGGTAGCGATCAGCCATGTATGATTCAATCGCAAACCGACTTATGAGAACCCCGAACACTCAAGTTTGCACCTGCTGCTTGGTTCATTCGAAGCAGATTTCGGGTAATATTGTTGGTCTTAACGTAATTTATGAACCCGTTTATCCCGTACCTCAGCTAGTTCTGCTGTAACGTGCGCAGATGTCTAGAAATCATCGGACGCGGTTTTAGAAACACTGGTTCAATGATGGGGAATGGTAAACCACTAAGGGTGCTTTTTCTATGAAGGCAAAGAATTCTGCTAGAGGTGTTGAACTGTGCCTATATCGGGGACTATGTGAGAGATAGGGCGGGTTAGAAAAGAAAACCTAATCCTACCGACCACGAGGATGGAAGGTTATGATGTTGCATTCGTTCTGGATAACTGACGCGACAGTGGTGGGAGTTGGGAAGCACCTGGAATCACTTGCATTGCAATTTGGAGTAGCAGTCAATGGGGGGCAGGGTCGTTTTGAAGCAGATTTAAATCGAGGCAGACGGCGAACGTCCAATTCGGACTCGGGGTCGGACTTGTGTGACAGCGAGGCAGCAGAACTTGATTCGTGTTTTTTTTTCGATCTCCTCAAAGAGCATCTTTGAAATTCACCGTTGCAAGGAGTCAGACGATCGGAAGTTAGCCAGCGGAGAGTTCCTGGGTTTGCTGTTACTTGGAAAGTTTTACGAAATAGGTATATGGTTGGAACAAGGCGGTCATGATTCTGTTCTGAAGACAGTGTTGTCGACGATGCTGGGAGCGTAGGCGAGGCGAGACTAAGGCGGATTCGTGCCGGAGACTCTGCGAGGGGCTCCAACGCTGTAGGGTGAGAGGTGGCGATTGGGACTGGCTGGGCTAGAGCTGACTGATATACAGAACTGAGGACATTGGAATGAAGGATTACATGTCAGCGTCGGTGTCGACAGTGTTCTCACGCCGGTCATTCGAGGGATGGACATATCAGCTATTATGAACCTTCAGGGTACGGTACGGTTGTCTTTAATGCCAGTAAATGAGAACGAGTTAAGGAGGAGAGAATACATACCATCGAGTACCATTCGTTCAAATTTATCGTAAGAGCTCGAAGAATAATGGGTCGCTTGAAATGCTTGATGGATGAGGGAGCATATAGGAAGCTTTGAAGCACAGGTCGAGCTAAGCACCATTCCATAACTAATGGGTAGCAATCAGCCACCAAGTAGAATATCTCGCAAGCCTCTGACTTATGAGAATCCCCATCATCCCCAACACTGATGTTTGGCTTGACCGGCTGCATCGTTCATTCCAAGCAGATGTCGGGCAATGTTGTCGGTACTTGTAATGTATAATTCATAAATCCTTTGTCCTGGTCCTCCGTTACGGCCTTCACAAGTGCCCGACAAACACGAGGAATCGTCGGATGTCATGTGTTGAAAATCCGTGGTCCAATGATCGAAAATGACGCGGCTTTCTAAAATGCGTTGTTCATAGAGTCCCACCTTGGTTAGAAGGGTACGAACATAGAGATGCGACTTGTGAAAACAAGGTGCTTTCTGGCCTTTAAACCATATCAACAATGTCGGAGAAGGGGATAGATGATGTTCTACCAAGCCCAAGGGAGAACGATTACCGACATTGTGACTGTCGTTGGGTTCAAGCGTGTCGTTCGGTGTTGAGTCGTCTAAAGAAAAAGCTAGGGTGGGTGTACCAGGTGCGCTGTATTCACGTGCGGCTTGAGGTATGACGTTGTGTGGATAACGTTTAGGACGATTTTTCAAGCTGCTAGTCACTGATGATGAAGCTGGCTTCGTACTGCTGGGCAGGAGCTATACAAATGACTCGGAGAGAGGAGAGTGTCATTGTCGTACGGATGAGAGAGCGAGAGGCAGAGAAACTCTGTGCCCTTGGCGCCTTCATAAGAAAGAATGATATGTGCGGACATCCTCAAATTCCTAGAATGCGTTAATTGTCGCAATTTCTATGGATCTCAAATGGTTGATTGTGAGAAATGTAAGCACATGTTAAATCAACTGAAAACAATGGACAGATGTTATTACGTGGTTGTGTAGACGTTGGGATTGTTGATCTATTTGGAGTCACTGGCTTCACTGTACGCTCCTGGTTGCTGAAGTGAGAAATGGGAAGATACGCCGAGCCGGGTGAATGGCTCTATGGATGGAGGGGCAGCTTCTTTACCACCAAGGAAAGTCAAACAACGAGAACGAGCTGCGTGAAGCGGCGGCATGAGGCGTCGTTGTCACCACCAAAGACAAGAAGTAACTCACACCGGTCGTCCAGGGAGTACGGGTCGGCGGGTGAACTACAGCACTTTTATTAGTCGTCATTCGAGCGGTGAACATGATATCATGCCATAAGTAGGAGATGTGGGTAAGGATACAGTGAGGCAGTCTCAAGAGGTAGAGGTGATGGTGTCAAGCTGGTAGGAAGGTGAAGAGCGGAAAGAAATCCGGCGTGACTACTTGTCTTTGCAGGATTTCATGGCCACTACGAAGGTCGACCATCCGACATTCGGCGAGTCCTGATTCTAGCGATGTATCGCAGTTGATAGTCACTATACGGACTTGACATTTGATCTTCAAAGAGGCAAGAGGCAAGGGCAAGCTAAACAAGCACCGGCTTAATTCCAGCACACTTGAACGACATATTTTCTTGTGATTTCAAATATGGTCATTGAGAAAGATTTTGCTAGAGGTAGTGAGGGAGCGGAATGTTTTTCAGACGCACGAGGGGTGACTACTGGTCGTTGTCTGCAGTACGAAGTCGGCCCAACCGGAGTTATTTTCAGGACCACGTGAGTATCCGTTTCCCACGATTCCTCGTTTGTGAACCATGATCATGGTTTCGATTGAAGCTTTGTTCTCGCTTTTGCGTATCGTCAAGGCTTGTAACGCGCGCCCCTAGGGTACTATTCTTGAATTTTCTTCGCGGAAGGATGGCCTTTGGCAGAGGAAAGAGAAAGGATGCTAAGCCATGACTTGAAAGGGAGTTCTGAGGCGCGAAAGGTATGGGACGTGTCCTTGTTTTATTCGTTTCCTGACCTATCCGACAGTGCAGCGTTTGTGCCCCCGACTCGTTAATGACGGCTCGAATCGGAGTGAAAAATCATCCAGAGCTGAGTCAGCGTATCCGGGACGGAAGTTCAGATGAGGCATATGCTTTGTCGACGACGTATTAGTGCCGGACTGGTGAACGTTGCTCAGGTCTCCGATAGTTCGTAGACTATGGGTGCAAGAGGACCACATTGGTGTATCGACTCTGCTTGAGATGCTCGTGCGTGAAATTTTTCGCTCAATCATACCATTCTATCCTTACAACTCTTGGCTAGGACAGGCTAGGCATTCAGCTCCATGGATATCCTTTTCCTTTCTGTGTGGAAGCAGCGACAAGTCTTCACGTTGATGCGATTCGGAGAACCGGCACGACCATGCGGCGACGAGTCCATCAACACATGCTCGCCATCACTCGCCATCACCATTATTCTCCTTCCTCACTTCCACCATGGCCCAAGAACTCGCAGCATCATACCACCCCGCCTTCAACGCCCCAGACGCCGACGCCATCCTATCCTCCGTCGACAACACCCTCTACCGTCTCCCCTCCCCAGTCCTGCGCCGCACTACCACCTTCGCGTCCCCGTCTTTCATGTTCAAACCTCCCAGCAAGCCCATCCCCATCCACGAACACGACCCCGTCCTCAAGCGACTGCTGCGCATCCTCAGCGGTCTGGCAATTCCCCCGTGGCGCACGTTTGATGACCTGGAGGGTGTGCTGGGCCTAGCTGAGACGTGGGGCGCGAGGGGCGCGGTGGACGTCGTGCGTGCTTCGATCACCGCGCCGATCTTCCTGCAGGAGCCGCTTAGGGTGTATGCGATAGCGACGCGATTTGGGTGGGACGAGGAAGCAGAGCTGGCATCGAAGAATACACATGAGTTGTCCCTGCACGAGGAGCAGCACCAGGAAGCGCTGCGCCGGATCCCGACGCGTGCACTGGTGAGGCTGTGCAAATTCCATCCGAAAAGGCGGGACGAGTTCCGCACGGGGATGGCGGGCGAGGGCGCGGAGAGGAGGTGCGGTGGGTGTGGAGAGACGGTGGGTGGGGAAGCATGGGCGACACTGTTGTGGAGGATGTTCTGGGAGATGGACACGCGGCCGTTGGGGGAGGGGCTGTGTTCATTGGAGGTGGAGGAGTGGGACGAGATGGAGAGGTGTGCGGGGTATGGGAGGGCGGTGTATGAGAGGCTGGAGGTGCTGGAGAGGGTGAGGAAGTGTTTGGATGAGTTGCCGGATACGGTGTAACGGCGAGGTGCGCAGTCCCTCTCTCGTTGCTGCTGTCAATTCTGAAAACGATCCATAGTTTCTCGTCAGTGCATACTTTTGCGAAAGGCGAACATCATGGAAGCATGACTTGGGGTTAGCCCTAAGAAATGTCTGTGAACTGCCTGGTTTCAATATGCATCAGTCACGTAATGGCGACACGGTTTCCGCCGTTCGTACGTGTTAGAAGCTTTGGTTCCCCACCGATGACTTACGTTATACTTAAGCGCAAGGTTTATGGTCGCTGTGCGATGAAGTGTTCGTCGGGCATGGGATGGAGTCTTCATCATTCCGCAATCAGTACAGTTTACCCATATCAGCACTTACAGATGTTGCGACTGTTCCTAGGAATTGTAAACCCCGCATATATCTCTGCACAGTTGAGTACCTGTGAACAATCTGAACCTACGGGGAAGTCCTAGTGCTCTTGGAGTCGCTAACTATTGAAGACGAGGGAGATTGACATATTCATAAAAGCCTAAAATAAGACACAGCTCGCCTGGAACAGCCTTGAATTGCATAGGGGTTAGAAAGGTATGTGGACATGTCCTGCTGTTGAAGTCGTTTTCAGGTCAATTCGACGGCATAGTGATTGTTCCTCAAGCTTACCAACGACTTTCCCGTGTCACAAGGCACAATTTCTCGCAGTGGAATCAGCTTTTCTTCAACGGGACATTGCCAGCGCAGAATATACCCTGGTGACGACATATTGATGCTGAGCAAGACTTGCAAGGCCAAAGTAACCGTAAATTACCGTATCAAAATACTCGCCCTGGGTAGTAGCGAACATCCCTTATGCGTCAAACCAGCAATAACTTGTCTTCACATTGATGCGACTCGGAGCATGCAGCAACCAGTTCATCCAACTCAACGCCTTCACCAGGTCATCACTATTTTCTTCCTTCAGCACACGTCTCAAGCACTTGGAGCGGTGTCTTCAATGCTCCAGATGCAGATGCCATCTTATCCTCCGAGTCGCTTGACAGCACCCTATACTGTCTCCCATCATCTGTCTTCTGCCAGGCCACAACGGTTTATGCGACCGTTAAGACCAAATGGCAAGCACACTCCCATCCACATCAGCAATGTCATGCTCGAATAGCAGCAACGGATACTCACCAGCCTTGCGGTCCATGGAGCACATTCGACTACCTGGGGCTATTACTGTGCTTACCCGAACCTTTCCGAGTATGGATGATGGTGAGGTACGAGGAGGAGCAAGTTGAGGTGGCATCGGAGCATCCGCCATGATTGTTTCACCACAGGCAGCAGCTCCAGGCAACACATTAGCAGATCTCGACGAGCTTGTTCATCCAACTTTCGACGGATGCCGCGTGACGAGTTGGAGGAGGGCATGGAATGGATCGCAAGGTACAGAGTGTGGTAGTTCGGTCTATGGGTCAGTGTGGCAGATGTTTTCGCTTATGGACCTGATTCGTAATTATCCTTTAAAAGTTCCTTGGGAAATGAGGGTCGCAGTCCTGGGCAGAATCACTGTGTATTGAATGATGGGTGATAAGTTGTGATAACCTGAGATGTCACATCCACGTGGTGTCACTCACTCGTGTACACATAAGTCGATGTCGCACGTTGAACAGCCTTCCCTTTGATCTCATCCGATCCTAGATTCCACTCATGGTGAATTTACGTCTCTTAATTATTTCTATCTCTCAGTCTTTATGACAGATCTATCCAGGATTCATGGCCTACATACCAACTAAAAAATCGGATTTTGACCCAAGGCTAGCACCGCTGCTCCCTGATTATTCCCATGCCCCTCCCGACGCCCAAATCATCGATCTCCTACAAACCAATGCTCTTCCGACTCCCATTGAGATGAAAAGTCTCCAAGCTACCCTTTCCCAAACACCTAATCGCATAGCAGAGCTAGATTCGCTCATCGATTCCACCGCATCACTTCTACGCTACCTAACTAATGATTGAAACCAAGCCCTGGAAAATCAAGTTAATGCCAAAACGATCCTTTCTCCATGTCGTCGACTTCCAAATGAATTGTTGATCAATATATTTATACGCTGTTCGTCCTTACATGATGGACTTGATTCTCCTTTGGATCCTCATGCGTTGCATTGGGCATTGTTGTACGTTTGCAGGAAATGGAGGGAGGTCGCCATTGGTACCCCAGAAATATGGTCCAGTATTCATTTGGATTTTGTGGATGACCGGTTCCTCAATGGCAGCCGCATACATGAAGCAGCATTTATGCTTGGTGTCGTCCTTGATCGAGCCCGTCCCCACAATCTCGACGTTTTCATTCGCCTTAAAGACGACATATCTACACACCCCGTTTTTGTAGTTCTTCTTCCTACTGTTTGGTATTGGAAAGCCTTGGAAGTCCGAGGCAATCCTGACTTCCTGTCGCCTTTCCATGGGTTTTTTGACAGGCTTGAGACTGTCAACGTGTGGGGTGATGATCTTGGGGAACCACAGGCCGCAGAAACATTTGCCGTTGCTCCACGTCTATGCTCTTTTAAAAAGATGTGGGAGCTCCCATTTTTGCTCCCAGCTAATCTTGTCGAGTTCGCCGATTTAAATACGTTCAATGAAGATACATGCACTACCCTCCGTCACCTTATCAATATCCGAAAGCTGTCACTCTTGTGTAGCGCGTATTTAAGCAAATCATCCCGAATTTGCCTCCCGAGGGTCTCCCAGCTCGAATTAAACGTGAATTCACTTGCTGTGGACACCGTATCTCTGACATACAATCACTTTGACCTCCCATCTCTCATACACCTTAAGATTCGGGCCTTTCCTATCTGGAAATCGAAGGTCTCCCAACAAGCCGCTCAGCCAATGCGCTCGTCTACGGTAACACACCTTACTTTGACATTGATCCCGTTCAGCCATTCTGATTCCTTGGTGGATCTTGATCTCGAAGCTTCATATAGCACGCTGACAAACCTCCGATGTCTTACCCTCGAGGACTGGCCAAATATCAACCCCTTCCTGGGTACATTGTCCATCCGTCCCGGAAGGAACATGATATTTCCGAAGATGTCCGAACTTGGTGTTTTCTGTAGGAACAAACGCAGCTCCCCAATTGACATGCGTATTCTAGTAGAGCTCATCGAATCTCAAAGGGATCAGGGAGCTCTGCGTGGATTCAACATTACGTGGCGACGGGGAGTTGTTAACTATGATGCCGATACACGTAGCCGATGGCAACAACTTTGTGCGCCAGGGGGAGGAATACAAATCTCAGCATCCATCAAAGGTGGCGTAATTTTTCTTATCCTGTTGCTTCTGACTGAAAGATTTGCAGGCCTTGATGCGAACTGATTGTCCGCATTTTGGGGGGAAAGTCTGTATTGTTCTGGCTACATATGTTCATATATCATCGATGAGTCGAACTTCACCTTTACGATGTTCCTTTACTCGATTGTTTTTGGCGTTTCTCAGTCTGAATTTGGGGGGAAATTTTTCGAATTACTCGTCTGATGTCATGTCATCCGCAGCGACCCGGACTCTGCCAAGTTCCAAATACCGTAATTGCTCATGCGGTAGAGTCGATAGTTGAAGTATCATGTTACCTATTCTATTGTGTATAAAGACATACAGCAGTTTGTCTAAGTCCTTCATGTCGTGCACGACACAGTCGCAAGTCAGCTATTCAGCCATCTTCGGTTGTCAGCGTTGATCGATACGTGGATTGAGAAGAAGGTAAGGCTACTTCGGCAGCTAAGTACCTACCAACATTTTACCGACCAGTTGTGCTGTATCAAAAAACTAGGAACATATCAGCCTCCACCTCAGATACTGTTCCGTCGCTCGGCAGAGTGCCATGTTAAAAGTCTGTGTCCACATATCCTTTTGTGCATGCAGATGAAGCGGCCAAAGATGTGCGTAGTAGGAGAGAGAAAGTGGGCCAGTGGAAGAAGTAAGCTCGTTTCAAATATTTACTCACTCCCGTCGAGATTTGGATTAGAACTTCGGAGCCAGGGAGTGCACAAGATGTTGTCTTCGCTCTGAAGGGACAAAACGAGCTGATGATGGTTGAGACCTATAGTAACTCACAAAGAGAGAGGAGTAAGGGGATCTGCATAAGACATTGATATGAATGGGAAAGGACGGTTCGAGATGGATGTACATACCAGCCATGTTTACGACGAAAGGAATAGAATAAGTTGTGTTTGCTGTGATTGGACGTAGGACGGTACCTGTCAGAGCCAACAACAGTTAGTGTTTAAGCAGCTGAACTGTAAGTATGCCTTCACGATGGAACTTGCATCTGCAGAAAGAAAAGAAAGAATTAATACATGCTTGTCATCGAGGAACTATGCACACGAGTAGCTGGTTCTCCGAGGATATAGTAGTCAGCAAAAGCTTTCACAATGTCTCCAATATGCGTACAATTCTGCCAAAGACTCGGTAATGGCCGTTGCATCACCACACGAGATAGCTGTATGTCTTACCATATACAGGCAACGGGTCGTCTGCTGTTCCTGCAGTGCCTAGATTGTGCTGCTGTCTTCGGCTGCGAGACCCGTGAGACCTTAAGCGGGGACAGCTATTTCGATGTATGGTAAGTACAAGGCCTTCATGGCTGAGGTTCTCAAGATAGTATAGTCGACGACGCTGAAGGATGACCGGGTGACCGGCTGGGCGAGAATGAACTAGTATAAAGAATGGGGGTTGTCACGTATTTTCAGCGGCATTAGATGCGTAGCTACACATCCATCGAGGAAGGATCACATGACTTCACCGCGTCAACAGTGTTGTTGTGCCGGTCATCTGAGCATTATAAATATGAGATATCGTAAAGTTCTGGGCAAGGAACGGTTATCATGCTGTGATAATGGTGATCCCTGATCAGTATGAGTAAACGAGGCTGAATTAGGGAGGGTAGATTATGTACCACGGAGCACCCTGAGTTCAGCTTTATGCTAGAAGCTGGGTGAACGATGGGTCGCTTAGAAGATGTGATGGGTGAAGGAGTGTACTGCAGAATACTGCAGCAACGGTTAAGCCAATGACCGTTCCATATCTAGAAGGTAGTGATCAGCCATGTATGATTCAATCGCAAACCGACTTATGAGAACCCCGAATACTGAAGTTTGCACCTGCTGCTTCGTTCATTTGAAGCATATTTTGGGTAATGTTGTCGGTCTTAACTTAATTTATGAACCCGTTTATCCCGTACCTCAGCTAGTTCTGCTATAACGTGCGCAGATGTCTAGAAATCATCAGACGCGGTTTTAGAAACACTGGTTCAATGATGGGGAATGGTAAGCCACTAAGGGTGCTTTTTCTATGGAGGGAAAGAATTCTACTAGAGGTGTTGAATTGTGCCTATATCGGGGACCATGTGAGAGATAGGGCGGGTTAGAAAAGAAATCCTAATCCTACCGACCACGAGGATGGAAGGTTATGATGTTGCATTCGTTCTGGATAACTGACGCGACGGTGGTGGGAGTTGGGAAGCACCTGGAATCACTTGCATTGCAATTTGGAGTAGCAGTCGATGGGGGGCAGGGTCGCTTTGAAGCAGATTTAAATCGAGGCAGATGGCGAACGTCCAATTCGGACTCGGAGTCGGACTTGTGTGACAGCGTGGTAGCAGAACCTGATTTGTGATTTTTTTTCGATCTCCTCAAAGAGCATTCTTGAAATTCACCGTTGCCAGGAGTCGGACGATCGGAAGTTAGCCAGCGGACAGTTCCTGAGTTTGCTGTTACTTGGAAAGTTCTACGAAATAGGTATATGGTTGGAACAAGGCGGTCATGATTCTGTTCTGAAGACAGTGTAGTCTACGATGCTGGGAGCATAGACGAGGCGAGACTAAGGCGGATTCGTGCCGGAGACTCTGCGAGGGGCTCCAACGCTGTAGGGTGAGAGGCGACGATTGGGACTGGCTGGGCTAGAGCTGACTGATATATAGAACTGAGGACACTGGAATGAAGGATTGCATGTCGGCATCGGCGTCGGCGTCGACAGTGTTCTCATGCCGGTCATTCGAGGGATGGACATATAAGATATTATGAACTTCAGGGTACGGCTTGGTCGTCTGTAATACGAGTAAACGAGAACGAGTTGAGGAGGAGAGAATACATACCATCGAGTACCATTCATTCAAATTTATCGTAAGAGCTCGAAGAATAATGGGTCGCTCGAAATGCTTGATGGATGAGGGAGCGTATAGGAAGCTTTGGAGCACAGGTTGAGCTAAGCACCATTCCATAACTAAGGGGCAGCAATCAGCCACCAAGTAGAATATCTCGCAAGCCTCTGACTTATGAGAATCCCCAGCATCCCCAACACTGAAGTTCGGCTTGACCGGCTGCATCGTTCATTCCAAGCAGATATCAGGCAATGTTGTTGGTACTTGTAATGTATAATTCAAAAATCTTTTGTCCTGGTCCTCCATTACAGCCTTTACAAATGCCCGACAAACACGAAGAATCGTCGGATGTCATGTGTTGAAAATCCGTGGTCCAATGATCGAAAATGACGCGGCTTTCTAAAATGCGTTGTTCATAGAGTCCCACCTTGGTTAGAAGGGTACGAACATAGAGATGCGACTTGTGAAAACAAGGTGCTGTCTGGCCTTTAAACCATATCAACAATGTCGGAGAAGGAGATAGATGATGTTCCACCAAGCCAAGGGAGAACGATTACCGACATTGTGACTGTCGTTGGGTTCAAGCGTGTCGTTCGGTGTTGAGTCGTCTAAAGAAAAAGCTAGGGTGGGTGTACCAGGTGCGCTGTATTCACGTGCGGCTTGAGGTATGACGTTGTGTGGATAATGTTTAGGACGATTTTTCAAGCTGCTAGTCACTGATGATGAAGCTGGCTTCGTACTGCTGGGCAGGAGCTATACAAATGACTCGGAGAGAGGAGAGTGTCATTGTCGTACGGACGAGAGAGCGAGAGGCAGAGAAACTCTGTGCCCTTGGCGCCTTCATAAGAAAGAATGATATGTGCGGACATCCTCAAATTCCTAGAATGCGTTAATTGTCGCAATTTCTATGGATCTCAAATGGTTGATTGTGAGAAATGTAAGCACATGTTAAATCAACTGAAAACAATGGACAGATGTTATTACGTGGTTGTGTAGACGTTGGGATTGTTGATCTATTTGGAGTCACTGGCTTCACTGTACGCTCCTGGTTGCTGAAGTGAGAAATGGGAAGATACGCCGAGTCGGGTGAATGGCTCTACGGATGGAGGGGCAGCTTCTTCACCACCAAGGAAAGTCAAACAACGAGAAAGAGCTGCATGAAGCGGCGGCAGGAGGCGTCATTGTCACCACCAAAGACAAGAAGTAACTCACACCGGTCGTCCAGGGAGTACGGGTCGGCGGGTGAACTACAGCACTTTTATTAGTCGCCATTCGGGTGGTGAACATGATATCATGCCCTAATTAGGAGACGTGGGTAAGGATACAGCGAGGCAGTCTCAAGAGATAGAGGTGATGGTGTCAGGCTGGTAGGAAGGTGAAGGGCGGAAAGAAATCCGGCGTGACTACTTGTCTTTGCAGGATTTCATGGCCACTACGAAGGTCGACTATCCGACATTCGGCGATTCCTGATTCTAGCGATGTATCGCAGTTGATAGTCACTATACGGACTTGACATTTGATCTTCAAAGAGGCAAGAGGCAAGGGCAAGCTAAACAAGCACCGGCTTAATTCCAGGACACTTGAACGACATATTTTCTTGTGATTTGAAATATGGTCATTGAGAAACATTTTGTTAGAGGTAGTGAGGGAGCGGAATGTTTTTCAGACGCACGAGGGGTGACTACTGGTCGTTGTCTGCAGTACGAAGTCGGCCCAACCGGAGTTATTTTCAGGACCACGTGAGTATCCGTTTCCCACGATTCCTTGTTTGTGAACCATGATCATGGTTTCGGTCAACACTTTGTTCTCGCTTTTCCGTATCGTCGAGGCTTGTAATGCGCGCCCCTAGGGGACTATTCTCGAATGTTCTTCGCGGAAGGATGGCCTTTGGCAGAGGAAAGAGAAAGGATGCTAAGCCATGACTTGAAAGGGAGTTCTGAGGCGCGAAACGTATGCGACGTGTCCTGCTGTTGTATTCGTTTCCTGACCTATACGACAGTGCAGCGTTTGTGTCCCGACTCGTTAATGACGGCTCGAATCGGAGTGAAAAATCATCCAGAGGGGAGTCAGCGTATCCGGGACGGAAGTTTAGATGAGGCATATGCTCTGTCGACGACGTATTGGTGCCGGATTGGTGCACGTTGCTCAGGTCTCCGATGATTCGTGGACTATGCATGCAAAATGGCCATGTCAAAAACATTTGATTTGTCCGACACCGGAATGAGGCTCTGGTGTATCCACTCTTCTGGTGATGCTCGTGCGTGAACTTTTTCGCTCAATCATACCATTCTATGCTTACAACTCTAGGCTAGGACAGGCTAGGCAGCATTCAGCTCCACAGACAACCCTCAGCAACATTAGTCTTCACGTTGATGCGACTCGGAGAACTGGAGCGACCATGCGGTAACCAGTCCCTCAACACATGCTCGCCATCACGGTTCACCTTCTTCACTTCCACCATGGAGCAAGAACTCGCAGCAACATACCACCCCGCCTTCAACGCCCCAGACGCCGACGCCGTCGTTTCCTCGCTCGACAACACCCTATACCGCCTCCCCTCCTCAGTCCTGCGCCGCACCACCACCTTCTTCGTGTCCCCTTCATTCACGTTCGAACCTCCCAGCAAGTCCATCCCCATCCACGAACATGACGTCGTCCTCGAGTGGCTCCTGTGGATCCTCAGTGGTCTCACGACCCCCCCGTGGCGCACGTTTGACGACCTCGAGGGCGTGCTGAGCCTCGCCGAGACGTGCGGTGGACGTCGTGCGTGCTTCGATCACGGCACCGGCGTTCCTAAGGGAGCCACGGAAGGTGTATGCAATAGCAACGCGGTTCGGGTGGGACGAGGAAGCAGAGCTGGCATCGAAGCACACACTTGAGTTGTCCCTGCATGAGGAGCAGCACCAGGAAGCCCTCCGGCGGATCCCGACGCGCGCGCTGGTGAGGCTGTTCAAGTTCCATCGGAAAAGGCGGGATGCGTTCCGCACGGGGATGGCGGGCGAGGGCGCGGAGAGGAGGTGTGGGGGGTGCGCCGAGGCGGTGGGTGGGGCGGGGTGGGCGGCGCTCGTGTGGAGGATGTTCTGGGAGATGGACGCGCGGCCGTCGGGGGAGGGGCTGTGTTCGTTGGAGGTGGAGGAGTAGGACGAGATGGAGAGGTGTTTGGGGGAGAGGTGTGTGGGGTGTGGGAGGGCGGTGTATGAGCGATTGGAGGTGCTGGAGAGGGTGAGGAAGTGTTTGGATGAGTTGCTAGATACGGTGTGATGCTTTCTCTAGTTGCTGCCGTCAATCCTGAGAACGATCCACCCTTTCTCGTCAATGCATACTTTTGCGAAAGGCGAACATCATGGAAGCATGACTTGGGTTAGGCCCTAAGAAATGTCTGTGAACTGTTATGAATCAGGGTATTTTGAGTAATACACGAAGTAATAAATACTTGAGTAAAACCCGAAATGTGAGCGAGGATGTCCGTAAGTCGAGTTCCAACCACCAAGAGGGATCCGTAGGGATGCTAACAAGCGCTAGGCGTAACCGATCAAAGATGCTTAAATCACGCAGTTAACTGGACATTTGAAGAGTAGTGAAATTAGATTGTTTTTCTAAGTAAGACAGGCAGTGTTTATATACTAGCGTCTTCGAGTCATTAATATTCTACAATGTTCCATAGTATCCTAGTATCAGCAAAGAAGAATAGAGAAAATAAGAGAAAATACTGGTAAGCCGAGGTCGACACCGAGAAGGCCGAGAGTAAGCATACGTTGACTCATACTCAAGCCGGAAAAGACCCCGATATCCGTAACAGTGAACTGTTTGCTTTCAATATGCATCAGTCATATCATGGCGCCCCGGCTTTCGCTGTTTGTGCACGTTAAAAGCTTCAGTTTCCCACCGACGGCTTACATTATAGTTAAATATACATTGCACGGTCGCTGGGATAAAGGGTTTGTCAGGCATAAGATGGAGACGTCATGCCTCCGTGGTCGGTACAGTTTGCCCATATCAGCACTCTTTGCGGCCGCAGCACATCACGCACGTGATGTCCCTCGTGTACGAACGAGTCGACGTCGAATGTTGCACAGCCTTCCCTTTCATCTCATCCGATCCCAGATTCCGCTTAAAGTGAATTTACTCTTCTTTCTATTATTCCTGTCTCTGAATCTGTATGACAGATCAATCCAGGATCCATGGCCTACGTACCAACTAAAAAATCGGATTTTGATGCAAGGCTTGCACCGCTGCTCCCTGATTATTCCCATGCTCCTCCCGACGCCCAAATCATTGAACTCCTACAAACCAATGCTCCGCCGACTCTCGTTGAGACACAAAGTCTCCAAGCTACCCTTTCCGAAACACCTAATCGTATTGCAGAGCTTGATTCCCTCATCGATTCCACCGCATCCCTTCTACGCTACCTAACTAATGATCGAAACCAAGCCCTGGAAAATCAAGCCAATGCCAAAAAGATCCTTTCTCCATGTCGTCGACTTCCAAACGAATTGGTGACCGATATATTTATACGCTGTTCCTTACATGATCGAGATAGTTCTGCTTTGGATCTTCGTGCGTTCTGTTGGACATTGTCGCACGTTTGCAGGAAATGGAGGGAGGTCGCCATCGGTACCCCAGAAATATGGTCCAATATTAATTTGCACTTCGGGCATGACCCGTTCCTCAATGGCAGCGCAGCGTTTATGCTTGGTGTCATCCTTGATCGAGCCCGTCCCCACGATCTAGACGTTTTCATTCGGCTTAAGGACGACATATCTACACACCCCGTTTGTGTCGTCCTTCTTCCTACTGTTCGGTATTGGAAATCCTTGAAGGTCTATGGCAATCCCGACTTCCTGTCGCCTTGCCGTGGCTTTTTTGACAGGCTTGAAACTGTCGACGTGTGGTGTAATGATCTTGTGGGACCACACACCATAGACGTATTTGCTGTTGCTCCACATCTACGCTCTTTTAAAAAGAAATGGGATCTCCCATTATTGCTCCCAGATAATCTCGTCGAGTTCCACGATCATAATCCATTCAATGAAAATACATGCACTACCCTCCGTCACCTTGTCAATATCCGAACGCTGTCACTCTCGTATAGCGCGTATTCAAGTGAATCACCTCGAATTTGCCTCCCGAGGGTCTCCCAGCTCGAATTAACAAAGAGTGGACCGGCTGTAAGCACCGCATCTCTGACATACAATCACTTCGACCTCCCATCTCTCACACACCTTAAGATTCGGGCCTTTCCTTCGAGGGAACCAATGGTCTCCCCACAAGCCCCTAAGCCAATACGCTCGTCCACAGTAACCCACCTTACTTTCACATGGTCCCCATTCATCCGTTATGATTCCTCGGTGGATCTTGAGCTCGAAGCTTCATATAGCACGCTGACAAACCTCCGGTGTCTTAACATCAAGGACTGGCCAAATATCAACCCCTTCCTGGGTACATTGTCCATCCGTCCCGGAAGGAACAAGATATTTCCGAAGATGTCCGAACTTGGTGTTTTCTGTAGCAACAAATACTGCTCCCCACTTGACATGCATATTCTAGTAAAGCTCATCCAATCTCGAAGAGATCAGGGAGCTCTCCAAGAATTCAAAATTACGTGTCCACAGGGAGTTGTCAACTATGATGCCGATACACGTAGCCGATGGCAACAACTTTGTGCGCCAGGGGGAGGAATACAAATCTCAGCATCCATCGAAGGTGGCGTAACTTTTCTTATCCTGTTGTTTCCCACTGAAAGATTCGCAGGCCTTGATGCGCACTGATTGTCCGCAGCTTAGGCAGAAAGTCTCCATTGTTCCGGCTACATGTGTTCATATATCATCGATAAGTAGGACTTCACCTTTATGATCTTCCTTTACACGATTATTTTTGGTGTTTCTTAGTCTGATTTTGGGGGGAAATTTTTTCCAATTACTACTCTGATGCCATGTCGTCCGCGGCACCCCAGACTCTGTCGAGTTCTCAATACCAAAATTGCTCATGCGGTAGAGTCGATAGTTGAAGTATCATGTTTACTTATTCCATTGTGCACAAAGACGTACAGCAACTTGTCTTAGTCCTTCTTCATGTCATGCCCGAGACAGTGGGGCAATTCAGCTATTCAGCCAGCTTCGGTCATTAGCGCTGATCGATACGTGGATTAAAAATAAGTTAAGACTATTTATGTCGGCCATGTACATACAATCATATTGCGAATGACTCGTGATGTCTCAAGAAAATAGGAACATATCAGACTCCGTTTCAGAGCCCGTACCGTCGCTTAGCAGAGTGCCATTTTGAGAGTATCCTTTAAGCACATGCATTCGCGCATGCTGACGAAGCGGCCAAAGGTGTGTGCTGTAGGAGCGAGATAGCGGGTCAGTGGACGAAGCCCCGTTAGAAATATTTACTCACACCTGACGAGGTCTGAGTCAAAACAACGGAGCTAGAGAATGTCAGTGTCATGTTCTTGGCTTTGAGGGAATATCAATGAAATGGAATTGTCATGTTTTATGGCTGAGATAACTGACAAGAGGAGTTAGCATATCTGAATTTGCAGCAAGAAGCCCACGACCGGCTTCGGTGCGTTAGAAAAATAGTTGGATGGTAGTCCTCGACCCAGGTTCTCAAGGTAGTATAGTCGACGACGCCGAAGGATGACGGGGTGACCGGCTGGGAGAGAATGGACTCGTATAAAGAATGGGGGTTGTTGCGTATCTCGGTGGCACTAGATGCATAGCTACGCATCCGTCGGGGAAGGCTTACATGACTTTGTCTGCGTCAACAGTGTTGTCGCGCCGATCATCTGAGCGATATAAATATGAGATACCATAAAGTTCTGGGCAAGGAACGGTGGTCTTGCTGTGATAATGGTGCTCCATACCTAAGACACCTGATCAGTATGAGTAAACGAGGCTGAATTAGGGAGGGGAGAATATATACCATGGACCATAGTGAGTTCATCTTTATCCTAGAAGTTAATTGAACGATGGGTCCCTTAGAAGATGTGATGGGTAAGGGAGTGTACTGCAAAATACTGCAGCAAAGGTCAGGCCAAGGACCGTTCCATATCTAGAAGGTAGCCATCAGCCATGTATTATTAAATCGGAAACCGACTTATGAGAACCCCAAATACTGAAGTTTGCACCTGCTGCTTCGCTCATTTGAAGCATATTTCCGGTAATGTTGTCGGTCTTAACATAATTCATGAACCCGTACCTCAGCTAGTTCTGCCAGTGCTACAACCTGCGCAGATGCCTATAAACGAGAGATCTCATCGGACGCAGTTTTAGAAACACTGGTCCAATGATGGGGAGTGGTAAGCCACGAACGGTGCTTTTTCTATGGAGCGAAAGAACTCTACTAGAGGTGTTGAATTGTGCCTATATTTGGGACAGTGTGAGAGATAGGGCGGGTTAGAAAATAAAAGTTAATCCTACCGACCACGAGGATGGAAGTTCATGATGTTGCATTCTTTCCGGGTAACTGACGCGACAGTGGTGGGCGTTGGGAAGTACCTGAAATCGCTTGCATTGCTATTTGGAGTCGCAGTCCATGGGGGGTGGGGCAGAGTCGCGTTTAAGCAGATCCAATTCGAGGCAGATGGCGAACATCCAATTCGGACTCGGACTCGTATTCAGGTGACAGCGTGGCAGCAGAACCTGATTTTTGATTTTTTTTCTATCTCCTCGCAGAGCATCTTTGAAATTCATCGTTGCCAGGAGTCGGACGATCAGAAGTTAGCCAGCGAAGAGTTCCTGCGTTTAGCTGTTACTTGAGAAGGTTAGGATATATTCGTGCATGGTTCGTTTGGAAAGGTTGATAGATAACGATCTGGAAATGTAGCCAGTCGGGCATTTTTGGTTGATATCCTAAAGCCAGGGCCATTAATATTTGGCCACAGCAATAACCGGCTATGATCGTCACCGTCAGAGTAAGATACATGGAGATATCCATGAAAGTACGCGACTAACGCGTCGAAGACATCGTACTAGTGGGGAATGTAGAATTTGGTAACAATATGACGATGGCCGCTGATCTGGCTGGTCCCTTCCCATATGAGCTGCATTTTTTGCACCGTCACAGACTCGAGTTCAGCTTCTGTGCGGAATCATGGATCCATGATGAATATATGGAAACATTTTACGGTCGGCGTGGTCGTAGGGGGCTTTGTAAAGTGCGTTGTTCATAGATTTACAGCCTGGTTTGACGAGTTACATTGGATCAAACATTAATGTAGAGATGCGACTTGCGAGACCAACATAATTTCTGCCGTTTGAGCGATGTCTGGAATGTTGGGGTTCAGGACAAGGATAGATGATACTTGGTCAAGCTGGACGATCATCGCCCTTGCGTCTGTCTTTGAGTTCAAGCGTGTCGTTCCGTGTAGAGGCCAATACGCAGGTTTGAGTGTTATAAAGAAAATGCTAGGGTGGGTGTACCAGGTGTGCTCCATTCACGTGCCGCTTGAAGTACAAAGCTGAGTCGTGGAATAACCCGGAGGGAGGAGAGTAATGTATCATTGTCATACAGACGAGAGAACGAGAGGCAGAGAGATGCTTAGCCCTCGGCGCGGTAATAAGAAACCGTAGCGTGTATATGTTGAGATTTCTGGAATGCGTTGATCGTCATAATATCTATGGATCCCAAATGGTTGATTTTGAGAAATGTCAACCTCTGTTAGATGAACTGAAAACAACGGACAGATTTTATTACGCGGTTGCGTAGATGTAGGGATTGTTTTAATCTACCTGGAGTCGCCAGCTTCACTGTACGCTCCTGTTTCCTGAACTGAGCAATGAGAAGATACGCGGAGTCGGGTGAACTGCTCTACGGATGGAGGGGCAGCTTCTTCACCACCAAAGAAACGCGAACGAACTCCGTCAAGCAGCGGCAGGAGGCGTCGTTGTCGCCACAAAAAACAAGAAGGAGGTCCGCATCAGCACACTGTGGTCGTCCAGGGAGTATGGGTCGGTGGGTGAACTACAGCATTTTAATTATTATTCTGTGCAGCCGAGCTACAATCGGGCAGTGAGCATGATATCCCGCCCTATGTAGCAGATGTGGGCTAGGAGCCAGTGGGGCAGTCTGAGAGAGTTGAGGATGTCGAGCTGGTCCTGGGTGGGAAGGTGAAGAGATCCGAAGGATTTCACGGCCGCAACAAATGTCGACCATCCGAGATTCTGCGAGTGCTTATTCTGGTGATGCATCAAATTCGATAGTCACTATACACGGGCTTGATATTTGATCTTTACTAAAGAGGGGAGGGTGGTGCGGCAAGCTAAACAAGCATCGGCTTCATTCCAGCGGACTTGAACGTCGTATTTTCTTGTGATTCAAAATGTGGTCATTGAGAAAGGTGATGTGAGCTGACTGTTTTCCCGACCCGCGAGGGGTGACACTGGTCATTGTCTGCAGTATGAAGTCGGCCCGACCGGAGTTATTTTCAGTACCACGTGAATATTTGTTCCCACGACTCCTCTTTTGTGGACCATGATCATGGTTTCGATTGAGGCTCTTTTCCACACCGCCAGACCCTTTTATATGCGCCCCTAGAGGACCATTATCTGATATTACTCGCCGAAGGGTGGCCTTTGGAAGAGGATAGAGAGGAACGACGCGAAGATACGACTTGAAAATGTAGTTTTGAAGCGTGAAAGGTACGCGACGCGTCCTTCTGTGGCATTCCTTTCTTGATTTGCTTGATAGTGCGGTCGGCGCTCCTCGAAGTCGTTAATGACGGGCATGAATCAAAGTGAAGAATCGTCCGTAGCGGAGTCAGCGTATCCGGGACGGACGTACAGGCGCAGCATGTACCGTGTCGTAGACGTATTGGTGCCGATTTGGTGAACATTGCTCAGGTCTTCGATGCTTCGTGGACTATAGATACGAGACGGCCACGTCGACAGCGTTTGGTTTGTCCGACGTGGGATCTGAGGCTCTGAGGCTTAGGCTACCGGGATGCTCGTGCGTGAATTTTCGCTCAATCATACCATTCTATCCTTACAACTCTTGGCTTATAGGATAGCCTAGGCATTCAGCTCCATGGACATCCTTTCTGCGTGGAAGCAGCGACAAGTCTTCACGTTGATGCGATTCGGAGTACCGGCACGACCATGCGGCGACGAGTCCATCAACACATGCTTGCCATCACTACTTTCCTCCTTCCACACTTCCACCATGGCCCAAGAACTCGCAGCAGCATACCACCCCGCCTTCAACGCCCCAGACGCCGACGCCATCCTATCCTCCCTCGACAACACCCTCTACCGCCTCCCCTCCCCAGTCCTGCGACGCACCACCACCTTCTTCGCGTCCCCATCTTTCACGTTCGAACCTCCCAGTAAGCCCATCCCCATCCACGAACATGACGCCGTCCTCGAACGGCTCCTGCGGATCCTCAGCGGTCTGGCTATCCCCCCGTGGCACACGTTTGATGACCTCGAGGGTGTGCTGAGCCTAGCTGAGACGTGGGGAGCGAAGGGAGCAGTGGATGTCGTGCGTGGGACGATCACTGCGCCGGTGTTCCTGCAGGAGCCGCTGAGGGTGTATGCGATAGCGACGCGATTTGGCTGGGGAGACGAAGCAGAGCTGGCATCGAAGCATACACTTGAGTTGTCCCTGCATGAGGAGCAGCACCAGGAAGCCCTCCGGCGGATCCCGACGCGCGCGCTGGTGAGACTGTTCAAGTTTCATCGGAAGCGGCGGGATACGTTCCGCGCGGGGATGGCGGGTGAGGGCGCGGAGAGGAGGTGTGGGGGGTGCGGGGAGGTCGTGGGTGGGGCGGGGTGGGCGGCGCTGGTGTGGAGAATGTTCTGGGAGATGGACGCGCGGCCGGAGGGGGAGGGGCTGTGTTCGTTGGAGGTGGAGGAGTGGGAGGAGATGGAGAGGTGTTTGGGGGAGAAGTGTGTGGGGTGTGGGAGGGCGGTGTATGAGCGGTTGGAGGTGCTGGAGAGGGTGAGGAAGTGTTTGGATGATTTGCCGGATACGGTGTAACGGCGAGGTGCGCAGTCTTTTTCTTGTTGCTGCTGTCGATCCTGAGAACGATCCATAGTTCCTCGTCAGTGCGTACTTTTTCGAAAGGCGAACATCATGGAAGCATGACTTGGGCTTAGCCCTTAGAAATGTCTGGGAACTGTTTTCTTTCAAAACACTTCAGTCGCATAATGGTGCCCCCGAGTTTCACTGTTTGTGCGGGGTAAAACTTCAGTTCCCCACCAATGACTTACATTACACTTGAACATTAGGTTTACGGTCGCTGTGATGAAGGGTTCGTCAGGCATTAGATGGAGCCGTCTCAGATCTTAAAAATTTTAACACTGTTCCTAGGAATTGGAAACTATGCGTATATCTGCCCAGTTGAGTACCTGTGAACAATCTGAACCTACAGCGAAGTCCTAGTATTCTTGGAGTTGCTAACTCTCGAAAACGAGGAAGATTGGTATATGTAAAAATTGCCAACCCTGTGACCTATAAGGGGTTCTGTCGCAGCCATCATACACCCTTGTCCCATACACTGTACAATAGGAAGCTACTTACTCTAAGTCCATGGGGCGAAATGTTCATGCCGGCGTTCCGCTTTACTGGCGAGCTTTTCAGCTTGAAGAAAAGCTTTGATAATGAGAACGGCGGCGTCAAAATTTCGCACCATTGTATCCTTCCTTTCATCTCTCATCTCGCCTATCAGTCTGGTGTCGTCGCCCTCAAATACAGCATTGGAGGAAGGAATAGATAGAGACTCAATTTTGCAGTAACAAGTCCCCGCACGCCTGGTTCCAGTTAATTCCACTCAACGCCATCACCACGTTAAAACTGATTTCTTCTGTCAGCACTCCCACAAAACCATCCTAAGAGCTCGCAGCGGCATATCATCCTACCTTCAACACCACAGGTGCCAATGCAGTCTGAACGGTCACGAAAAACGGTATTGTTGTGCCTACCCGAACATTTCCGGGTATATACGATGGTGACGACTTTCTATTATGACGCCAGCGTAAAATCATACGCAATGGTTGTGTAGGAGATCCTACACGGTATCTTATCTTATCCTTACTATATTCAGCTTACTATTCAGGTTACTATTTTATTCCTATTCTACTGCGGTGATCCCGCTCTTCTATACATTCTTACCGACGTTATCCCGTCATATTCATTAACCCCTTTACTATACAGTATATAAAGACCTAAAAGTACCTAGTACGACAGAGTTCTACTCTAATCAAGATTCTATTACCTGGTCTGCCCTTGTCCGACTTCGTCTACGCTTCGTCCAAACCTCTCGTGTGCCGTTACTGCCGACTTCCCGTCACAGTAGCGTCACATATTTTTGACCTACAAAGAATCTCGGTTCGAACGTTACTCGACCTCAACAACTAAAAAGTCTTACCGGCAAGGCTTCGTCGATTGGAAAATTCTGGCTTGATCACCCGGACCTCCGCATGACTTTGCCTCGCCACCCAACCTCTTGCTTATCTCGCATATCTCACTAAAACTCTTCCCTCACTCCCCTATCAACCAGAAAATTCTTCATGGCGCCGTTGACTCGATCGAAGGGGGCTGCTCCAGTTCTAGACCTGCCTCCTCGAGGGAACGCCAAAAAGGCAACTGCCGCTTCCGCTGAGTTGCCATCAATTCATTCAAAAATTTACGCTGACCTTTTAGGGGATCTCGAGAGTCCCCTGACCAGCATAGCGAGTCTCCGGCCTGAATATAGTGCCAGAGGTTCGGGCCCTATCTCTATTGATGAGAAGGGATTATCATCATTGCCTGTGAAGGAGGAGTCAGTCGTGTCCGATGACTTCGACCTTCCAGGCAATCAAGGCGGTCGCTATGATGCGAATGAGCCGACATCAGCGGGTTTCGAGACCGCGCTGGAACCGGATCTTCTTGATTTAAGAGAAGAGTCCGTCGTTTTCCACCCTGACAATGTCAAAGGGTGGGAGACTGTTGGGAAGAAGGGTAGACATACCTCTTCCCCGAGCCCCAGTTCAATTTCGGCTGGGCTGAATACTGGAACAGTAAACAGGTTTGAGTTATTACAGGACTCGAGTAATGTTGAGAATAATGTTGCTATTGAAAAGACTGTCAAATTCGTACACAACAAAAGACAGAAATACTTTGAAAAACGACTAGAAAACCTGTTGAATCAGTTTGATGTTGATCGTGAACAGAAGAAGCAAGCTGCTAATAATGACAACAGTGACATTAGTGACTCTTCTGTGAACGAAACTGAAGAACCAGTGGAACTTCCCTCCCCAGTAGTAAATAAGGGTAAGGTTCGCGAATTTCGTGATACGGGTATTCCTGGTATCGAGAACAGGGACTTAGATCCCGAAACCCAGCGCCGCGCATGGGCAAACTTCGATTTCTTGAAAAATGAAGACCCTGAACTTCAGAGAGTTATCTATGAAGGTATTGTGAATAGTTGGAACACCTTCAAAATGAAGACAGCCAACACAAGTGCTGATGTACCTGGCTCGAGCAATGATGCCCGTCAAACGAGACGGGTTGAAATTGTGGCTGAATCGTATGGGGAGGACGACATATCGGATGACACTGAAATAGAGGTGCATCATGCCCCTCCACGTTCTGGAAAAGAAAGCCCGCGTAAAGGAGAGGCCAGTGTTCCTAGTGACTCGCCGACAATTGATGTGGAGCGTTCAGGTGATAGGAAGAATGGGGACTTCTCCCCGCCGATTACGAGCACACCAACGATCAAACCTCGAAAGAAGGTGAAAATCGTTGAGGCTACTAATGATGGAAGGATGCGAGACTCATACACGGGTGCCTCGACAGGCAAATGAAAGGTGGTAATCCTGGTGGAATGGAAGCTCGTTCGCCCATGACGGGACTCGCGAATACACCTGGAAACCCTCACGTCGATCTGCACAATATGATTAGTGTCTCTCGCCAGGCAATGCATGCCGGTACAAATCGTTCAGATGCACCAAATGTTCGTACTGGCCCTGCTTTTGCAGCAGATCAGGTGGCGCCCAACAGCTTCCTGGGTAAGCTGTTAAAGAAATCGAGCTCTGGGCACGGAATGGACATACCTCCAGAGGACTCTGGAGACTCCAGTTCGGATTCTTCTTCCTCTGATCATTCTGACGACGGATCTGGTCATCCTGATGATGACTCAAAACCGGAAGCACACCGCAAAAGGAAGTCAAAGTCTCATCATTCTTGTGAGTGCCTGTCTTGGGAAAGACCTATTCCTCTGTCCACATATAATGGTTCAGATGATCCCAAGAAAGTTACCCGCTTCATCCAAGAATGCAAGCAGTACTTGAAGATGGGACGAGTGGCGAATGAGGACAAGGTTTTCCATATCTCTAGGTATTTGGAAGGTCCCGCTCGTGACTTCTATGACCAAAGTGTTAGCATGAATTATAACCAGTGGGATGTAGACACCTTTTTCTGGGAATTATTCAACTATTGTTTTCCGAGGGATTATTGTGCTAAAGTTCACCGAAAGATTAAGCAGTGCTTTCAAGGGATTCGGGATGTTCATGCTTATGCGCATGAGTTAAAGGGCCATTACCACATGCTTGGGGACGAGTCCGAACATACTCAAGTATTACACCTGTGGATTGGTTTGCGTAAGGATCTTCGTGATGAGCTTCGCGCCCGTTATTACGATGAGGAAGTTAATACATGGGAAGAAATCGTCGACATGGCTGAAATTCTGGATATCTCCCGGAGATGGGAGGAAGGAAGGTCCAGAGGAGACTATGAGCACAATCGCCGTGCTCACAATTGTAATATGAACAAAGCCACAGAACAAAACAAGTGGAATGACATACCACATTCTAGGCAGGACCATGCTCCAAAACCTGCACGACAGTCGTTCAATGATGAACTTCGTGAATTGTCGGGGGTACCACGCAAGGGTCCTGTATGGAACTGGGAAAAACCTGTGAAGGATAAGTCTGGTCCTTGGCGCAAGAATCACCTCAATAAGAAACAACGAGACAAATATCTCGCTGAAGGGAAGTGTTTCTGCTGTGGGAAAGCTGGTCATATGTCCTGTCAATGCCCTGATGGCAACACGGTCTCCTTGGGCTCAAAACCTGGACCACCTGGGAGTCGTAAGCCCCCCCAGATGTCGTCCTCGAACATTCAGTTCAAGTTGAAAGAGGCAGATCGTTTGTCGAAGCTGGCTGAAAATTCCGCAGGCCTGCAGCTGAACAACATTGATTTAAATTGTGCTGACGATATCAGCCACAATAATGGTGCATGGTCAACAGAAGACGCGGCTGCCTGGCTCGAGCAACCTATGGGTGATATGCTCGAAGAATGGTGGACCTGGAGGATGAACTCGGTGGCAGAATGGCTGGACACAGGTGGGTTACCGGCTCCCAAGGTCGCACCCAAAATTCTAAACAATTGTTTCCGTATGTACAGGATGAAGGGCATGAAATATGTCCTGTTCGACTCGGCATACACCGATAGGGATGAGGTACTGGTCCCTGCGGATATAGTTCAGTATGGAGACATGATTTCTTGGTATAGTCGCTACCTCATATTGGAACACGGAATCCCATTTGTGCATCCTCTCCCGCCACTAGCCAAGGATCTAACTGCAGCTTTTGTCGAAGAATACTTGGAAGATGGCTTCAACGATGAGTTTCAGAAAGTAGCCAAAAGATTCACCGTCTCGTATAAGTCACCTGACATGTTCAAAGTGAAAGATCGGGTGCTGGGACATGAGTTTACTCTGTGCTGTGCTACCGCCTTGCACCCCAGCTTTCAGCTCTATAATTGGTGGTTATCCCGCATAATGCGTTGGGAACGTAAGCAGGTTGGACATGCTTGTTGGGCGAGCTCGAAAATTGGACTCGCTGGCATGGAGGGCGGGTGCGCAGAGTCTATTACACCCAAGCTTGACCCACCCAAATCCCGCCTGGATGGAATCTATGTGGGCCATGTGAGTCACAAGAAGAATACGATAACTGCAATTGAGCGTAATGCTGGAATACCCCGCGACTTTGCGCGACTCATACCTAGACCAATGGTGGTGGAAGTTCTCATTGCAGGAAGAAAGGCGCGTGCCCTCATAGACTCCGGCTCATCATCTGATTTCATGTCCACGATGCTAGCAGATCAGCTCGATTTGAAGAAGATAGAGCTTGAAAAACCAATTTCTTTACACCTGGCGGTCCAGGGCTCACGCTCTAAAATAAATTTTGGAGTAAAACCAAGGTTTGAATACCAAGGTATAGATGAGCAAAGGTACTTTGATATTGCAAATTTGAGTAATTACGATGTAATTCTCGGCACACCGTTCCTGTTCCACCATAAAATTACAATGGGACTAAATGAGAATATTGTTCACATTGGGAGCAAGGTGAGCTTACCCATTGCAGGCACAAATGTTAGCGAGTTAGCTTCTCGTTCAATGGAGATTGCTGAAGATGCCATCAAAGGTGTTCAAAACATAATCATTGATTCCACACGAGCCCACGGACTGTTTGAAGACGCTGCAAAAGCCCCACTACCTCCGTTAAGAGCAATTAATCATGAAATTCCTCTCATTGATGAAACAAAGACCTACCACTGGAGGCCATCCAAGTGCCCAGAACCTTTACTTGGTCAGTGGGTGTGGAAGAAAAAAGATTATCTTTCCACTGGCCGTTGGAAGGTGACAACGGCCCGCAATACGGTTCCCATGCTGTGTATATTCAAGCTGAATAAACCCAAAGGCATGCCAGAATTATGCACGGTTTTTGATCTGAGAGAACAAAACGCTAATACTCATAAATTGGTAGCCCTGCTGGCTTCTATAGATGGAATACTTAGGCATGTAGCCAGCCATTGTTTCCGGTCTCTATTCGATCTCCAAGCAGCATACGAGCAGATTCGGGTGATTACAGAGCACTTAGGATGAACATCTGTGACAACACCGGATGGGAATATGATCAGTCTAGTAATGCAGCAAGGTGACTGCAACACACCTGCTACATGCCAAGCTCTAATGAATCACCTATTTTTGGCATACATAGGTGTCTTCATGGATGTGTACCTTGACGACATTATCGTATATTCTGACACTATCGAGGATCATGCGAAGCATTGTGAGATTATTTTTGATATCTTGCAGGAACAACATCTGTACCTTAGTGAGAAAAAATGTCAGATCCTTGCCAAGGATCTACATATCCTGGGACATATTGTAGATGAAAAGGGAATTCGAATGGATCTGTCAAAAGTGGACACCGTCCTTAACTGGAAGGTCCCAACAAATCGAGAGCTGCTCAGCAGTTTCCTCAGTTCCGTAGGATACCTCGCCGACAATATAAGTTGTGTATGCATACCAATGGGTGTATTACACAATCTGACGGGGGTGACAGTTCCCTGGAATTGGACTGACACTCATCAACATGCTTTCGAGCAAGTCAAGGAGTACATACATCAGTGGAGGGAGCACCATCGTGTCCCCCTCGATTACTCCAACGATTCATCCACGATAAATGTTGTGACCGATGCTAGCAGTACAGGTGTAGCGGACGTCATTAGTCAAGGCCTGGATTGGAAAAATGCTAAGGTAGCAGCTTTCTTCTCGGCAAAACTGAACTCCGCTCAACAGAACTATCCTGTACACGAGCAGGAGATGTTCGCGGGAGTGGAAACCATGCGCCGACACCAGGACATACTCCTTGGATGTCATTTCAAGTGGTATACAGACCATAAAGGTCTGATTCACTTGATGAACCAGCAAAATCTGTCCGGGCAACAGGCTCGATGGATGGAATTACTGTCTGATTTTGACTTCGAAATAGTGTACGTCCCAGGGACAGAGAATGTACTAACAGATGCCTTGTCCTGACTGTACTCCAACGAGGCCTCGGGTACGGTTCATGCGCCTTCCAAATACACACAACATGATGAGGACCACCCCACAGTGGATCCTGCCGGCACCCGATGTCACAATACCAGTGCTGACTGGGCTGGAAGCTAACGCTGTGATGTTGACAAGGATGGGATCCGGAGCTAAGCCTCCATGGACCTTGAAGCCAAAGATCCATCAGAACGAATCCGCTACAGCATTCGCAAAACGGATGGCTGGAAAGCCATTTAAGATGCACAGCCCTAGAGAAATGGGAGACGACGATGTATCTCCGTTGTTGAATGATAATCTGCTTTCTGGTACTACAGACGCACCTTCGTGGGATGACGGCGATGGGGTCTCCATGGAGGGCAAGCCTGATGAGCCTGACTTTTCAGCCACGATCATGGATGACGAGGCGCAAGCACTGCCATGATCGGTATGACAGACTGCCGATCCAGCTATACTGGATTTCGTTGGACCACCGGCAACTCACCTTCCCGACCATGACATGAGCTTGGATAGCTCGTCTCTTTCTTCGCTCACTGGGCTGGTTTCCTCACGACTCGTTGGCGTGGACCTGCTACCCATTATTCGTCGCCATATCACTGGAGACCCTACCCTAGCTAAAATATTGGCTGCCCCCATGCATTTCAAGAATTTTACCATTGATAACGACCTTGTTTACTTGCAGGAGGATGGGAGGAATCTCCTCTGCATGCCCGAACATGTCCGAGTACAGAACAGGGACCTACGTGAGATAATAATCTCCAAAGCCCATTCTCTGCTCGCTCACCCCGGCTCTGTTAAGACATTAGCATACCTCCGAGACCATGTTTGGTGGCAAAGTATGGCTCATGATACTTGGGCATACTGTGAGTCATGCTCTACTTGTAAAAGGAGCAAACCTTCTAACCAGAAACCTTTCGGATTGTTAAATCTGTTGAAAGTGCCAACTGTTCCATGGGAATCTATGGGTTTTGATTTTGTGGGCCCGCTCCCTGATTCTGTCAATAGGGATGGTTCGTTCAACTTGATCTCCGTATTTATCGATTTACTGACTGGAATGGTTCATCTCGTACCTTCCAGGACTAACTACAAAGCTCCTGAGGTTGCTGAAATGGTATTCGCCGAAATTTACAAACATCATGGTTTACCGAAGAACATCATCAGTGACCGAGACATCATTTTCACCAGTAAGTTCTGATCACACCTACACAAGTTAATTGGTGTGAATTTGCGCATGTCCAGCGCATATCACCCGGAATCGGATGGATCTACTGAATGTGCCAATCGGACTATCACCCAGATGATTCAAAATTGCGTGGCGGCGAATCAAAAAGACTGGATCACCAAGCTTCCCGCTATTGAATTCGCAATCAATAGCGCGCAATCAGATTCAACAGGCTATCCGCCATTCTTTTTGAATACTGGATGGATTCCCCGTTCCATGCTCTGGAACTCTCCCTCAGATGGTGAGTTCCCCGGTGTTCGTAAATTTGCAGAGACTATCAAGTCTGCGCTGATGGCTGCCCATGATAGCATATTGGCTGCTAGGGTGAAACAAACTCATGATGCAAATAGGCATCGGCGACCGTCCCCTCTCGCAGCCAGTGATCTGGTCTACCTCTCCACTAAGAACATCTCTTTACCTAAAGGTCTAGCAAGGAAGCTCGCTCCCAAGTACATTGGCCCATATCGAATTACACGCAACTTCAACAACAACTTGTATGAGATCGAACTTCCCTCCGACCTAAAACGCCAGGGGATACATAACGTCTTTCATGCATCGCTCCTACGGGTACATATCCCTAACGATGATCATTTGTTCCCTGGTCGCTTGGATACTCAGATTGGCCTGACTGAGCCTCTCGAGAAAGAATGGAAGGTCTCAAGTATCCTGTCTCACATTGGCTGGGGGGAGCGAGCAATCTTTGAGTTGGAGTGGGCTTTGGGTGATCGAACTTGGATGCTGTATACAGATGCGGCGGGTCTGAGTGCACTACAAGAGTATTTTGATGTGCTCAGCATCACTGGAATATCTGAATTGGAGGGCGGAACGGGTTCGTCACATGATGAGCCTGGGCTGTTCCTAGGAGCCATTGATATTATCGACAGCTCCAGTGTTTTGGAAGGGGAAGAGGAGGAGAAAAATTTGGGTTCCAGTCAGGAGGAAAATTTTCGATCTGCGGATTTAAAGAGTGGGGAGGGCCCCGCTAGTCATAAAAGGATGCGCCATTCCACCTTGTTCTTCGCTTCTCACTGCATCTCCAGTCTTCCTTGCCCGGCACCTATTCACCAGCACCTCAACGACATCCAGGCTCAACTCATGTTCACATGTGAACGTTTCAACCCACGCGCTCCCATACAAAACACGTTGCTCAGCATCAAAAGCTCTTTGACTGCTTTGCACGTCGCCGTCCATAACATTTGCCATGGCTCCACTCCCAGCACTCACAAATTTCATTCGGTCTGGCACATACTTTATCACACTCAAAATGTTGAGATCCACGATAGGTTTCCACTGCGAACAAGTCGCCCTCTATATCAAACACGCCAATCATCTGGCCAAAGGCGAGATTCCCTCTGGTTGGATTGAACCCGTGGGCTACAAGATTTTTGCCGTGGCATGGAACGAGGAGGATGCTGTCCCCAGTGGATTCCCCATTCGCCAAGGGTCGACTGTGGAAATGCTCACCGATATACCCATCACCATGGAAGAGATTTTCACCCCCCTGCCTATGAAGCGCAAGGCAGGTTTACAAGGAAGCAGGGAGGGTACGCCACCAGTACCGGGGGTCGCATGCTGACACAGGACGAGTACGCAACGGTGACTCGAGCAGTTTGGGAGGAGGCGTCAGCGTCTCATTGTCGGAAGGACCACATCGCCGAAGGAAAGCGCGTATGCACAGAGAACCGCGACAAGTGCAGCCATTGGGGCATCGACAATGCCCTATCCCTGCATGTCCGCAAACCAACCTTTTCACCAGCCCCAGACGAACATTTGGATACATCCAACGCAATCCCGGAGGACACTCTACCTGGCAGCAGGGCGATGGACACTGACGGTCCTGGTGAAAAGACTTAGATGAGGCACGATGAGGATGCTTTCTCGTAAAGCATCGGAGGGTGTATGTAGGAGATCCTACACGGTATCTTATCTTATCCTTACTATATTCAGCTTACTATTCAGGTTACTATTTTATTCCTATTCTACTGTGGTGATCCCGCTCTTCTATACATTCTTACCGACGTTATCCCGTCATATTCATTAACCCCTTTACTATACAGTATATAAAGACCTAAAAGTACCTAGTATGACAGAGTTCTACTCTAATCAAGATTCTATTACCTGGTCTGCCCTTGTCCGACTTCGTCTACCCTTCGTCCAAACCTCTCATGTGCCGTTACTACCGACTTCCCGTCACAGTAGCGTCACAGGTTGCCGGTCCGCAAGGAAGCAGCTCGAGGCGGTCCTTTAGGTGGAGTAGAGTACAAGATACATATTGTGGTAATTCAGTCTACAGGTCAATGTGGGAGATGGCTCCGATTTTGTAATGTCCATATAAATCTGCATGAGAAATTAGACCAGTACTCTGCACGGCATCCCTGTGTGATGACGCCTTGAGATGTCACACACACGTGATGTCCCTCGTGTACAAACGAGTCGACGTCGAATGTTGAACCTTCCCTTTCATCTCATCCGATCCTAGAATCTGCTCAAAGTGAATCTACTCTTCTCTCTACCATTTCTACCTCTAAGTATTTATGACAGATCGATCCAAGATCCATGGCCTACATACAAACTAAAAAATAAGATTTTGACCCAAGGCTGGCACCGCTGCTCCCTGATTATTCTCATGCCCCTCCCGACACCCTAATCATTCAACTCCTACAAACCAATGCTCCACCAACTCCCATTGAGACGCAAAGTCTCCAAGCTACCCTTTCCAAAACACCTAATCGTATAGCAGAGCTTGATTCCCTCATCGATTCCACCACATCGCTTCTACGCTACCTGACTAAGGATCGAAACCAAGCCCTAGAAAACCAAGCTAATGCCAAAAAGATCCTTTCTCCCTGTCGTCGACTTCCAAATGAATTGTTGACCGACATATTTATACGCTGTTCGTCCGTATGTGATGAACTTGATTCTCCTTTGAATCCTGGTGCGTTCCATTGGACATTGTCACACGTCTGCAGGAAATGGAGGGAGGTTGCCATTGGTACCCCAGAAATGTGGTCCCATATTCGTTTGTCTTTCGTGAATGACCGGTTCGTCAATGGCAGCCGCGTACATGAAGCTGCGTTTATGCTTGGTGTCGTCCTTGATCGAGCCCGTCCCCACGATCTCGACGTTTTGATTCAGCTTAAGGACGACATATCTACACACCCCGTTTGTGCGGTCCTTCTTACTGCTGTTCGGTATTGGAAATCCTTGATCGTCTACGGCAATCCCGACTTCCTGTCGCCTTGCCATGGCTTTTTTGACAGGCTTGAAACTGCCTTGCTGTTGCATGATGATCATGTGGGACCACAGGCTGTAGACGCATTTGCTGTTGCTCCACGTCTACACTGCTTTAAAAAGATATGCGACCTCCCATTATTGCTCCCAGCTAATCTCGTCGAGTTCTACGATTCTCATGCATTCAATGAAAATACATGCACTACCCTCCGTCAGCTTGTCAATATCCGAATCCTATCACTCTCGTATAGCGCGTATTCAAGTGAATCACCTCGAATTTGCCTCCCAAGGGTCTCCCAGCTCGAATTAAAAACGAGTGGACACGCTGTAGACACCGCATCTCTGACATACAATCACTTTGACCTGCCATCTCTCACAGACCTTACGATTCGGGCCTTTCCTTTGGGGGAACTGAGGGTCTCCCCACAAGCCCATCAGCCAATCCGCTCGTCCACGGTAACCCACCTTACTTTGACCTGTATCCCGATCGGCGCTGAGGATTCCTCCACGGATCTTGCGCTCGAACATTCATATAGCATGCTGACAAACGTCCGGTGTCTTACCGTCAAGGACTGGCCAAATATGAACCGCTTTCTGGGTACATTGTGCATCCATCCCGGAAGGAACGTGATATTTCCGAAGATGTCCGAACTTAGTGTTTGCTGTAGCGACTACTACTCCCGACTTGACATGCATATCCTGGTAGAGCTCATCCAATCTCGAGGAGATCAGGGAGCTCTGCGTGAATTCAAAATTATGTGGCGACAGGGAGTTGTCAACTATGACGCCGATACACGTAGCCGATGGCAACAACTTTGTGCGCCAGGGGGAGGAATAAAAATCTCTGGATTCATCAAAGGTGGCGTAATTTTTCTTATCCTGTTACTTTTGACTGAAAGATTCGCAGGCCTTGATGCAAACTGATTGTCCGCATTTTACGGGGAAAGTCTGTATTGTTCCGGCTACATATGTTCATATATCATCGATAAGTAGGACTTCACCTTTACGATCTTCCTTTACTCGATTATTTTTGCCGTTTCTCAGTCTGATTGTGGGGGGGAATTTTTACGAATTACTAGTCTGATGCCGTGTCGTCCGCGGCAACCTGGACTCTGTCAAGTTCCAAATACTATAATTGCTCATGCAGTAGAGTCGATAGCTGAAGTATCATCTTACCTATTTTATTGTGTATAAAGACATACAGCAGTTTGTCTAAGTCCTTCATGTCGTGCCCGAGACAGTCGCAATTCAGCTATTCAGCGATCTTCGGTCATCATCGCTGATCGATACGTGGATTGCGAATAAGGTAGGGCTACTTCGGCAGCTAACTACCTACCAACATATTACTGACCACTTGTCCTGTATCACGAAACTAGGAACATATCAGCATCTACCTCAGATACCGTCCCGTCACTCGGCAGAGTGCCATGCTCACGTCTATTTGAACATATCCTTTTGTGCATGCAGATGAAGCCGCCAAGGATGTGCGTAGTAGGAGAGAAACAATGGGTCAGTGGAAGGAACAGGTTTGTTTTCAAATATTTATTCACTCCCGGCGAATTTTGGGTTAGAACTTCGAAGCCAGGGAATGCATGAGATGTTGTCTTCACTATGGGGGGAATAAATCAAGCTTATCGTTGATTTAGGCCTATGGTAGCTCAAGAGAAAAGAATAAGGGTATCTGGATAAGACCTTGATATCAATAGGAAAGGATGATTTGGGACGGATGTACATACCAGCCGTGTTCCCTTTGAAAACAACAGAATGACTGGTATTGGTGGGAATCGGACCAAGTATGGGATGTATTAGAGCAAGCAACAGATAACGTGTATGTAGTAGTCGACCTGTCAATGCACCTTCACAACGGAACTTCCAACCACTCAAAGAAAAGAAAGAGTTAGTACATGCCTGTCGTAGAGGATTGAACATACGCACGAGCAGCTGGTTGTCCAAGGAAACAGTAAGTCAACAACAGCTTTGGCGGTATCCCAATATCGTACAAATCTGCCAATGACCCTGTAATAGCTGTCACATCCCCACATGACAGGCGACAGGTCATCTGCTGTTCCTGCAATACCTAGATTCTGTTGCTGTCTCCTGCTGCGAGACACGTGAGACCTTCAGCGAGGACAGAGAAATAGCTCTATGGTAGACACAAGGCGGTCTTGATTGCAGTTCTCAAGACGGTGTAGTCGACGACGCTGTAGGGTGAGAGGCAACGATTTGGACTGGCTAGGCTAGAGCTGACTGATATAAAAAACTGAGGTCATTGGAAGGAAGGATTGCATGTTGGCGTCGGCGTCGACAGTGTTCTCGCGCCGGTCATTCGAGGGATGGACATATTAGCTATTATGAACCTTCAGGGTACCGCACGGTCATCTTTAATGCCAATAAACGAGAACGAGTTGGGGTGGAGAGAATACATACCATCGAGTGCCATTCGTTCAAATTTATATTAAAAGCTAGAAGAATAATGGGTCGCTCGAAATGCTTGATTGAGGAGGGAGCGCATAGGAAGCTTTGAATAGCCACCCGGGACGACGGTGATGACGGTGGTGTGATGAGCTGTAATATTTACTTCTAGGCTATGATTATCACTGTCAGATGCAGATACACAGTAGTAGCTATGTAGTATGCGACTAACTCATTGAGGACTTCATACTAGTGCGGAATACAGATTTTGATTTCATTGCGATGGCGGCCGCTGATCTAGTTGGTAAATTTCCCATGAGATGGCTTCTGTGCAAAAGCATGGATCGATGATGGATACATGGTCGTGTTCTATGGTAGGGCTCGTCATAGGCGGCTTTGTAAAGTGCGCTGTTCATAGAGTTCCACCTTGGTTAGAAGGATATGAACATAGAGATGCGACTTACGAAAACAAGGGGCTGTCTGGCCTTTAAACCATGTCAGCAATGTCGGAGAAAGGGATAGATGATATTGCGTTACGCCAAGGGAGAACGATTACCGATATTGTGACTGTCGTTGGGTTCAAGCATGTTGTTCGGTGTAGAGGCTGATACGCAGGTTTGAGTCGTATAAAGAAAACGCTAGGTGGGTGTACCAGGTGTGGTCCATTCACGTGCTGCTTTAAGTACGAAGCTGAGTCGTGGAATAACCCGGAGGGAGGAGAGTAACGTAACATTGTCGTACAGACGAGAGAGCGAGAGGCAGAGTGACGCTTCACCCTCGGCGCCGTAATAAGAGAAAAGTAGCGCGAATATGTTGAGATTCCTGGAATGCGTTGATCGTCGTACTATCTATGGATCTCAAATGGTTAATTGTGAGAAAGGTAAACCCCTGTTAGCTAAACGGAAAACAACGGACAGATGATATTACGCGGTTGGGTACTTGTAAAGATTGTTCGTCTACCTGGATTCGTCAGCTTCACTGCAAAGCTGTACACCCCTGTTTCCCGAACTGAGCAATGAGAAGATACGCTGAGTCGGGTGAATGGCTTTGCGGATGGAGAGGCGGCGAGATCCAGCTTCTTCACCACCGAGGAAAAGCAACCAACGAGAACGAACTCCGTCGCAGCGCCGGAGAAGGTGAAGGGGGCGTTGTTGTCATAACCACAGCCAGGTAACTCCCTCGCAGCACACTATGGTCGTGCAGGGAGTATGGGTCGGCGGGTGAACTACAGCACTTTTATGATTCGTCATGTGGGCAGTGAGTATGATATCCTGCCCTATGTAGGAGATGTGGGCAAGGATACAGTGAGGAAGTCTCAAGAGATAGAGGTGATGGTGTCAAGCTGGTAGGAAGGTAAAGAGTAGAAAAAGAATCAGGTGTGATTATGTACTTGTCTTGGAAGAGTTTCACGGCCACTACGAAGAACGACTACCGCAGTTCGGCGAGTCCTTATTCTAGCGATGTATTGCATTCGATAGCCACTATACGGACTTGACCTTTGATCTTCAAAGAGGCGAGTGACAAGGGCAAGCTAAACAAACACCGGCTTTATTCCAGGCTCCAGCGCACTTGAACAATATATTTTCTTGTGATTTGAAATATGGACATTGAGAAAGGTGGCGAGTGAGCTGACTGTTTTTCAGACCCGCGAGGGATGACACTGGTCATTGTCTGCAGTATGAAGTCGGCCCGACCGGAGTTATGTTCAGGACCACGTGAATATTTGTTCCCACGACTCCTTCGTTTGTGGACCATGATCATGGTTTCGATTGAGGCTCTTTTCCACATCGCCAGAGCCTTTTATATGCGCCCCTAGAGGACCGTTATCTGATACTACTTGCGGAAGGGTAGCATTTGGAAGAGGATAGAGAGGAACGACGCGAAGATACAACTTGAAAATGTAGTTTTGAAGCGTGAAAGGTACGCGACGTGTCCTGCTGTTGTATTCGTTTCTTGATCTACTTGATAGTGCGGTGGGCGCTCCTCGAAGTCGTTAATGACGGACACGAATCAGAGTGAAGAATCGTCCGTAGCGGCGTCAGCATATCCGAGACGGACGTTCAGGTGCGGCATGGGCGCTGCCAACAACTTATTAGTGCCGGGTTGGTGGACGTTGGTCACGTCTCCGATAGTTCGTGGGCTCTGGATGCAAGATGGCGGCGTTAAAAACGTTTGATTTGTCCGACTCCGGCATGAGGCTCCGGTGTATCGACCCTCCTTGGGATGCTCGTGCGTGAATTTTTGCTCAATCATACCATTCTATTCTTACAACTCTTGGCTAGGAGAGGCAGCATTCAGCTTCACGAACAACCCTCAGGAATATAAAGGCTTCACGTTGATGCGACTCGGAGTACCGGAGCGACCATGCGGCAACCAATCCCTCAGCACATGCTCGCCATCACTACCTTCCTCCTTCCACACTTCCACCATGGCGCAAGAACTCGCAGCAGCATACCATCCCGCCTTCAACGCCCCAGACCCCGACGCCATCCTATCCTCCCCCGACAGTACCCTCTACCGTCTCCCCTCCCCAGTCCTGCGATGCACCACAACCTTCTTCGCGTCCCCGT
Source organism: Armillaria novae-zelandiae (assembly GCA_030435655.1). Lineage (NCBI taxonomy): Eukaryota > Fungi > Basidiomycota > Agaricomycetes > Agaricales > Physalacriaceae > Armillaria > Armillaria novae-zelandiae. The sequence goes on along the minus strand of JAUEPR010000081.1, from coordinate 33,571 downwards.
CTTTCACGTTCGAACCTCCCAGCAAGCCCATCCCCGTCCACGAACACGACATCGTCCTCGAGAGACTCCTGCGGATCCTCAGCGGTCTTGCGATTCCCCCGTGGCGCACGTTTGACGACCTGGAGGGCGTGCTGAGCCTCGCTGAGACGTGGGGAGCGAAGGGAGCGGTGGATGTCGTGCGTGGGGCGCTCACTGCACCTGTGTTCCTAAGGGAGCCGCTGAGGGTGTATGCGATAGCGACGCGGTTCGGGTGGGACGAGGAAGCGGAGCTCGCATCGAAGCATACACTTGAATTGTCCCTGCATGAGGAGCGGCACCAGGAAGCGCTGCGCCGGATCCCGACGCGCGCGCTGGTGAAGCTGTTCAAGTTCCACCGGAAGCGGCGGGATGCGTTCCGCTCGGGGATGGCGGGCGAGGGCGAAGGGACGAGATGTGCGGGGTGCGGGGAGGCGGTGGGTGGGGCGGGGTGGGCGGCGCTGGTGTGGCGGATGTTCTGGGAGATGGACGCGCGGCCGTCGGGGGAGGGGCTGTGTTCGTTGGAGGTGGAGGAGTGGGAGGAGATGGAGGGGTGTTTGGGGGAGAGGTGTGCAGGGTGTGGGAGGGCGGTGTATGAGAGGCTGGAGGTGCTGGAGAGGGTGAGGAAGTGTTTGGATGGGTTGCCGGATATGGTGTAACAGCGACGTGCGCAGTCTTTTACTTGTTGCTGCTGTCAATTCTGATAACGATCTATAGTTTCTCGCCAGTGCATACTTTTGCGAGAGGCGAACATCACGGAAGCATGACTGGGGGTTAGCCCTAAGAAATGTCTGTGAACTACTTGCTTTCAATATGCATCAGTCGCGTAATGGTGATACGGCTTCCGCCGTTTGTACGTGTTAAAAGCTTCAGTTGCGCGCCGACGACTTACATTACACTTAAATATAAATTTTACGGTCGACGATGAAGGGTTTGTCAGGCAAGGGATGGAGTCTCCATGATTCCGCAATCAGTACAGTTTACCCATGTAAGCACTTACAGATTTTGCGACTCTTCCTAGGAATTGTAAACCCTACAAATATCTCTGCACAGTTGAGTACCTGTGAACAATCTGCACCTATGGGGAAGTCCTAGTGCTCTTGGAGTCGCTAACTCTTGAAGACGGGGGAGATTAATATATTCATAACAGCCTAAAATAAGACAGCTCGCCCTGAATAGCCTTAAATTGCATATGGGTTAGAAAGGTATGTGACATGTCCTGCTGTTGTAGTCGTTTTCAGGTCAATTCGACGGCATAGTGATTGTTCCTCAACCTTACCAACGACTTTCCCGTATTACAAGGCACAATTTCTCGCAGTGGAATCGGCCTTTCCTCAACGGGACGTTGCCAGTGCAGAATATACCCTGGTGGCGACATGCTGATGCTGATAAACGTGGCTCATCCTACATACTTTGTATGGACGCTAGATAGAAGAGGGCCACGTCGAACGTGTTTCGTTTGTCCAATACCCAATCCCATCTTAGGATCTGACATATCGGCTCTGCTTGGGACGCTCATGCCTTCGTACGTGGAGTTTTCTCATTCCTACCAATATTCTATCCTCACCATTCTACAGCATTCAGCTCCACGAACATCTCTGTTGTGTCAAATCAGCTACAACTTGTCTTCACGTTGATGCCTCAACAGGGAGTACCAGCATGAGCATGCAGCAGCCAGCTCATCTCACTTAAAGCCTTCATGAGGTCGTGACTACTTTCTTCGTTCAGCACGCGTCTCAAGTACTTGCAGCGGCATATCATCATACCTTCAACGCTCCAGATGCAGATGTCATCTTATCCTCGCTCGACGGCACCCTATACCGTCTCCTATCATCAGTCTTTGTAATGGATAGACTATGCAGCATCCAGCTCCACGAATATCCCTTCTGCGTCAAACCAGCAACAACTTGTCTTCACGTTGATGCGACTCGGAGTACCAGCACGACTCGGAGCATGCAGCAACCAGTTCATCCCACTGAATGCCTTCACCAGGTCATCACTACTTTCTTCGTTCAGCACGCGTCTCAAGCACTTGAAGCGGCATATCATCGTACCTTCAATGCTTCAGATGCAGATGCCATCTTATCCTCCGAATCGCTTGACGGCACCCTATACTGTCTCCCATCATCTGTCTTCTGCCAGGCCACAACGGGTTTTGTGACCGTTCAGACCAATAGCAAGCACACTCCCATCCACATCAACGATGTGATTCTCGAGCAGCAGCAACGGATACTCACCAGCCTTGCGGTCCTTGGAGCACATTCAACTACCTGGGGCTATTGCTGTGCTTACCTGAACCTTTCCGAGTATGGATGATGGTGAGGTACGAGGAGGAGCAAGTTGAAATGGCATTGGAGCATCCGCCATGATTGTTTCGCCACAGGCAGCAGCTCCAGGCCGCACATTCACAGATGTCGACGGGCTCGCTCATAAAGCCTTTCAACCTTCGACGGATCCGGCGTGATGAGTTGGAGGAGGGCATGGAGTGCAGATGGTGGTAATTTGGTCTACGGGTCAGTTGGGGCAGATGTTCTCGCTTACAGGTCCGATTGGTAATGGTCCGTTAAAAGTTCCATGGGAAATGAGACTCGCAGTCCTGCACTGAATCACTGTGTAAAGCGGAAAGTGCTACGATTGGCCGACTACGTTACATAAGTAACTCTGCTACAGTAAACAACCACAGCTTGCCGGCCCATAACGGATGAGAATCAGAATCAGAATGAAGATCAAGAACAGGGCAGAGAGATAAAAGTGAAAGGCAAATCGAAGAGGAACATGATACTAATGAGACTGTCAGTACGACACTCAATCCAACAAGAGGTTCTGCAGATAGGAAGGAAGACGATCTCGGAGCGACTGGGGATGCTTTGGATGAAATGAAGGATAGTGATAACCTGAGATCTCACGTCCACGTGGTGTCACTCGTACACATGAATCGATGTCACATGTTGAACAGCCTTCCCTTTCATCTCATCGGAGCCTAGATTCAACTCACGGTGAATTTACTCTTCTCCCTATTATTTCTATCTCTCAGTCTTTGTGACAGATCTATCCAGGATCCATGGCCTACAAGCCAACTAAAAAATCGGATTTTGACGCAAGGCTGGCACGGCTGCTCCCTGATTATTCCCATGCACCTCCCGACCCCCGAATCATCGATCTCCTACAAACCAATGCTCCACCGACTCCTATTGAGACGAAAAGTCTCCAAGCTACCCTTTCCGAAACACCTAATCGTATAGCAGAGCTTGATTCCCTCATCGATTCCACCGCATCGCTTCTACACTACCTAACTAATGATCGAAACCAAGCCCTGGAAAACAAAGCTAATGCCAAAATGATCCTTTCTCCATGTCGTCGACTTCCAAACGAATTGTTGGCCGATATATTTATACGCTGTTTGTTAGTACATGGTCAACTTGATTCTCCTTTGGAACCTGGTGCATTCCATTGGACATTGTCGCACGTTTGCAGGAAATGGAGGGAGGTCGCCATCGGTACCCCAGAAATATGGTCCCATATTGATTTGGATTTCAGGCATGACCCGTTCCTCAATGGCAGCCGCATACATGAAGCAGCGTTGATGCTTGGTGTCGTCCTTGATCGAGCCCCTCCCCACGATCTAGACGTTGTCATTTCCCTTAAAGACGACATATCTACACTCCCCGTTTGTGCGGTCCTTCTTCCTACTGTTCGGTATTGGAAATACTTGAAGGTCTACGGCAATCCCGACTTCCTTTCCCCTTACCGTGGGTTTTTTGATAGGCTTGAAACTGTCGACGTGCAGGGTGATGATCATGTGCGACCGCAGGCCATAGAAACATTTGCCGTTGCTCCACGTCTACGCTCCTTTAAAAAGACATGGGACCTCCCATTTTTGCTCCCTGCTAATCTCATCGAGTTCCACGATCATAATCAATTCAATGAAAATACATGCACTACCCTGCGTCACCTTGTCAATATCCGAATCCTGTCACTCGCGTGTAGCACGTATTCAAGCGAATTACCTCGAATTTGCCTCCCGAGGGTCTCCCAGCTCGAATTAAGAAAGGATCAACAGGCTGTAGACTCCGCATCTCTGACATACAATCACTTTGACCTGCCATCTCTCACACACCTGGAGATTTGGGCCGTTCCTTGGAAGGAACCAATGGTCTCCCCACAACCCCATCAGCCAATGCGCTCGTCTACAGTGACACACCTTACTTTGACAAGGTTCCCGATCGGCCCTTTGGATTCCTCCATGGATCTTGCGCTCGAGCATTCATATAGCACTCTGACAAACGTCCGGTGTCTTACTGTCACGTACTGGTCAAATATGAACCGCTTCCTGGGTACATTGTGCATCCGTCCCGGAAAGAACGTGATATTTCCGAAGATGTCCGAACTTAGTGTTTGCTGTAGCAGCGACTACTCCCGACTTGACATGCATATCCTAGTAGAGCTCATCCAATCTCGAAGAGATCAGGGAGCTCTCCAAGAATTCAAAATTACGTGTCCACAGGGAGTTGTCAACTATGATGCCGATACACGCAGCCGATGGCGACAACTTTGTGCGCCAGGGGGCAGAATAAATATCTCAGCATCCATCAAAGGTGGCGTAATTTTTCTTATCCTGTTACTTCCGACTGAAAGATTTGCAGGCCTTGATGCGAGCTGATTGTCCGCATTTTTTGGGGGAAAGTCTGTATTGTTCCGGCTACATATGTTCATATATCATCGATAAGTCAGACTTCACCTTTACGATCCTCCTTTACTCGATTATTTTTGGCGTTTCTCAGTTTGATTTTTGGGGGAAATTTTCTGAATTACTAGTCTTATGTTGTTTTGTCCGCGGCGACCCGGACTCTGTCAAGTTCCAAATACCGTAATTGCTCATGCAGTAGAGTCGGTAGTTCAAGTATCATGTTACCTATTATATTGTGTATAAAGACATACAGCAGTCTAAGTCCTTCATGTCGTTCCCGACACAGTCGCAATTCAGCTATTCAGCGCTCTTCGGTTGTCGCCGTTGATCAATATGTGGATTGAGAACAAGGTAAGGCTTCTTCAGCGGCTAAGTACCTACAAACATATTACCGACCACTCGTGCTGTTTCAAGAAACTAGGGACATGTTAGCGTCTACCTCAAATACCGTTCTCACTCGGCAGAGTGCCATGTTAAAAGTCTGTTTGCACACATCCTTTTGTGCATGCAGACAAAGCTGCCAAGCATGTGTGTAATAGGCGAGAGAAAGTGAGTCAGTGGGAGAAATAAGCTCGTTTCAAATATTTACTCACTCCCGGCGAGTTTTGGGTTAAAACCTCGGAGCCAGGGAGTGCGCAAGATATCGTCTTTGCTCTGAAGGGACAAAACGAGCTTATCATGGTTAAGGCCTATAGCTACTCACAAAGAGAGAGGAGTAAGGTGATCTGCATAACACATTGATATCAATGGGAAAAGACCGTTTGAGACGGATGTACATACCAGCCAAGTTTCCGGGAAAAGGTACAATATAAGTTGTGTTTGTGGTGATTGGACCCAGGAGGGTATCTGTCAGAACAACCGACAGTCAGTGTATAAACAGCTGAACTGTAGTTATGCCTGCACGATGGAACTTGCATCTGCGGAAAGAAAAGAAGATCGAAATACGAGATATTACGAACTTCGGGGTACAGCGCGGTCGTCTTTGATACAAGTAAATTCAAACAAGTTAGGAAGGATAGAATACGTATCATCGAGTATCATTCGTTCAACTTTATGTAGAAGCTAGAAGAATCATGGGTCGATTGATATACTTAATGGATGAGGGAGTGTATAGGAAGCTTAGAAGTACACGTCGAGCTAAGCACCGTTCGAATACTAAAGGGTAGTGATCAGCCATCAAGTAGAATATCTCGCAAGCCTCTGACATACGAGAATCTCTGGAATCGCCAATAATGACAGTGTGCTGGATCCGCTGCTTCGTTCATCCGAAACCGACCCTGAGGAATGTCGTCGGTACTAATAATGTAGTCAATTAATCCCTTGTTCCGTTCCTCCACAACAATATGAGTAATTGTCGGATGATGACGTGTGTTGGGAATGGCGGTATAATGATCAGGAATAGTCAGCACTCTTCTTCGGATGGAAAAGAACTCTGCTCGAGACATTCCCCGAATGACAGGTTAAAACCTAGGCCAACGTGCAACGAGGATCGAAGCTTGCTCGTTCCCAATAACTGACACGATGAATGAACCAATGAACACACGGGTAGCAATTCCCCTGGCGCATGACAATGTCTTGTGCATGTTTTTCAGAACTCCGTGAAATGCAAGTTTCAGTGCGTACTTATATTTGTAGAAAGTCTTCGCATTCGTCATTGAGATACGGATCATGGACATTAGATCCAACAGGGAGTAACTCGGGTTGCTATTGATCGAAATGTTTAGGATGCTTTGTTTGAAAAACTGACTTGCCGGTCCGGAGATGTAGCCAGTCGGAATTCTCGGTTGATGTCCTCAGAGCAGAACAGAGCAGTTTATTCGCTGGGGATGAGAATGATAAGCTCGGCAGGAAGAGCAGTGATATTTATCTCAGGACTACGCGATCTTTGACTTCACCTTTACTTATCAAATTAAGATATTTCTTTGCACACTTATTCTTCGTTAAATGTTTCTCTGTCTGGTTCGGCAAGAAAACCTTCTAAATTAATAGTTTGATGGGTGTCGTCTACGGTGACCCGCACTCTATCGAGTCCCAAATACCAGGATGACTCACACACTATTGTCGAGACATACATAATTTCTTTCATGTCCTTCTTCATGTCGTGTACGAGACGGCTGGGCAATCTTGCTATTCGACCATCTTCAAGTTGTCATCCTTGATCGATACGTGGATTGAGGACAAGTTAAGGCTATTTCCATGACTTCGTCCGCGTCAGGTATGTTGTTACGCCGGTTATCTGAGCGATATAAACATCAGATATTATAGACTGCATAGCAAGGAACGGTTGTCTCTCTGTGATAATGGTGCTCTATATTCAAGACACCTGATCAGTCTGAGTAAATAGCCTGAGTTATGGAGGGGAGAATATATACCATGGAGCACCGTACGTTCATATTAATACTAGAAGTTAGAAGAATAACTGTACTGGAGGTGTTGAATTGTGCCTATATCTGGCACAGTGAGAGATAGGGCGGATTAGAAAAGAAGACCTAATCCTACGTACCACGAGGATGGAAAATCATGATGTCGCATTGGTTTTAAATGACCCGACAGGGCTGGGAATTGGGAAGTACCTGGAATCGCGTGCAATGATATTTGGAGTACCAGGCGACGCATTTTTGCAGATTTAATGTGGAGGTAGGGGCCGAACGTCAAATTCGGACTCGGACTCGGACTTGGGTGACAGCGTGGCAGCAGAGCATGCTTTGTGAGTGTCTTTCGAACACCTCGCAGACCGGACCCTTTGTGAAAGTTGCCGTTGGAACTCGGGAGGCCGACCAACAGACGTTGGCCAGCGTAGCTAATCATTGGAAAAGTTTAGGATATTTGAGCGCGGTTCGTTTGGGAAAGGCTGATAATATACGTGACGATGTGGAAACGTAGCGGGTTGGTATTCTTGGTTGATATCCTCATTGGGCCATTGGGATGATGACGATAAACTTTGCGGGATGAGCGGTGATGTTTGGCTCTTGGTATGATCGTCACCGTCAGAGTCGGACACGTCGTGGTATCCATGTAGTACGCGACAAGCGCGTCGAGGACATCGTACTCGTGGAGAATATAGAGTTTGATTTCAATATGGTGATGACCGTTGATCTAGCTGGTCTTTTACCATATGAGCTGGTATTTTCGCGCTGCCTCAGCCCCGAGCTCAGCTTCTGTGGACCCATGATGGATAGAAGTAGGACTGTGTTGTGAGATGCGTTGTTCGTGAACTTCCGGCTTGGTTAGACATGTTACAAAAGATCGGACCCGAATGTAAAGATGAGACTTTCAAAAGCACGACTTTTGTTGAGTTAAAGCCTATCTATTGGTATAGAGGCTGCTACATGAAGACAACGCCAGGGTGAGTGTACAAGGTGCACTGCATTTACGTCCCGCTTGAAGTACAAAATTGTGTCCACAATGTCTGGGAATGACTTCCAGCCGGTCTTCGCCGATCTTGAAGCTGACGGGGAGGGGATGTATTCATGAGCAGGAGCTATACAGACGATAAACGGAATAGAACAAAGGGAGGAGAGTCACGTGGTTGTACAGACGCGAGCGAGAAGCAGAGAGATCCTTCACCCTTGGTGCCGTGATGGGAAGGGTTAGCTTCGTTCTTGCTTTTCCCCATCGTCGGAACCTGTTATGTGGCGCCCCTAGGGGATTATTCTCTCGAATACTCTCCGCAGAAGGATGGCCTTTGGAAGAGGAGGGAGGAATGACTCAGCCTCAGCTACGACATGACCTGAAAATAGAGTTCTGAGGGGCGAAGGGTACGCGACATGACCTGCCGTTATATTGGTTTCTTGGTCTATTTAGTAGCGGTGCGCTCGCTCTTCGAGAGCATTAATGATGGGCTCGAATCAGAGTCGCCGAGTCGGGTGAATGGCTCTACAGATGGAGGGGCAGCTTCTTCACCGCCAAAGAAACTTGAACAAACTCCGTGAAGCGACGGCAGGGGGCGTCGTGGCCGCCACCAAAGACAAGAAGTAACTCTGCCGCAGCACACCGGTCATCCAGGGAGTACGGGTCGGCAGGTGAACTACAGCACTTTTATTATTCGTCATCCGGGTGGTGAGCATGAGGAGATGTGGGCGAGGATCCCGTGAGGCAGTCTCCAGAGATAGAGGTGAGGGTGTCAAGCTAGTAGGAAGGTGAAGAGCAGAAAAAGAATGAGGTGTGATTATGTACTTATCTTTGAAGAGCTTCATGGCCACTTCGAAGAACGACTACCACGGTTCGGCGAGTCCTTATTCTGGCCATGTATCGAGTTCGATAGTCACTATACGGACTTGACATTTGATCTTCAAAGAGGCGAGTGACAAGGGCAAGCTGAACAAGCACCGGCTTTATTCCAGCGCCCTTGAACGACGTATTTCCTTGTGATTCGAAATATGGTCATTGAGAAAGATTTTGTCAGAGGTGGTGAGTGAGCTGAATGTTTGATAGATAACCATCCGGAAATGTAGACGGTCAGGCCTTTTTGGTTGATATCCTCAAGGCAGAGCCATCTGGCCACGGCAATAACCGGCTATGGTCGTCACCGTCAGAGTCAGATACATGGTGAGATCCATGAAAGTACGCGACTAACCCGTCGAAGACATTGTACTAGTGTAGAATGTAGAATTTGGGAACAAAATGATGATGGCCGCTGATCTAGGTGGTCTGTTCCCATATGAGCTGCATTTTTTGCACCGTCACAGACTCGAGTTCAGCTTCTGTGCGGAATCATGGATCCATGATGGATATATGGACACATTTTACGGTTGGCGTGGTCATAGGGGGCTTTGTAATGTGCGTTGTTCATAGATTTCTACCCTGAGCCTGATTTGACGAGTTACATAAGATCAGACATGAATGTAGAGATGCGACTTGCGAGACCCACATAATTTCTGCCTTTTGAAGGATGTCCGGAATGTTAGGGTTCAGGACAAGGATAGATGATACTTGGTCAAGCTGGACGATCATCGCCCTTGTGTTCTGTCGTTGGGTTCAAGCATGTCGTTGGGTGTAGAGGCTGATATACAGGTTTGAGTCGTATAAAGAAAACGCTAGGGTGGGTGTACCAGGTGCGCTGTATTCATGTGCTGCTTGAGGTATGACGTTGCGTCGATAATGTTTAGGACGATTTTTCAAGCTGGTATTCGCCGATGCGGAAGCCGGTGGGTCGGCTTCGTACTACTGCGCAGGAGCTATACAGATGACCCGGAGGGAGGAGAGTATCGTTGTTGTACAGAAGAGAGAGCGCGACACAGAGACTCTTTGCCCTTGGCGCCTTCATAAGAAAAGAATGGTATGTGCGGATATCCTCAAATTCCTGGAATGCGTTGATCGTCGCAATTTCTATCGATCTCAGATGGTTGATTGTGAGAAATGTCAACCCCTGTTAGATTGACTGAAAAGATTGGACAGATGTTATGACGTGGTGCAGTACTTGTAGGGATTGTTTTAATCTACCTGAAGTCGCCAGCTTCACTGTACGCTCCTGTTTCCCGAACTGAGCAATGAGAAGATATGCCGAGTCGGGTGAACGGCTCTACGGACGGAGGGGGCAGCTTCTTTTCCACCGAGGAAAGGCAAACAACGAGAACTAGCTCCGTGAAGCGGTGGCTGTTGCCACCAAAGACGAGAAGTAACACCGTCGCAGCACACTGGTCGTCCAGGGAGTATGGGTCGGCGGGTGAACTACAGCATTTTTATTATTATTCTGTGCAGCCGAGCTACGATCGGGCGGTGAGCACGATATCCCGCCATATGTCGCAGATGTTGCCGAGGAGCCAGTGGGGTGGTCTGAGAGAGTTGAGGATGTCGAGCTGCTCCTGGGTGGGAATGTGAAGAACAGGAAAGAGATCCGAAGGATTTCACGGCTACAACGAAGGTCGACTATCGGCGATTCGGCGAGTCCTTATTCTGGTGATATATCGAATTCGACAGTCACTACACGGGCATGACATTTGATCTTTACTAAAGAGGGGAGGGTGGTGCAGCAAGCTAAACAAGCACCGGCTTTATTCCAGCGCACTTGAACGACATATTTTCTTGTGATTTGAAATACGGACATTGGGAAAGATTTTGTTAGAGGTGGTGAGTGAGCTGAATGTTTTTCAGACCCGCGAGGGTTGACTACTGGTCGTTGTCTGCAGTACGAAGTCGGCCCGACCGGAGTTATTTTCAGGACCACGTGAATATTTATTCCCACGATTCCTTGTTTGTGGACCATGATCATGGTTTCGATTGAGGCTCTTTTCCGCATCGTCAGACCCTTTTATATGCGTCCCTAGAGGACCATTCTCTGATATTACTTGTGGAAGGGTGGCCTTTGGAAAAGGAGAGAGAAGAACGACGCTAAGATATGTCTTGAAAATGGAGTTTTGAAGCATGAAAGGTACGCGACGTGTCCTGGTGTTGTATTCGTTTTTTGATCTACTTGATAGTGCGGTGGGTGCTCCTCGAAGTCGTTAATGACGGGCACGAATCAGAGTGAAGAATCGTCCGTAGCGGAGTCAGCATATCCGAGACAGACGTTCAGGTGCAGCATGGGCGCTGCCGACGACTTATTAGTGCCGGATTGGTGAACGTTGGTCACGTCTCCGATAGTTCGTGGACTCTAGATGAAAGATGGCCACGTCGAAAGTGCTTGATTTATCCGACGGGGGAATCAGGCTTAGACTCTACTGGTATGCTCGTGCGTGAATTTTCACTCAATCATCCCATTCTATCCTTACAACTCTTCGCTAGGACAAGCTAGGCATTCAGCTCCATGGACATCCTTTCTGCATGGAAGCAGCAACAAGTCTTCACGTTGATGCGATTCGGAGAACCGGCACGACCATGCGGCGACGAGTCCACCAACACATGCTCGCCATCACTACCTTCCTCCTTCCTCACTTCCACCATGGCGCAAGAACTCGCAGCAGCATACCACCCCGCGTTCAATGCCCCCGACGCCGATGCCATCCTATCCTCACTCGACAACACCCTCTACCGCCTCCCCTCCCCAGTCCTGCGCCGCACCACCACCTTCTTCGCGTCCCCGTCTTTCACGTTCGATCCTCCCAGAAAGCCCATACCTGTCCACGAACATGACATCGTCCTCGAACGCCTGCTGCGCATCCTCAGCGGTCTGGCTATCCCCTCGTGGCGCACATTTGACGACCTGGAGGGTGTGCTGGGCCTAGCTGAGACGGGGAGCGAAGGGTGCAGTGGATGTCGTGCGTGCTTCAATCACTGCGTCAGTGTTCCTGAGGGAGCCGCTGAGGGGGTATGCAATAGCGACGCGGTTCGGGTGGGAAGAGGAAGCGGAGCTCGCGTCAAAGCATACACTGAGCTTGTCCCTGTACGAAGAGCAGCACCAGCAAGCACTGCGCCTGATCCCGACGCGCGCGCTGGTGAAGCTGTTCAAGTTTCATCGGAAGCGGCGGGATGCGTTCCGCTCGGGTATGGCAGGCGAGGGCGGGGAGGGGCGGTGTGGGGGGTACAGAGACGCGGTGGGTGGGGCGGGGTGGGCGGCGCTGGTGTGGCGGATGTTTTGGGAGATGGACGCGCGGCCGTCGGGGGAGGGGCTGTGTTCACTGGAGGTGGAGGAGTGGGACGAGATGGAGAGGTGTTTGGGGGAGAGGTGTGCGGGGTGTGGGAGGGCGGTGTATGAGCAGTTGGAGGTGCTGGAGAGGGTGAGGAAGTGTTTGGATGGGTTGCCGGATACGGTGTAATAGCAATGTACGCAGTCTTTTTCTTGTTGCTGCCGTCAATCTTGAAAATGATCTTTTATACTTGAATATAAATTTTACGCTCGCTGTGATGAAGGGTTCGTCAGTACAACTTGCCCATATCAGGGCTTCCAGATTTCGCAACTAAACCCTGCATACATCTATGTAGAGTTGAGTGCCTGTAAGCACCCTGAACGTACCCTGCTGTAAAGTCCCAGTATTCTTCAATTCGCCAACTCTCGAAAACGAGGGAGATTGGTATATTTACAAATTGCCAACCCTGGGTCCTATATAAGGGGTTCCGTCGCAGCCGTACGCCCTTGTCCCGTACACTGTACGATAGGGTGAATTCTTCGTGCTGGCGTTCCCCTTTACTGGCGAGCATTTCAGCTTCAAGATAATCTTCGATAAATGTATCTCGACCAACCCCCCTCCAGGACTGCCCGGTGGGACCGGCGGGAGTGCTGGAGCACGGCTCCCCCCTATAAATATGTATTAGTATTATGACCTGCTATTACATCTGTTACATGCTACTAGTACTAATATAGATATAAATCAGTAATACCTCGTACTCCCTATAATGGCTTGTCAGAGAGAACAGTCAATCAACTTCAGCTGAACTCGGGGACTACGTCTCCAGACATCCAATCTCCAGCTGCCGCGTCTCCAGACAAACTCCGGCTGGCACATCTCCGGCTGAGCCACCTCCAGCTGTTGCGTCTCCAGGGATCGCGTCTCCAGCTCATGCCCTCCAGGCGCAACATCTCCAGCGCTCCCGTCTCCAGTCTTCATATCTGGAGAATTCATTTTAGACTAACAAAATAAAAACCCAAACACGTACTGGCAAGTTTTCGTCTTCATTGCTCACTCTTTCAGTTGCTGCACTGCGACGGTGTGCAGCAAGGCTCTTCCAATAGTTTCAGGTTCGTCGGCATGGCTATTGGGCCCTGGGTCGTATACTGGGTGCGGACTGAAAAGTGAGCGCTGCAGGACGTGAAGGATGGAGGGAACGGCGGCGGTGGCAGAGCGATATCTCTTGCCACCCAGTGGCAATGATGGCAGTTGTGGTAGTAGGAGGACAAGAGCAAAACCGTCAGATGATCCCGTTGTGAGAAAGAAAGCCCTCTCCAGGTGGTTCGTTCGGGTTTCCGGTCCACGCTTCCATGACCCGTTCCGCAGAGGTAAGAGTGCCAGTGATTCCATGCGTTTATTGTTGGTAAGGTTCGGGCGTACACGTTCGGACCGCAAAATCTTGTGATGAAATTATCACACATTTGACAGTTTGATCCACAATTCCACGGATTACTCGACATGTTCTTGTACAGCTTGCAGACTGCATCATCTGCTCTCCATGTCGTTTGCCTGTATTCCGATACTGAAGATGTTAACGGCTTGCTAAATATGTTGTTGATACATTCCGTGTATTGTTTTTGAAAGAAATGCCGCTTTTTCGTTCATGTTAATGGCACCTATTTCGTCCAACATAATACATACATATCCTGTGAACCACACAAAGATGCTATCATCCACGAGACACACTCAACAGTGTGATTACAACGGCATGAGCCTTGGTGGCCGCAGCACATCACACACGTGATGTCCCTTGTGTACGAACGAGACGATGTCGGATGTTGAACAGCCTTCTCTTTCATCTCATCCGATCCTACATTCCGCTCAAAGTGAACTTACTCTCCTTTCTATTATTTCTGTCTCTGAATCTGTATGACAGATCGATCCAGGATCCATGGCCTACATACCAACTAAAAAATCGGATTTTGACCCAAGGCTGGCACCGCTGCTCCCTGATTATTCCCATGCCCCTCCCGACGCCCGAATCATCGAACTCCTAAAAACCAATGCTGCACCAACTCCCATTGAGATGCAAAGTCTCCAAGCTACCCTTTCCGAAACAGCTAATCGTATAGCAGAGCTTAATTCACTCATCGATTCCACCACATCGCTTCTACGCTACCTGACTAATGATCGAAACCAAGCCCTCGAAAACCAAGCTCATGCCAAAAAGATCCTTGCTCCATGTCGTCGACTTCCAAACGAATTGTTGACCGATATATTTATACGCTGTTTGTCTTTAGGTCATCGATATAGTTCTCCTTTGGATCCTTGTGCATTGCATTGGACATTGTCACACGTTTGCAGAAAATGGAGGGAGGTCGTCATTGGTACCACCGAAATATGGTCCGATATTCATTTGGATTTCGTGTATGACTGGTTCCTCAATGGCAGGCGCAAACATGAAGCTGCGGTTATGCTTGGTGTCGCCCTTGATCGAGCCCGTCCCCACAATCTGAACGTTTTCATTCGGCTTAAGGACGACATATCTACACACCCCATTTGTGTCGTCCTTCTTCCTACTGTTCGGTATTGGAAATCCTTGAGGGTCTACGGCAATCCCGACTTCCTGTCGCCTTACTGTGGGTTTTTTGACAGGCTTGAAGCTGTCGACATGCAGGGTGATGATCTTGTGCGACCGCAGGCCCTAGAAACATTTGCCGTTGCTCCACGTCTACGCTTTTTTAGCAAGACATTGGACCTCCGAATTTTGCTCCCAGCTAATCTCGTCGAGTTCCACGATTCTCATCCATTCAATGAAAATACATGCACTACCCTCCATCACCTTGTCAATATCCGAATCCTGTCACTCTCGTGTAGCGCGTATTCAAGCGTATCACCTCGAATTTACCTCCCGAGGGTCTCCCAGCTCGAATTAAGAAGGGGTCAACAGGCTGTAGACACCGCATTTCTGACATACAATCACTTTGACCTGCCATCTCTCACACACCTTGAGATTTTAGCCTTTCCTTTGAGGAAACCAATGGTCTCCCCACAAGCCCATCAGCCAATCCGCTCGTCTACAGTGACACACCTTACTTTGACAAGGATCCCGACCGGCCCTTCGGATTCCTCCATGGATCTTGCGCTCGAACATTCATATAGCACGCTGACAAACGTCCGGTGTCTCACCGTCAAGTACTGGCCAAATATGAACCGCTTCCTGGGTATATTGTGCATCCGTCCCAGAAGCAACGTGATATTTCCGAAGATGTCCCAACTTGGTGTTTTCAGTAGCAACAACCACTCCCCACTTAACATGCATATTCTGGTAGAGCTCCTCCAACCTCGAAGGGATCAGGGAGCTCTGCGTGAATTCAACATTACGTGGCAATGGGGAGTTATCAACTATGATGCCTATACACGCAGGCAATGGCAACAACTTTGTGGGCCAGGGGGAGGAATACAAATCTCAGCATCCATCAAAGGTGGCGTAATTTTCCTTATCCTGTTGCTTCCCACTGAAAGATTCGCAGGCCTTGATGCGAACTGATTGTCCGCATTTTTGGGGGAAAGTCCGAATTGTTCCGGCTACATATGTTCATATATCATCGATAAGTTGGACTTCACCTTTACGATCTTCCCTTATTCGATTATTTTTGCCGTTTCTCAGTCTGATTTTGGGGGGGAAAATTCTGAATTACTAGTCTGATGTCGTATTGTCCTCGGCGACCCGGACTCTGTCAAGTTCCAAATACCGTAATTGCTCATGCAGTAGAGTCGATAGTTGAAGTATCATCTTACCTATTCTATTTTGTATAAATACGTACAGCGGTTTGTCTAAGTCCTTCATGTCGTGCCCGACACAGTCCCAATTCCCCTTTTCAGTCATCGTTGATCGATGCGTAGATTGAGAACAAGGGAAGGCTACTTTCGGCAGCTACGTACCTACAAACATATTACCAACTGTTCGTGCTGTTTCAAGAAACTGGGAACATATCAGCCTCCACCTCAGATACCGTTCCGTCGCTCGGCAGAGTGCCATGTTAAAAGTCTGTTTCCACATATCCTTTTGTGCATGCAGACAAAGCGGCGAAGGATATGCGTAGTAGAAGTGAGACAGTGGGTCAGTGGAAGAAAACGGGCATTTTAAAAAAATATTTACTCACTCTTGACGAATTTTAGGATAGCACTATGGAGCCGGGGAATACGCCGTGGAGTATCATTCATTCAACTTTACTGTAGATGCTAGAAGAATCATGGGTCGCTTGACATGCTCAATGGATGAGGGAGCGTATGGGAAGCTTAGAAATACACGTCCAGCTGAGCACCATTCAAATACTGAAGGGTAGTGATCAGCCACCAAGTAGAATATCTCGCAAGCCTCTGATATACGAGAATCTCCTGAATCACCAATAATGATGGTTGACATGCCGCACTGCTTCGTTCATCCGAAACCGACCCTGGGGAATGTCGTTTGTACTAATAATGTAGTCAATGAATCCAGTATGCTGTTCCTCCACAAGAATATGAGTAATTGTCGGATGATGACATGTGTTGGGAACGGTGGTTGAATGATCCGGAATAGTAAGCGCTCTTCTTTGGATGGAAGGGAAGGACTGTGCTCGACATGTTGCCCGAACGGCGTGTAAACAACGTACGGCGAGGCTGGCTCGTTTCCGATAATTGATGCTAGTGATGAACTAATGGACACAGGGATAGCGATTCCACTGGCACCAGTCGTGACGATGCCTTGTGCGTCTTTTTCAGAACTCCGTGAAATTTAAGTTTCAGCGCATACTTGTATTTGCAGAAATTCTTCGCACTCGTTGTTGGGATACGGATCATCGGACGTTAAAGCTAACAGGGAGTAACCTGCATTGCTATTGGTCAAAATGTTTAGGATGTTTTGTTTGAAAAACTGACTTGCCGATCTGGAGATGTGGTGAGTCGGAATTCTCGGTTGATGTCCTCAGAACAGAACAGAGCTGTTTGGTCGCCAGGGACAAGAATGATGAGCTTGGCGGGAAGAGCAGTGATACTTATCTCAGGACTATGATCTTCGACTTCACCTTTACTTATCAAATTACCATATTTCTTTGTACAATTATTCTTCGTTAAACGTTTCTCCGTCAGGTTTGGCAAGAAAACCTTCCAAATTAATAGTTCGATGCGTGTCGTCCATGGAGACCTGCACTCTGTTGAGTCCCACATACCAGGATGGCTCACACAGTATTGCTGAGACACACCTACATTCTTTCAAGTGCTTCTTCATGTCGTGTACGAGACGGCCGGGCAATTCTGCTATTCCACCATCTTCAAGTTGTCAGCGTTGATCGATACGTGGATCGAGGAAAAGTTAAGGCTATTTACATCGGCTAAGGACATACGGGCATATTATGAACAACTCGTCCTGTTTCAAGAAAATAGGAACATATCAAACTCCGTTTCAGAACCCATACCGTCGCTTAGCAGAGTTCCATTTCGAAAGTATCCTTAAACACATGCATTTGTGCATGCAGGCGAATAGGCCAAGGGTGTGTGCTGTAGGAGCAAGATAGCGGGTCAGTAGAGGGAGCCCCGTGACAAATATTTACTCACACCTGCCGAGTTTTGAGTCCAACCTACGGGGCTAGAGAATGCCAGCAATGTCTTCTTGGCTTTCAGGGAATATCAATGAGATGAAATTGTTATGTTTTATGGCCGGGATAACTGACAAGCAGAGTTAGCGGATCTGAATTTGCAGCGAGAAGCCCAAGACCAGCTTCGGTGCATTAGAGAAATAGTTGGATGGTAGGTAGAAGGTGTCCTCAACCGAGGTTCTCAAGATAGTTTAGTCGACGACGCCAAAGGATGACGGGGTGGCCAGCCAGCTGGGCAAGAACGAACTCATATAAAGAATGGATGTTGTTGGATATCTCGATGCGTAGCTATGCATCCATCAGGGAACAATTCCATGGCTTCGTCCGCATCAGGAATGTTGTTGCGCTGGTCATCTGAACAATATAAACATCAGATATTATAGACTTCATACCAATGAACAGTTGTCTCTCTGTGATAATGGTGCTCTATATTCAAGACACCTGATCAGTCTGAGTAAACAGCCTGAGTTACTGAGGGGAGAATACATACCATGGAGCACCATATGTTCATATTAATACTAGAAGTTAGAAGAATATACTCTACTGGAGGTGTTGAATTGTGCCTATATATGGCACAGTGTGAAAGATAGGGTGGACGAGAAAAGAAGAGCCAATCATACGTACCACAAGGATGGAAACTCATGATGTCGCCTTTGTTTTATATGACCCGACAGGGCTTGGAATTGGGAAGTACCTGGAATCACGTGCAATGATATTTGGAGTAGGAGTCGACTGGGGGCAGGGTGGAGTGCAAGACAGATGGCAAACGTCCAATTCGGACTTGGACTCAGACTGGAACATGATTTGTGATTTTCTTTTCCATCTCTTCGAAGAGCATCTTTGAAATTCACCCTTGCCAGGAGTCGGACGATCAGAAGTTAGCCAGCGGAGAGTTTCTGGGTTTGCTATTACTTGAGAAGGTTAGGATATATTCGTGCATGGTTGGTTTAGAAAGGTTGGTAGATAACCATCCGGCGGTCAGGCATTTTTGGTTGATATCCTCAAGGCAGAGATATTAATATTTGGCCATGGCAATAACCGGCTATAGTTGTCACCATCAGAGTCAGATACATGGTGATATCCATGAAGTACATGACTAACACGTCGGAGACATCGTACTAGTGGGGAATGTAGAATTTGGTAACAATATGACGATGGCTGCTGATCTAGCTGGTCTCTTCCCATATGAGCTGTAATTTTGCACCGTCACAGACTCAAGTTCAGCTTCTGTGCAGAATCATGGATCCATGATGGATATATGGACACATTTTATGGTCAGCGTGGTCATAGGGGGCTTTGTAAAGTGTGTTGTTCATAGATTTACAGCCTGGTTGGACGAGTTACATAAGATCAGACGTGAATGTAGAGATGCGACTTGTGAGACCAACATAATTTCTGCCTTTTGAATGGGCCAGGTGAATTCTGCATGTGCGTGGTGCATGAGGTGCATTGTCTGCGTTTTTCTCAGGATTGGATGCGTTCATTTGCGTTTATACTCCTGCGTGTATGTCGGTATTTCTGCATGAAATTATATACAAATGTGAGTCCAAGTTGAAGTTACTGAGCCTTACCAAAATATCTTAATTTCCTAGAATATAATGAGTCAATAAGTACTTAATACTGTCATTATGAGTGCTTGAACCATAATAGACATTCAATAATACACCTACCAGGCTGAGGACAATGCGCTAAAGGCCAACTAATTGTAAAAAATATGTACACATGTCAACAACAATGAACACATCTCACGCACTTTGGAACACATCTCACGCACATTGAGATATCTGCGTTTAGGCCTTGAACGCATGTGTTCATACAAAAACGCAGCTTAAAAGTAAGAATGCATGCATTGTTCAATAAAACACAGCGAACGCAGATGTGTGACACATCTGTCACACTTGCGTTCACTTGAGTTCAACTTGACCTTCACTCGACTTTTACTGGGAAACTTCAGGTATCGTCATGAAATAGCCTCAGATTTATCCTTTGTATTAAGGGGATATCTAAAATATCAAGTACTTAAAGGAGCAAAAGGTAAAACCATATAAATTTCGACTACAACCACCAGTTCAGCCATGGCTTTGATCTTGGAAACTGGCTTTGTATCTCAAGCACAGTAGTATTGAAGACAGCAATGTCCTGTGTAGAGTATAGGAGAGTCGTTAAATCCGTGAAGTCAGAGGCTTTATCAGGAGGTACAACGCCACCGAGACACTTCACCTGTGTGGCCGCATTACGAAAATGCTGTTGACAGCCTTTCAACAGCTTTTTTGCAGCTTCCATAAGCTCTGCACGACTGTGACTATCTTTCAGTTGTTCCCAGAAATCAGCGAATGCATTCTCGAAGCCTATTCGTTGCGGCTCACTGAAATCCACCACCTAGAAAAGAACATTGAATAGAGATCAGTGATTGCACTGCAGACATCATTTAGTTCCTACCCCGGCAAACATTTCATCATAAATTGATATCTTTTTAGCCTCTGCAACCTCGGAAATTGATTCTAGCACTGCCTTTGAAATGATAGTGGTAGTGTTCAGCTGTCGAACCATTGGATATCATAAACATGCCAGGAACCCAGAATGACAAGACGTCCGAAAATACTGAGGTAATGATAAGGAGATAATTGCCGACTGACCAATAGCCATGTGCAGCATCTGAGAGAAGTCTATTCAGTGCACCATCCAGCTGAGACGATGGTACATGAATATCTGGAACAAGCATGTCTCTCATCCAAGGTGTCTGGATAGAGATCACCGTAACTTCACCTGTGTTTTGATATGTCCGAACAATCCCAGGATGTTTTCGCTGCCATTCAGAGAATTGGCTAAGAAACCAGTGACCACTCTCGGCCATTGTTCTTGATTTGACAATACGGCGCTCATATTTGACACGATCTGGATGTCTTGTGGCCTCGGAGATATCAGCGGCACCTTTACCATAGCCTTCAAGTCTCCTTGGTCCCAACATCAACGCCGCCGGTCCAAGATTGGGATGTGTCTCGACAAGTGCCTGAAATTCAATCTCTTCAGAACAGTGTCATATGCAAGACATAGCTGAGGCGAGAATGATTATGCGGCTGTCCGTTTATATACCGATAACCACCAGACCATTGAATGATATATGACCATGATGCACAATCAAAATATTTCAGTTCAGATCCGCAACGACATGTCTGCCTGAGTTGTTTTTTACGGACTGCTGGGCTGGTTCCAGGACAGGCAGACCACTTTACAGTCCGAATTCTCGCAGCGAATGACACCAAGACATCGCCTATTGCTGATCTTCCCGTCACGAATTGTCGAAGCTGTCTCGGAACCATCAGGATCACCTCCGTTACTACGTGTCGCCCAATTCACTTGTAACTTCTTGGTTTGTTTGAAGTCTTCAGCAGAGATATCCATCGCAAAGAGCCCCGATGGCCAGCCATTCCAGCTGCCAGGAATCTGAGATAGGGCAGTGAAGATCACACCATCATCGTTCCCTCGGCATGCCTCCGGTTTGGGTTGTTTTTCGAGAGGTATGTATGCAGTCAATGGTGCGGGATCCGAAAGATCATTGTCGGGCCAGCAGGTGAAGTCATGGGGAACAATTGGCTTTGCAGGTTCTAGACTGGGGTGCAGAATAGCAGGCATGGACGCAAGAATGGTAAAGGGAGTGTTTTTGACTTATCCGACACTGAAACACCTGTGGTTGGGTCTTGAAAAAAACGAACAGGGCCTCGACTTCTAGGTTGCACAAGCGGTACAGGAGCATACAAATTTATCTCTGAATGAGTAGCCTGAGCTGAAGGGATCGATCCAGGTGTTCCGTCGCCATGAGTGACATATCCTACAATGTCCCCTAATAAATAAACAGCCGTTATTATTATTATAGTTTCAGAAATATAACTTCGAAGGACAGACCATTTTCACGGCTATAGATAGGAACAATTCTGTTGATGTTGGGTACTGCTGAAGGCAGTGTGTCTACAGTGCTTGGAACAGCAGACTGTTTCTCCTCCTCGGAGTCAGAGTTCCATTCCAGAATGCCATGAGGCTATGGCACAGCTTGATTCCTTTCTGTTGAACGATATTTGGAGAGAATCTTTCAGAAACATCGCTGTGACTCACAAAGATACCCATGAAAAGATTGTAGTCAGTTGTTAAGAGGACGGACTCCCAGTTGCTGCATTATTCCATCATGATTTGAATAAGAAAATGGGGAATTGGATATTGGATAATCTTGAAGGCGAGCATAAGGCTGAAGCAGGTGCAGACAAGGTATGTAAAAGGCATTAGGATTACTGTGGTTGTGGTTGTAACTGCCTACTACCTAATATAATTACAGTAGTGGTCCATAGAATTTCACCTTGTAGCTAAACATTTCATTTGTTTATTACCTTAAATAGTTGTTTTATGAATATATCACGACAAAACTATTATTTCCATCCATCACAGGGATGCATAGATATAAGTAGATACTGGTTTTACAAGTACATGCAAGTAAACACTCTATCATTATCTTTTCAAAACCTGCTTCTGAGTACAATTGAGGAGTGTACTTAATAAAAGAGTTCGCATCAATAGTTGTGTCACGCACACAGATGATGTCACTATGTGGGAACGCAGAACGCAGTTCAACTAAACGCAACTGCCTTTTATGGAAATAGATGCAGTGAAAACGCAAACTGCAGACTAACGCACTCACGCATGTGGGTCACGCAGAATTCTATGTGCCCTCTTTTGACGAATGTCCCGAATGTTTCTTGATGCGAGGGACGGCGCCGACCTTGAGGGACGGGTGGGATGCGAGGCGGAGGACGGGAAGAATTTCGGAGCACATTTCACGGCACTGATAACAAGAGGGAGGGGCGCTCTGTTGATCGTTATTTGTCAGAGAGTAAGATCGGCAGAAACTGGCCGGTCTGGGTCCATTCTTGATTGTCGTTATCCTCCGATGCCTCTAAATTGAATCATCCCTTTGCTATCATCGTCTGAATTCGCTCCTGCGAAAACTAAGGAGCGTGTTATCTCGGCTGCGCTTTTCTATCAAATTTCTCCGGTATGTCTGATAAAGCTACGGCTTGAGAACGGTAAGCATTGCGCCCATGCATCATTAATATATTATTATAGTATGCGACATCTAATGCTCGTATCCATTTCAAGAAGTGATGTCCTGGTACTGGAGCACCCCGAAATTTCTGGAAAAACTACTTGGTAGCCGACCTGTGGATGTATGATTCACCATCCCTACAACAATTCGGCCTTTTCGAAATGATATACAGCTATAGTGATGCTGATATTGGAGACGAAGCCGCCCAGAGCGCCAGTGAGGACCCCAGTCAACAAGGTAGGAGCACCGCGGGTGAAGGTGACGACAGAGAGGAAGAATAAACCGAACAACATTGACGCGGATGAGAAATGTTAGTATCTGACGCGTTGAATTTATACGCAGCAAAGGGTGAACGCGTCATAGGGAGAAAGAAATGTCAGCGTGTGCTGAATCACGTTTATTTTTTGGAGAGCACTATGGCGACATATCAGTGAGGATCAGTCGAAGAAGCTAAGTTACGCATACCTGTGCTGCTACAGATAAAATCCCCATCCATTGTATACTGCTCGTTCGGAAGGCAAGAGAACCCGAGGGAAAGTACGGGTCGGAGTAGGCAACCATGACTGAGAAATTTTGTCGAGTTCTAGTACGGTCGATATTGAAGTCGGTAAGGTCCTGTGACAAGGTGCAAGCACAAGGTTGTGGAAACTGAGAGTCGGCTGCCAGTGTTTGGATAATAGTTTTACTGACATCTTGCTGGCCGTTCTTGCACTAGCGGCAAGTAAATTATGGTAAGGAGTCAACGACGATTCTTCGACAAAATAAATCTCCACAGGAAGGTATTTCTGGGGCCTCGTAGCAGAGTTTTGAGGAGGTGCAGTGGAGACCGAGGATGGCATGAACAAGCATTAGATGAGATGGAATGACAGGCCAGAAAGCTTGTCAAGAGACCAACTTTATATACCGGGACTAGGCCCAGCTCCTAAGTACCAGAACGAGGAAAAGAAGGACCGAATTATTGCTATGCATATGAGGATGCAATTCCAGACGATGAAGTCAGCATGGTCAGGTCTAATCAGTTTGTTGTCCCAAATCGGCAATTGCCGTCGCTTTCGTTCACCCGCCTGATTTGGTTGTCGTACCTTTGTCTTTCTACGAACAATGCACGCGTTTGGTGACCACCCGTCCCTATTCTCTAGCACTGAAAAAGGCGGACTCAGCGTTCACACACACATTTCATTCCTATTCTAGGATGGTAGGTGCATCGTGTTCTGTCTCATAGCCCGATCTCACTAGCTTGAATGAAGAATGCGTTCACAGACAATATCGAGCCCTTCCCAATACAACCACGACATCGTTTTAATACACTGACGCGCTCGGGTCCAGGCTAGCTTGCCTGCAACAACTACTCCCTAGCACAGTCACAGACCACCTCCCTCCATCTTCATCTGTCTGCGCCACTGCTTCCCTCGCATCCTTCTCTCAGCACAGAACCCGCATGTTCTCGCCGCTCTCCACCTCTTCCAGATCCATGGCCCCGTCCTCCCCGCACGTATATTTATCCAGATACAACCGGCCTCAGTATCAAGACCATTAGTCAACCTCTCTGATCAGTTGCTACCTTGACTGGTACACATCGCATCAACTATAGACCGTCAGCTCTGGATTCGTGCAATATAATGATCATTCTTACCTTTGGATGATCGCCTATGCTTTCCCTTTCGACACACGGACATGTACACCAACGAGTCTTTCAGACTCAAAACAACGCGCAAATATGGGAAAACTGAGCGAAAGATCGTCAAAAGATCACAGGACTCCGAACCAGTCCAATGTCGAGGAACAAGACGGGTGCAAGACGGCTGTTGTCAATCTGTATGCCTTCACGCCTTTTTCTTTTTGGGTCGGTTGATGATCGTATACTTAGAGGCATGCCTGGAGAGATCAAAAGACAGCGTGTGGGTATGGGATACATGAACGGGTATTACTGTTGGAAGCCGGGATGCATGGGCGGATGCGACGGGGAATCTATCGTCTGGGAGACTGCGTGGTCTGTTGTATTGTGAGTAACTGGAGATGTTAGGTTTTGCTCCTAACAACGTTACAGGTCGGGTAGGAACGAAAATTTGACAAGGACAAGGGTAATAAAATGTACGTATTTTTCCCCGTCCTCTACCCCGGTCTGACGTTGGCCTATTAGGCTCAGAGCCAGCCAGACAGACACATAGTGCCATTGAATGCAGTGCGCATCATTACAATATTTAAGACTCCTCTAACTGTAGACGTCAATGTCCAGTTCAGAGCCAGCCAGACAGAAGAACACTGCCGTGTAGCGTTGTACTGTCATGATAATAACGTCTTTGATGACTTGTGAGCCCGAGATACTAAACTTGGTGGTGTGCAACGTGCGTTTAGCGCCCTCCGCGTCTCCAGACTCCCGTCACCCCTAGTACTGTTTGTCACTCTCCTCCCCAAACATTCCCTCCTCCACGACACGAATCGCTGGGTACGGTTCGCTTTGCCCTTCCCTTTCCATCTAGCCTTGGTGCCCGAGAAATACACCGTGATCACGTCGTTCGGGCGGAAGAATCGACTAGTGCGAAGTGAGCTGCAATCCTACGTACCCAGCCAACTGGCCCGGGCCTGATTCATATTTGATTCAGAGCTATGTTTATCCGGTGTCGGATGCTTGGCTGATGCCAAGAACTCCATTGTAGACCATTGTGGGTGTATATATATGATCGTGGAACCATCCGTCTGTAATACTGAGACTCCGAGTTCTGATAGTCAGGATACTCGAAGCTATTGATCTAGCGGAAACCCCGCTCGCTTCACGTTGCGGGACAAGACGTTTGCACAGCCACCGGGGTTATTCCTCTTTTCTCCGTCCACTATGCTGGACCGCGACGAGGCTGAGAGGCTTCCTGTAGTAATACCACAAGAGGACATCGACAATGACCCCGAGGCTTTCGCATGGTACGAAGGACCTCAAGGTGGAGGCTTTACCGTCCCATTTCAGTTCAAAAAATACCCAAATCGACCAGTGAATGAGACACCCATGGGGTACCTGCATTACATCGTCAACAAGTGCAACTGGTACACCAAAGATGTGCGTGATTTCCTAAATATTCTCCTCTCTAATTGGCTAATTTGCAGTGCACAGATTCATTGGGCCTTTTTTGATGCCATTGGCACTTACTTTGAAGGTCTGAGGGAGTAGGCAGAGGATCACTATGCGGAATTCATCGTTCCGGATTTTTCCGAGAAAGCATCGGGGAAAGCGACTCCAGCAGTGTCGGGATAAACCTTGGATGGAATGGACAACAAAAAGACCGGACTTGACCCAGAAGGTGTGTTCGTGTCTCTGAGACAGTGCTCTCCGACTTAAAACACCTCCAGTATATAGTCTACTTTACAGCAGTTCGGTATCTCCTTGACAATCCACGACATGACACCGCAAACAGGGACATCGGTGAATTGCTCAGCGTTACTCGATATGAAGATGATTTGGATCTTGTCGAAGAGGACAACGACGAATACGAAATGAACTCCTTTATAAATGACGACGACACTGAGGAGGAGTAAGAGCAAGAACAAGAAAGCAGCGAAACTGCCGATGATTCTGAAGCGAGCAGCCGTACAGAGGTAGTACGGTCTATATGTTAACTCTTTCTTGGCTATGTCTTACGTATCACAGGAGTGCACCGAACCAAGCGACGTCGAAGGCTCTGAATCTGGCATCAGTGGCGGTATCGATTCAGAGTTATCCATGTGGACTCCGCCACGCATGATACCTGTACACGGTATGGCGAGCTTAGGTTCTACTTATAGACTCGAAAAGCGTCACAACAGTTGTAGTCCCGGGCCAGGTATGCCATTTTCAAGATACATCATCTTCTTTTCTGACAAGGTCAACAGTTCCAATGCCCCCATCACCTACTCCTCGCAAGCGCCGAAAAGGACCTGGGTCCTCTGAGGGTGATTGCATTGTGCCTCTAGTTCTCCTTTATTAACTTTTTTCCCGCAGTGAACTCTGTCAGTAAAGGTATGTTAGATATCAACACTCGCTACCCAACCTCACTAGAACATCCTATAGCTTCACCCCGTAAACGCAACTTTTCAAGCGTCGACGCCTCGGACCACTGTAAGCACGAATATTCCTGCACATTTTGTTGATGACACGTGTTTCTACGCTGTAGTGGAAGATTCAGAAGATGCAGAAGAGGGCAAACCTCAGAAATCGCGACGTCCCGGTCCCCGGAAAGGAAAACAAAAAGCACTTACTCCGGAGATGAAAGATTTCTTATCAGGGGACGAGGAGAGCAATGGGAATGAAGACTACGTCGGTAGTGCCACCGAGGTGCGTAATATAGCCAGTATCATCAAGTCACCCGTGTCTCTTACTCTTCCGCATCTGAATCTCAGAATGACAATCTCAGTGATCTAGCTGATAGTTCGAAGCCAAAATTGTATACGAGCTCTACTAACACTCAGTGTGGCATCCCAGGTCCTCAGCCCCACCAACTGCGTTCTGGTCGGGAGTACGGACCCAATCAAAGCCGTTTGAGTAAAGAGGCTGCTTCAAAAGAATCACTACGTCCGACGAGTCGCGACCGGGAATCACCCAGAGTGATTAGATCTGCGATATCTAGTGCTAATGATTCGGGGTCGGACGAACCTAACGGGCTCAGTAAGTGGTCATTAACTGGACACACCACTTGACCCTCATGCTACCCTCAAAGGCATCCGAGGATCCAATCCAAGGAGAACGTCTAGCTCAGATACTCAGGTTCAGGGTATATCACGTCGACGTCCTCCCAAGTCAGGCCCTACACATGCATATGTGCTGAACTCAGATCAAGCAGCGTCGTCGTCGAAACGAAGGCGTACAGCCTACCGGGTGGTTTCAAGTTCGGAGGACGGTACGTACTCGCTTTTGGTCTAGTTATAGCGGTCACTAAATATACCAACTGACAGAATCCCGTTCTCCTTCGCCTGAACTTGAAAGGCCCGTTCGTCGATGTGAGTCGTTCAGGAATGTATATCCACGATCAGAACTCATAGGTTGCTCCTCCAACAGTCCGGCGATTAAGGAGATGGTCCGAACGCACCGCATAAAAATCATTTTCTAGCGTGTATCTGTGTCTGGACTCTGTAACGCTGCGATCTATATGTCGTTCGTAACACCATAATACTTGCACTTTCTCTTGATCCCCTGCTTTTGTTTTCGGACCGACCGCCGTGCGTTTCATCCCGATTCTCTTCCGCATCCACATGATGTCCTCTCAGCATGATCCATCTTCGCACCCCGCCGTCGGAAAACTTCATCATCAGATGAACCTCCTACGTCTTTCTGGGTTCGAGGACGGGAGTATCGTCCTCATCAACGATCAGCGAACCGCGTTTCGTGTCCATCTAAGGGTACTATCGTTGAATGCAGAATATTTTCGTGACATGTCTGGCCTAGCTCAGGCTGTACCACCAGATGCAAAAGGAGATACGATGATCGATTTGGGAGGATTCAACGACCCACTTTCTCCACGCTTTGTACACCCGTTCGTCAGTAAGCTCCGAGTCCAATCCAATTTTGGTACTTGAACGTGATATTCGTTGGCAGGCTAGTACTTTCTGCGCAGGGATCCCAACTTCTTACGATACCCTCGAAGCCCTATTACGCATATCGACCAAATAACCAGGTCCGTTCCGACGTGATACGACACCTCAGTATGGTATACCCCTCCGAGGAACTGGCAGATCTGGAGAAGCACACAGACCTCATACTCCCACGCAGCGATTTACACAGCCTACGTGCAGGGCGGGAATATGACGTACCCATCATCATCCTTCCTGCCGCTTATTACTACGCCTCGACTACTGAGCTCATCACAAACGCCAAGCCAGATATCCTCGCCATCATTCTCGCCGGTAGGGAGAAACGCCGTCGTAGCTGCGTACAACGTTGCGTGGTCCTGGCTTTACCAGGAGTGCCGGGGATCAACCATGTGTCTGCTGCACGTCAAGCGGTGCTATAGAAAACGTTTGAGTTGTGATAAAGGAAACTGCCAGTCTCCCGGGCCACTGGCAGGAACCATCCATTGCCTATTCCTAGATGCTATACCACATGATGGGGAGTGGATGATGATTTCCCTGCCTACTATTCTGACGATCCGGCGGACGAAGAGCGTTTTTGCAGGCCCTGTTTTTTCGCTTGGTGTTCCGACAAGGAGAGAAGCTATGTATCTGCCTTCACGAGAACAAGACACAGCCTCTGCAATACAGTACAAGTTACCTCATCCCTGCGAGGACTTCGGAGGCGCGAGAGAAGAGCCAGAGAGAATATGGCATACGAGACAGCTTACAATGGGACCGCCGTCCTCGGTTTGTCTCGAATGGAGGATTATTAGTCTCGTATTTCAAGTACGTTCTCTAGACACCCTCGAGTCACTGAAATGGAACGACATGTTCAATCACGTCTAGTTTAAATTAAGAGAGCAGACAAGCGCTGAAAGCACCTGACAGATGCCGAATGGCAGGCGGGACCATGGCTGTTCATCGGATTCGAGCAGCGATAACAGCTTTTCGTGTGTTACTTCCTTCGTCTTCTGAGCTAGGAGATATCAGGTATGGCATCCCCTTCATTCCGAATACTTATTACAATAACATGCATACCATATAAAGTCTTATACGAATCACTCCAGAGTGGGCAATAAACGACTCGGATAACAAGATCCCGCAGGTTCAACTGATCTTCGGGAAGTGTTCAGGGATGAAGAGTACAGAGCACAAGTGGGCAACCCGTAAACCTGTAGAGGTAAGTCTGTTGGCAGGCAAGCAGGAGGGCAATTGCTAACATGTTATCAGTATCCCGAGGTGACCATCTCTGCGTTCACTGAGACGAGCCAAGAAGAATCGTCAATCATTGTTCCATTACAACGGATATACACGGGCAGAAAGCCCGTGATTCCATCCATCCTTGCTGGCACTCCCTGCTCTACGTTTGATATGCAAAGCTTCTTGGACCAACTCAACGCTATACTCGGGACGTCATACAGTCTGGACAAGAAATTCCTCATCTCCCTTCTTGTACAGTGTATGACAAACGAGTATGATTTTGGCCTGGCATATGGCAGCCTTCGTCAAATATGGTACATCGATGATTGGAGCACTGTGAGAGATGTACTTTGGAGGTGGAGTGATGAGGACCAGAAGGAGCGACGGGAAGCACTCGTTGGTAATCGGATCGTCAATCCAGATTTGCAACCTCGACGTGTCTGGGATCTGTATAGCAATCGGGTGGTGCCATGGTGGCTCAAGTCATGGGTCGGAATGGAGGGTGGTTACGTATACCGCCAATGGCCTAAGCCGATATCGCATGCATGGGTGGATGAGAAGGATCGCACCGCAGTGTGGACGCCCATCAACGGATATGAATGGCCCGTTCCTATCCCAAAGGATGCTGATCTCAACCTGATCCGCATCGAGATGCTCAATCTCGGACATGAGTACGTGTGGTTGGATGTTCTCTGTTTGAGACAGGAGGGCGGATCGAGAGAGGACTTGCGTGTGGAGGAGTGGAGGCTGGATGTGCCCACCATCGGAGAAGTGTATCAATATCAGAATGTGGTGTGTTACTTGAGTGGGCTGGGCCGGCCTTTGACGCTGAAGGAGGGCGATCTGGAGAGTGATCGATCCTGGTTTAGACGTGCGTGGACGCTACAGGAGGTTGGGCTTGAGAGGGTGATTGCCGGGGACACACCGGATGGACCATTGCATGCCGAGTGCAAGGACGGAGAGTATGCGACTGAGCTGCTCACCAGGTTTCACAA
This sequence comes from Armillaria novae-zelandiae, assembly GCA_030435655.1. Taxonomy (NCBI): domain Eukaryota; kingdom Fungi; phylum Basidiomycota; class Agaricomycetes; order Agaricales; family Physalacriaceae; genus Armillaria; species Armillaria novae-zelandiae. The sequence continues at coordinate 2,888 of JAUEPR010000081.1, read as the reverse complement.
GAAGCTGCAGGATATACATTACATGGACCAGCTGGATGATGCACTGGTGGAGATGCGGACTCGGGTGTCGACAAACCCAGTGGACAAGATTGCGGGACTGGCATTTCTGATGCGGTCCCAGTGGATACCAGCATACTCTGAGAGCGCGTCTCTCGAGCACGCATGGACAGCACTCGTGAATTCGATGCATCGGACTGCTCGGGCACAGTTGTTCATGTCGAGTCCTGAGCCGGGAGATAGAGGCCCAAAATGGTGGCCGTCGTGGCACCAGGCTATGACAAAACCTCTGCTTCGATATTGGACCGACGCAGGTGTTGATCGGGATGAGACAGGGGGTGAAGACTCATGTAACGAGCCGTGTGTTGACGGGTTCATGCGGGGGTTGGCTGTTGTGGAAGCGGGTGATCGACATGGTGAGTTTATTGTTAAACACAATGGTGGCATAAAGTGCTTCGGGATCACTGCTCCCCACACATACCCGATACCTGAGGACACTTACACACTCATTTTTCTTATCTGCAATGAATTCCATGCAGTTCCAAATGTGTGTGTTGTTGGACGAAGCCTGCCAGGGGGAAGGTTTGAGAAAGTGTCGGTGGCAGCAACATTTGGGCGGGACCTCATACATATTACTGAAAGACGTCGATATATTCTTATTTAAAAGACTACACACTGCATACTCTTCTTTTTACTTCTGGTAGCTATATGTTTCAATGACTACTTGCACTGTCAGGCTCAACAGCCGCATCCCACATTACATTGACACTTGTTTGTGCTTGGTAACCAATATCTGGTGTGTTAAACATTTGCCGATAACCAACCACCTGGCTTCCTATCTTCCCTGGGTGCCACTACGACATAGTTGCCTTCCTGCAAATTATTGGGTGAGCCTTGCTAAAAATTTTCAACCTGTGAACAATTTGCTTGTCATCCATAAAATATGTACACCCTGCCTCAATCCTCCACCCCCACTTGATCTGGCTTTCGCTTCTGCACCAGCATTTGCACACAAAATCGGACTCACCGAGTACCGCTCTTGGTTTGAGTCACCATGGATGTAAGGACTTGCAGTGTCCACTATAAGGACAACATCCGAGTGTTACAAGAGTGAATACACTTACACCAGGAAACTAAGGAAAGTTGGAATAAAAAGCACTCATTCGACAAGACGAATATAAAAAAATCTTCATTCATTCATGTCGTTAGGTCATAGTACAATTACATGATATGGGTATTACAGAGTAGAGTAGGGCATCCACTACACTGTACAAAATATAATAACAAGGAAAGCTGGGGCTCATGAGTGAGAAAAGAAAGCGAATAACGTATCAGAATATGCATGGGGGTAACCAAATTGCAGGAAGAAAAAGGAAAAGTACAAGCACAGAAAGATACATACTCGGAATAAATTACATATACTTTTTTTGTTTAACTGGGGCCGTGAGGCTGAATAGATATCCCCTGCGTGATCATTGGTTATGATCCACAGTTGAGTATGAGAAACACATCACTGAGATAACCTCGTCATCTCAGCGTCTTGCTCCCATACTTCTGCTTCGAACACCATTCAGTGTTGAACATGCTATAACTAGTGGAGGCATTGCATACAAGCCTGGTGGAGACTCCAACTTGGTGTGGATAATGTCAGCCCATTTGGTGGACGTCGGTGGCGAGCTTTCAGCTCTTTTGCTAGTATTGGAGTCGGAAAACTCTTCTTTTGCAATAGATGAGCATGGGTCCAGGGTATCCCATTCATCAGCAGCATCAAGCTCGCTGGAGGGCGATAATAAGGGGTCATAGCCTGCAAAACAATATCTGTCAGCACTTAATCTTTATTAGCAGAAAGTTGCCTGCATACTCCAATGAGACTCTGGTTAATTGAAATTTTGGCAACAACTCCTTCAATGATATTGTGTCTATCAATGCTCCATCACAGAGCCTCCATCCTTGACATCGACAATGAGAATATATTGCTGCATGAGCAATCATGTGTGAGAAACATCCTCATCTAGCGTATGTGCCGTACCTATTGTCACAGGTCAAGCCAAACAAACAGTAGAAGATACGAGACACACACTCAGTTCAATAATGGCATTTCCTGTCCACAAATGTCAGGCAAATAAACATTCCCATTCCATCTTGAGAATCTTACAAGCAGCCTTCCTGTCATACATTGTTTGTGAAGTAGTCCTTTGCCCTGACCGGCTATCGAGTCCCAACCTGCTCAAATGTGAATAGCCGCCAGGATATCTTGGTGAGATATTTTTGAGGTTGAAGAGTTCTCACCATTCGGGAAGGTCACGTAGCGTTCTGAGAATGCCTTGAAGGTTTCTTGGTGTGAGGGACCTTGAAGGCCAGGTGAGATACGAGGCAGATGGCAGTAAGGATTTGAGAGCACATTTTATGGCACTGCAGTCGACGACAGAGCTGGGTGATAAGAAGAGGGAAGAAAGCTGATCCTTGTTTGCCACAGGGTAAGATCGGCAAAAACTGCCTGGTCTGGGTCCATTCCCGACAGCCATCATCCTCTGACTCTGCATATGCCTCTGAATTGATTCATCCCTTCGCTATCGTCATCTGAATCTGCTCCTACAAAACTGAGGAGTGTGTTATCTCAGCTTTACTTCTCTATGAATTTTCTCTGGCAGCTCTGACAAAGCTACTGCTTGAGAACGGTGACACACCTGCTAGGCGTTTACGCATGTAATTTCGTGTTTTATAACATTATACACCCGTTGAGAAGTCCCGCAACTGAAATAAGAGAGATTAGAGAAGAGCGCAATGAAATAAACATAATACCATGTATATTCAAAGTAACTACTGGTAGAGTGCATGCTCTAGCTTACAGAGATACAAGACACGGTCACCCTAAGATGAGAGCCCAGTGT
>JAUEPR010000080.1:0-190482 GCA_030435655.1 Armillaria novae-zelandiae | reverse complement strand
AAGTAGTCCCCGATTAAATAGTGTAGGGGGATAAATATTAGGATATATGTTGGATAGATGGTCGATTCGACATAGACAAGACGGTAATTTTGGGAAGGCAGCACGGAACGGGCACCTAGTTTTCTTTCATTTCCTCGTCGATGGCTCCTCTGGGCTCCCCGCGGAAGGGCTGCGGCTGAGCAGCAGAAGTCGGCTGTAGACTCTGCGCAAGGGGTAGCCTGGCATGATCAGGAGGTGACGGTCTACGAGAAGGCCACGTAATTTTGGGCTTGTCAGCTGCGCAGGACGGTAATTCAGGTAGAGGAGCAGTGGGTGGCGGCATAGAGGGCGCGGGTGCCTGTGTCCTTCGAATGGGTCTACGGGGTCTGGCAGCAAACCACATGTCAGCAATTCCAAAGAAGGCAGAAGTCGAGAAGACGTACCGAAGAGAAGTACCAACGCTGCCACTCCGCATTCGTCCAACGAGGCTCGTTCCTTCACTGGCGACGCTGGGTTGGAATTCATTCTCCACCAGAGTGCCCATCACCGAGCTAAGACTACCACTCCGCGAACGTGAGGGTGGCGCCTGGAGGTGGATCTGAATCTGCAGGGCATTACTCGCGTTGCGCGCAGGCGACTTGAGAGCATTGAGGGACGTTCCGATGCTGAGACTCGACCGACGTTTGCGCAGGCGTGGTCGTAGAACAGAGCTAGCGATGGCTAGAGTCTCCGGCACTGAAACGTGGACCCGCTCTTCGTCGACCTCGATGTCACTAGCATCGTCCAAGAGAGGTGAAGACGGCGAGTCTATAAAGGAGTTGATATTGAGGTTGGCCGTGAATATGTGACGAGGAGCAAGGAGACCAGAAGAAAAGAATGCAGAGTACGCTGTCATGGTCAATGTCGAAAGGTAGGAGGAGGGCGGGGCCGGTACAAGTGATGGTTGAATATGAAGGACAGCACGGTTGCAAATATGAACAGTGCCACTGCCATAACAACACGTACATAAGCCATAGCAACGACAAATATAATTCCGTTTTCGGAAGAACGCCTGCGGCTCTCCACATCCGACAGTCGCAATGTTCCGCACGTCGCACTTTGGTCGGTCTCCCACGTAAATGCCGCCAAAATACTTGTATAGCCGTGACGATGTTGCTTCGTTGAACACCTTCCTTTCCTCACCTCATGACGTACAGGAAAAGACTTCCATGTCCATGGCAGTGAGTAACCATATGGAATCTATACATGAAACAGGGCGTACCGGTATCCGCCACTGGAGAAAATATAGCGTAATTATTCTTGCACCGCTTTTCTTTGCCTAAATATTAGGTCCTTAATGACTCAAGGCAAGGCATCTAGACGAATGGAAATGGAAAAATGGCCAGGCTAAAATATCAAAGCGACCGTATTGAAAGGCTCAATCGACCAGGGCAGCCTCCTTTATGCTTGTTCCTCGTACGACTTTTGTCGGAGGGCTGCGGTTACCACGGCACGCCGTATCGTGCGCGCCCATCTAGACTTGTATGAATGAATTCAGAATGCATTTTCCTAGGGGGTACCTGTACATCCTTAATGTCATCGTTCAATTTGCTCTATACTCTTTCTTGATCTCGTCACATACGCTAAGGAGAGCAGTCCCGAGCTTCTGGAAATCCTCAACCTGACAAACTTCATTACAAGGGGCGTGGTACAAGGACAAAAGAAATATACCTCATTCCAAATCTGCGCGCTACATCTTACCCACCACGTCCCATTATGATAATAATGGGCGGCGTACATGTTGTATTTGACTAGCAGCTTATTCTTGAACATCAGGTCTAATTCAAGTGTCGGCTTCACGTCACCCGAAAGAGGTATGACTACGTTAACCTAGAAGCGCCAGAATCAGTAACGAGTCTTAAGTCTAGAGGGGGTAGGACCACAAGTACCATATGCGCAGTAAATCGGCCATCTTCATCCATAATTTTCGTGTTCAGGACCTTCGCAAGAGCCTTACCTCCTTCAATGGCTAAGTTATGGCAATACTCGTTGATAACGCCTTCTCCACCCAGCCACTGGCGGAAATCAAGTGCTGCAGAAATACTCAGGTATGGTGCCCAGTCCACAGTTCCACTCCCTAAGGCAAAATAAGCACGCGACTCAAGGCCGAAACAAAAGAGCCTGACATTCGAACTGCTCCACGAAATTTGGTCCTGTGCGATCTTTGGGCGAGATGTACGCAGCCGCCGTCGGAAAGCTCGACTTGACGATATGCTGGTTCCTATGCGGATGGTCGATCAGTGGACACAAATTAACAGCTGTACGATCTCGTCACCCACCTCTTCGGAACATACAGCATCGCAGCACCCCTCTTTGCGAAGAGCCACTTGTGACAGTTCTAACGCACCGTCAGTCAGAAAGCTCCTCAGTGTACCACTACTTACGCTTATCCAGAAATCTGGCTTGGTTTGATCCAACTTGATTTCTGGTTGCTGTCCGATGGCATGTGCTGCATCAACAACGCTCCACACGTCAAACTCGCGACAGATACCCGTCATGACCTCCCAAGGAAGAAGAGCTCCTGGATTAGAGATAATCGCGTCCACGACAGCAACGATTTTCGCATTCTTTCCAACACGATCTCTGATCGATTTTAGATGCTCTCTCCACCGAGAAATGATATCCTCCTCCGTCGTTGGAAACAAAATAGTAAACTGGGAGACCTCTGGGTGAGGCGGGATATCGGAAATATATTGCGCCGTGCGAGAAATCGATCCGTAGGTCGTGTTGCCTAACAGAATGATCAGAACTTGTGATCCTCCAGAGAAGGTACCCAGTCTCACAGGTGACTATAACATCCCCCGCTTCCCAGATAAAGTTCTTCAGGACCGTATTAACCCCATGGGAGGCATTCGGGACCAATACCACCTCGTCGACATCACTGACTCCGATGAAGCTGGCAACTTTCGCGCGTACAGCGATAAGCATCGGTTGGTAGGTCAATCGCATGAACAGATCCGGATTTGCCTCGATCTTGTCAGATAGAGTAGCGCACCACGCGCCGACCGGTCGAGGAAGAGATCCGTAGGAGCCTTTGATGACGACGGGGTAAGCATCTTAGTTCAATACGACGATCCGAGGACTGACCATGATTCAGGTTGACGTATTCGGGATCAAAATGAAAATACTCTTTCATCTGACGCCCGAAGGCTGGCGGCTGCCGTGGGAGGACTAAAGAGTCTAGAGAGGAGACGAGGGGAGGGAGGGCCATTTTGGCTCCCAGTTGGAAGAGAAAGAGTAAGGGAAAGTATTCGCCTTGTAGATGATTTGTGAATGAGTCATGGAAGTTAGCTATTAGAGACTGAGTTTCGGCCGATCTTATCTGCTTGGCAGATATTTCAAATTTGACTTGCCGCGGCCAATGAGCAATCCCCGATTTGTCCCGCAATCATTGTACATAATGCAGCCAAAATGCAGCACGTTTTTGCAAGTTGAGGCTCGAGTACGGGCCTATGATAGAGCTTTTCACCATTCCGATTCAAGCGCTAGATCTCTGTTACTTTTGTCAGTGCGTGTGAATGCTGCTTCTTCACGACGTTAAGGTAGGGCTAAAAAATGGGGAATTATTAACATCGGTTTATTAACCTTGTTATTAACCTGTTAATAACAAATTATTAACAGAGCACCCAAAACCCCTAGTTAATAAATGTTAATAAATGTGAATAAATATCAAACACTTTGCCGGGCTTATGCTGCCTGTTGACACTCCGCAAGGCACGAAAATTTGGCTCTCCTCATTTTTCTCAGGCTCGGACTCTTTGTGCACTGATAGACTGCAAGAATCCAAACCCATGGCATCTGATCCTGTGCAATCTCCCACGTGAAAGCTTGCTTGGCTTCGTGTATTACTGTCAAACTTGCCAACAGATTTGTATGCCCCCAAGAAGGGAGAATTCACTCACTATCCATTTGCTACATTTTGCATCGATCAAGCTATTCTTGAATGCACTGAGGATGAAGTTGGAGCTATCAACGAGTCCTTCAAGGCAATATTTGGCTGGAGAACACGTACAACAGGTGATGGCATCCTTGACATCGAAGAACATGGGAAGCATGGCATTGGCACTGTTGCTGACCTTCTTGAGGGTTATCTCAAAAAATATAGGGATAAGAAGGGGAGTCCCAATGCTGCTCTGGTCAAATGGGTAGAGGATATATCTGCTGGTAGTGTGAAAATCTATCATACTCACACTGATAAACCGGTAAATATCCTTTCTTTCAGTGATTGATGTTAGTATACTGAATAACAATCCAGCTCCCAGATTTACCTGTTGAAAGTAGGGAATACCTTCGACGTACTTGAACTCGATCCTGACATCAATCTCAATGCTCCATGTCTAAGGAATGTCCTTCCCACATCAGCCTCAGAGGCCAGTGCTGCAGTGGTCTTTGCGGCACTTGTTGAGTCACCGACAGCACCGAGGCCTGCTAGCAATGTTGATGGAGCCAAAAATGATGTGAATGAGATTGATTGGGACATGATTTAATCAGTTCTTGATTTTTTTAACTGCTCTTTTGTTAATAACCTGTTAAAAAGTCAAATTTTCACGTATTATTAATATTATTTCACACAGGATTTATTAACAGTTAATAACCTAGTGAATAAATACCCTCCACGAGCCGATGTTAAATAATATGTTATTAACACCACCGGGAATTATTAGCCCTACCTTACTTCACGTTTACAACCACGAACCTCCGAGTCGGAATTATCCCAGGAGCCTGGAGCATACATAATGCTGGTCTTGCTCGAAAATACGGGCGCAACTATCACGATATATAATCAGAGCAATGCACTGCGGTGAAAAAAAGGAATAGCGCATCACGAAAAGTGTCAAAAGTAGACAAGTCATGGCCTGTGTAGGTCATACTTGCCGTGATTCTGCAAGCCTGAACAAATATCTTTCAGGTACTGCCCGGACTCGTGCCTCTCTGGCAGTAGCCTGCTCAGGTATGTCCCTGCGAGGTCAGAACCAGGGAAGTTTCCTTCTTTATGGCAATAGCCCTCCATTTGTAAGTCTTATAGGTACTTCTATGGCCAGGCATTACCGGTACTTGTGAACCCAATAAAATAAATATTGTATCTACAATGCTGGAGAGCTGAAAATCTGGTTATCCCCTCCCAATTTGTCATCACTCTCCCATCCACAGTCAATTTCATTATCATTGCTATCCTTATAGTCACTGACATCATCCTCATCGTCTGGAACCGTCACTATTATCCTCATCGTCTTGAATTAAAGAAATCATATATCGTATACTTATAAGAACGACTAAAGGAAATGATATGAATTACATTGATACATATATAACCAAAATACAAGACGAGCGACGAGAAAGATACTCCAACCTTCCTGCGCATTGAGAAAATCAGATGTTCAAGGCAAGCGTTGAGAAACGGAGAGCTTACAAGTTTGGTTCCGTATATTCCTCTGACATCGTCACTTCGTCTAGGATTGATATGTCGCCAGAAAAACCAAGCAACGAAAAAGATATAATGATCTGATAGGATACGGCTGAGACCTCATGGGGTCAGGGATGTCATAGAGGAGAACATTTGAGAGTGAGGATGTTGGCCAAGGTCACGTTGCTATTTATGAAAATAGTGCGGGGCCGGGCGGTCTTCGTCATGACCACCGAATCAATGAGAATGATAGAGAACTCCCTCAACAAAAGACGATTAGAAAACAGAACAACAGCCGCCTGCAGAAGCAATCCCCGTTGTCACTAATGAACTGATACAGGGCAAGCCGCTCCATCCCAGCCCTTTTAAGGACGATGTGGTGCTGTTTATCTCAAAGTGAGTAAACGAGGCATTCATCGGATAGTACATTTCTACAGTGAGTCCGGAGATTTGACTTCAGTTTTGCAGTAATATGTCAGTCATGGAGACGCTTGGCACCCATGGCAGAGTAGAGAACTTGGTGAAGAGAGGTGACCATGCATGGTAGGATCACAGTGCTCCTCTCTGCTGCTCGGATCTATCAGTGGTGGAAGTGGCGTTTGGAATGATAACATAAACAATCTTGACATGGGACTGATGATCGCGGTCGCTTTTTAGCCCGTTCCGCAGCCCTGCTTCGTTACACCCTCTTGACCTTAATTCCATCTGATTTTTGACTTCGGTCTAGGCGAACCCTCAGTCCACAATAAGAGGGACGTTCAAAAGCCTGCGAGTCTCTGACTCGCCTACGCACGATCACCTTCAGCTGCACATCAGTGATTGTGACTAGCGCCCGCTTCCCGTGCTTTTCCCTATTTTCTTTCGCCATCTTGACAGTGCATCATCAATTTATACTCAGTGTTATGAGATGTGTGGGATCTATAAATCAATTACGAGCTGGCTGCAGACAGTTCATGCTGTGCAGAATTGATCAACAATTCATAGGGAGCGCTTGTTTCTTCTTGGCGACCATGGCGATGCTGATCGTGTCGCTATGCCCAATGCACTATAAAGAGTGCACCTGCAGCCCTGCGCGGAACGGTATACCAGTGACAAGATGTACACGACCGGGGCAGAAACTGTACCTATATATGAGGTTGCAGAATGTGGCTATTATATTTTCTTCTTCGGATTTCTCTGACTAAAACGCAGATATAACATGGTCGTTGATCTTGTGGGACTATCTGGTAACCCTCGATGATGAAGTTCGTCCTTAATGTCCTTCTCATGTTGGAATTACTGATCGACTCAAAGATCACGTTGTTCTGGGTGCGTCTTCAATCTGGTGTGGGCCTATTTCCGTATGGCACCTCAGGCTCAAAATCGAATCGACAGTTCTCAAGACAATCTTGGATCAAATTTTTATTCTTTTCAGTAAGTGGGTTTCGGGCGCTAGACACGAGTGGTTGATATAGCAGTTTCAGAATCGTTATATAGGACTACTTCTACGTATATGGGATATCGTTTGTGTGTGGTGTCATTATTGTCTTATAACTAATTGACATGTTCTAATAGGGGAATGCCTCGGAAATTATGTAAGTCATGTTTGCGACATCAACATTTTACCTGCCCTTCACGAACCAGGATGAGCCGCTATCGTACAATCTGTACGTTAGTCTGATTTGACTTCCTTGGCCCCTTTACTGAACCTAGGAGTAGATGCAACAGATGTAGGTAACTGGATTTCATCATGTAGGTCATGTTGCTTCATTTACGCAGATATTTGGGTATCGCCAGGAGCTTATGAAGCTTGTTATCTGGGGACAGAATCTAGTTCGGTTATATACGGTGCGTTTCATCTGCTTTCATGTATTAAATTCAGCGGCTTTACATCTATCTCCAGTGTCAATGCAGCTCCTTGTCATCGAAAGCATCCTTATCCTCCGAATCTGGGCCATAACGGGCAAGCGACGATGGATCCTGTGGACCTTTTTTGGCCTGCTTGTCTGCTGCACGACTATGTCGATCCTGCTTAGTGTTAATATGACTTCAGCATCCTTGCAATACACGTGAGTGCTGTGTCATGTATCGTTGCCTATGTATCACTGTTTTTCAGTGTACCAACCCTAATATTTGAGGCAATCATTTTCACTTTCGCTGCCTATCACGGAATCAAAGGATCTGGAGGTATGAGATCGCTCTTGCTGCGAAACAAGGGCCCGTTTTGGTACGGTCCCAAGCCTATCATACATCTGGTCTTTCAAGGTTCAGTTATGTACTTCATTGCGTACGTATCCTCCCTTACTACACATACCACTGTGTTCTCAGTCTCAGATATTTCAGCGCACTCTGCTCTCTCCCAGTCTTGGCATTTGTCGTATGTTTAAATTTTATTCAAGTTCAACACTTTTCGACTATGGGTTCTTATCCAGGATTCACGATTGGGGGTAACAATGATGAGTGTTACAATTACTCATATGCTTCTCCGTCTGCGGAAGCAGGGAAATTCAGATACTGTTGGTGGGTCTTCACAAGGGACGGAATTGACGACATTCAGAGCTACCACGAATGGAGCAATATCTTTGGAAGGGGGGGAAGATATTATTGATATTCTACCTCGTCCATAGGGGAGCTAGATTAATTTATGCAGTACTCGACGGTACATGAAGCGTCGTCTTGACAGATGGCTAATGAAGAGCATAAACACTACATGAGAGCTGATTATGCACAGATCCCCCCTGAAATGAATGAAAAATTGAACTGATCCATGCGACAAGGATAGTTGCAGAAATGGCAAACTTTGTATTGTTGCGAGGGATATTTTTGCGGATTGGACGAAGGCCCCGAACTTGTGGTCTTTCCGGTCGAGATCTAGAGGGCCTTAGTGAAAGTGAGGGGTTGATATTGTGCTCTGGCTACGGGGGACTTAATAGTAACATCAGCTCCCTCATCAGTAAGTCCCGACGGCAATGCCTAGAAACAATAAAGACGTCCTTGTAAAGAACAAGTAGGGACCCACACCTCGTCCAGAGGACGGCAAGGCCGTTGTGCTTATTACAGAGAGCAGCGTTGGGAGAAGGAAAAGGGCTACAGACGCTGCGTCAGACGTGTGGCAATGTTGGCATTTGGAGAGACGGAGTCTACCTTGAACGAACATGTTGTAAGAGAGAGAAGAGCCCGGTTGACGGATGGTCATTTACGGTCCTCTGGTCACGTTTTATGCTCAGAGACTGTTGCCGGCTGTTGCCGGGTGCTCGTTGTGTCGTGACTCGATCCCGTGGCTGTGCTAAAATCAATACGTCGAACAAAAATGTGTTCGCATTAGAGCGAAGACATGATGAATGATGAACGGGAATCGAACTTATTGTGTACTTGCTCCCTTGCATATCGGCAGCATCGCCACCGGACGCAGGCAGCTGTCGATAAAACTGTGAGTTCTTTGCGAATGGCAGGAACTTGAAGCAAGGTCATAATAATGTTACATTAAACGGAAAAATGTTGTACAGATTCCTCACATTCAAACGGAGTAAACGACCGCTTGTGACATGACAGCCAAAACAGAGAACTCAAGAAGTTCGTTTCATCAGTGGTTCATAATAAACAATGCGGAAGTGGGTCCGGAGATGAATGAGTCGCGCGACTGACTTTGCTCTTAGGCTCGGGATAGAGCCTAGGAACTCATGTCTCATGACGTGGGACATTGAGGCTTCCAAATCAAATTTTCGGTGTCATGAAAACACCGAGACCTGGGATTGAAATGGAAGATGAAGTTGTCCCGTGTTTGAGCCTAACGCGCGTCGAGATGGAATAGAGCTGTGACAGACGATGTCTTCTTTCCCGAAGATGTTGGGAATCCAATATTCCCTGATTTATTCCTTGTCAACATCACCGCGTGCAGCAGACTAGGGTTTCAGAGAATACCTAAAGCCCCCCGTATGAACTTTCGTTCTACTGAAAAATAATGATGCGATCTTGACCGCTTCAAAGGTACACTGCCGCCTCTAGCATCCAGTATTCATGGCGTAGGACGTTTCTTGAATATGGAAGGGAAAAAGGAAAAGGTATTTTCTCTAAACATTCATGAAAAAGAGATTACAAAATTTATGATACATCTGGCAAATGTAAAATAGTACAATAAATACATCGAAAGATCCGTCGATTTCAAGAAATTGACGAGTGCAACATCAACTGAGATTCGTGGATAAAGAGACAGGTTCATGATGTATACAACAGAAAACGCACCATGAGAGACCTCGGGTCGGCACCCACTATTTCCTGGATCTTCTTGCCATCTTTGAAGACAGCAAATGTGGGCATCTAGCGAGGACCGTCAGACGGTAGCTCATAAGAGGATCAAACTAGACTTACGGCACGTATTTCCATCTCTTCTGCGATTCTCGTCTGCTCGTCTACCTCAACTTTATAGAAGCCGATCGCCTTCAGGTCGTCAATCTCGGAAAGCTGCTCAAAGATCGGAGAGATCGCTTTGCAGGGTCCACACCACGCGGCCCAGAAATCGACTACGACAGTCTTATCTCCTTCGATCTGGGAAGATGTAGAAAGTTCCGTCAGCGTGAGGATGAAGCGGCATCGATTAAGGAAACGTACTTACTGCTTTTCGGAAGTCTTCATACGAGTCGAGAGGTTGTACAGGCATTCTCAAACAAGGCGGTCACAATTCTGAGGGAAAATATAAGGATAACAGCAACAGGTGATTAGGAAACACTATGACGCACCCTTTATATGCCGGTACGGATGCCCCGATGAATTGCAAAGCATGAGAAGCGATCACGTTATCATGACGAGTTGACGATTGACCCATAAGCTATCATCATGACTAAACATTACAGCTGTTATCGGGCAATGCGCCTGTCGGGCGAGCAAATTAACAAGCTAGCAATGGTCAATCCCACCAGAAATTTGGCCGGCTTGTGGGTTGTTTGTTGCCGCTCATGATGTGGTCCTGGTTTATGACTCGCGTGGGATTTGCGAAGTTAATCTTCTGGTTACTGTAGAACATCCGTCAGACACTCTCATTGTGTCTATACGAAGGGCATGTCCTCGGCATTTATCACATTCATTGAATGAGTATCGTTGTCAAAGACTGCGCCTAACATCCCACAATAGTATAAGGGAAACCTGTATTGCTGTGGAAAAACGCGAGGATCCCGAGGAGAATTGCCATTCTCGATTTGAATCGGTTCTGTTTGCTTGATAATGGAACCGCATCGCGGGGTTCATTAGGCAATAGGTATGATAGTGCAAGGTAAGCTACGAACGAGCGGAGGACTACGGAAAGGCTGCTCGAACATACACGTGACTGTCGGGATGCGAGCCGCACCCAACGCTCTAGCGAATGCGGCGCATTCGCTTGCGTATACATGAAGTGTGAAAATTAGGTCAGTGAGGATGAATGTCGTCGTCATTGGATTGCTTTGCCGTACATTCCAATGCTTGTAAAAGCTGGTTCGTAAGCGCTCGGTTCCGAATACAGTTGTTTCGTGGATAAGACGGCGGTTGGTGTATAAGAAGTAGGTTGGAGATGATTCGCGTCCGCTGATAAACACGAAGGAGCGTCAAGGGCTGTAGCAGGTACGATATAAGCTCTATGCACTTCAATTGAGTCTTGACTTCTAAGCTCAAAAGAACAGTTAATTTACAATGTACGCACCTCATGCCCAGTATCCATCAGCAATGCAAAGAGAAAAACACTATTCAGTCATAAAACAATGCACCTGCAAAGCGAGAAGGAGGAACGAGGAAATCAAATTGTTACTATGAGCGAAAGTCAAGCTCGGATCTCGGAATATCGGACCGCATCCAAGAGGGACAATGAATTAATCAAATCAAATCCCTTTCCGTGGATGAATAATCCTGGAGTCACTGGACTTCATTGGTAGTCATCTCTGAGACTGTTTTTCATTCCATTGCTCTCCGACTGCTTGCCGGTGGACGCTAAGCACGCTTCGAGCACACCCAAAACTTTTTTGAGTAGGTAAGATTACTGCTGTTCTTGCAGTCTTGTGACTTATATTTTTACAGTAGATGGCAGGCGAAACCCACCCGGTGTTTCCTCCAGAACTTTTTGACAAAATCGTCGACGAGCTCCACGATAATTTCCCGTCGCTAAAAGCATGCTCTCTCACATCGACCCTTTTTTCCGCACGGACGCGCCAGCATGTTTTTCATACTATCGAGTTGATGGATGAAGCGTCCTGTGATGGCCTACTCGATCTTGTCCGATCGTCTCATTATCTCGTCCAGTCCATTAGGGCATTACTGCTTTGCTCCCATCCTATACGATACATTTTCGGCAGTGCTGGATGGAGGAATGAAATCCCGTCCACCTCCTCCCTGTGTCCTCTTCTCGAACTGCTTGTCAACATCAAAGAGCTGACCCTCGTCGGAGTTGTGCTCTCCAGTCTTCCTACACGCTGCTTCACAGCTGTATGCTCCCGCTCTTACGATAACCTCACTCTCATCTGCGCGAAGGTGCGAGATCACCAGGAGATGTGCTTGCTCCTGTCCCACTCGACTCACATATCAACCCTTTCAATTTCGGGCAGGATCGGAGATATTCCTTTTTCTCAGAAGCACCATCATGGCGATGGGCTTCTTCCTCCTGTTGATCATCTAATGATACACTGGACCGTACCTGAGCTCTTTCGAACTCTGACTTCCAACCCTGCCTACCGCTTTCTCATTTCCTCCCTGAAAGCCATGACTATAACAATGCCTGATACAAGATACATTGTTCACCTGAGAACCTTGTTGAGCGCGGCACTCTGCCTTAGAAAGCTCAGGTGCAATCCCCTGCCTTCCTTCCACAGCGATAATCTGAGTAAGCTTCTGACAGGCTCTCTTGTTTGGTAAACTCATACGTTAATAGGTGAAATTAGCAGGGATCAACCGCCTTTGAATATTTCTAACCTGAGAGTGCTAGAGATCAACTTACAGTTGCGTAACGGCTCCCCCCACTGCTTTGATAGTGAAATCGACGTTTGGAATCGGATCTTTGAAAATATGGGTCCAAATTGTTCCCTGGAACGTTTGACACTGCGTGTCGCCATATCTCTATCTTCCATAGATGATGATACACATATTTACCTGGTTCCTATCTGGAAAAGGGTTGACCATGCGCTCTCTCATTCCATGTCATCGTCGTCTTTCTCTCTCTGCGTCCTTCTGGAATACGATCCGTCAGCGATTGCTATGGTGCAGCAGCGAACGCCTTTATGTAGCATCGAACGTGTGACCAAAGCACAGTTCAAGAGGCTAGCAGAGCATCGTGTTGATATCGTCGTGGAGGCTAGACGTCTACCTTACGTTATTAAAAGGTAAGACGCCAGTTACATTTTCCACGAGCGAAGTCAGTTAAATATCATTTCTTGCTACCAAGGACGGCGCTGGATAATGTTCGATGTTTTCGGACGTGGTAAAAGAAAATTAGATTGAGAAGAAACGAACGATATAAATTTTGTAAGAAAATGACATATTAGTAGTTATAAGTCAACTTACCATGCTGCTTGTGAGAAATGCTTAAAACGAGGAAGGCGGTCAGACGAGGCAGACGTTCATCAGTCTATTTCTCGACACCTACAATTTCTTTAATTAAACAAGTTTAATCGGAGGTTTTTTTAAACTAATACAGATTAGTGAGATACACAGCGTGCCTTTACTGTAAGTTTACCCTATATGAACGCGGTGGGATCTTTTAGTACCAAAAGGCGTTTCAGGATCTTAATGCCGCGACAAGCCACATCGTTTCATTAAGGATAAAACCTGATTGATGATTATAAAATTTGTTGCCAGTCTCCTTAGTGGGGAAGGTTTGGTATAAGGTTATCAACATTGTCTCCGGTCTGCTAAACTCAAGCTAACTGGTGACATATTCGTTATAACAGGCCGCGATGGCGTGCCAGATATCAGATGTGTAGAACCTGTATTGGCCGCGTTTGATGGCAATTGAAGATTTTGTCTACGGACTCCATCTATTTCCAGGAACAGACAATGTATTTTACCCTTGTGTATCTGAAGTCACTGATTCAACGTTTCCCTGGGGCCTGGGGTGTTTCTTCACGTTGCCCATCATTGCATCTCATATGCACGTTTAGTACTTACCACACGCGTCGTTATACACATCTGCCAACATCACGATGGATCATTAGCGCACCAAGGGAACATGTTCATCGATGTATTTTGAACGGTTTGATGCTCAGAGGTCACAGTCACCGAGCATTCACAATGTGGCACATACTATAAAGGCTCTTGGTATATCGTCCAAGTTTCTTTGTTGCGTAGACCGGTGCCACGACGTCTACCGGTACCTTCTACGTTCTATGTTCCCAGAGATGCCAGTGGCGTAGGTTTCACTGACTATCCCTTTGTTTAAGTTAATGATTTGACACAGTAGCGAGCCGATCGTAATAGACTCGGATAGACTACAACAATCTTCCCCGTTTACTTGTACCTACTCTCTTGTATGAAGTGCGCATGCGCATATCAACATATCGAATCTGCGCTAACATCCTTTGCTAAGGACCGAATAACTGACATTCGTGTTCAATGAAACACCATCCCGTATCCAGCTGTTTGACTCCAAGTCAAATGGTGGATAAACCACAGCCGTACACATTCGGTGTCATATATTCTACTAGTTAGGTCTTTCTGAGATGTAACATACTAAAGAACGCACACGAATACCTGATGAATAGATGACAAATTCTACAGAGGGCGCCGTAGATCCGCGTACGCTTTCTGAGTCAGTAAACAAACAATATTTGGTAGCCATCCTGATAAAATAAATACATGCAAAGGACATAGCGAACTCTCCTTCAACAATTCCTAATAACAAAAAGGGAACGGAAAGCCCGAATCGTTATGCCGAACATTCCTCCTGCCCAAAGGATATCCCATCAAAGTACGGTCCTGTTTCAGAAATCAGTATACACTCCGCTCAACTTTGAACGGAATCACCTATGTGATCATCCACTCCATCTGTGATAGCTAATAGACCAACGCCATCTGCACAAGCGTCCGACTTATTCTCCTGGCCCTCGCACAGTACAGCTCCTGCGTCCCTGAGATGCACTTCTCCTTGTGCATGTACGAAATCCAAAACGAGGGGGGGTAAATGCGGGACGGGATCAGCCTTGTTGGTAATTCTCGAAAAGCCCCCATTTGAGAGTGAAGAGTCGACGAAATCAGCGAATGCTTGGTTGCCCACGCGTGGAGATCCGAACGTGGTTGTTTGGATGGATATATTGGTGAGCGCATCATGAAACATGAGCGCGTCCAGCGTAGCCAGTGCTGCGCCTAGAGAATGTCCTGTGACGACTACACTTTGAGCTCCGGTACTGGTGAGGGCGGATTGGACAGTCGAGAGGACCGTTGAAGCGGTTCTCGAAAATGTTGCTAGGAAGCCCGAATGGACTTCAATGTCTTCTGGAGCAAAACTTCAGCACTAAACATCACACAGTAAAAGGGTACACACTCTCAGCCGCCGACGGGAAAAATTCTGTGTCGATTGGCGTGGGGACGAACTCGGCGTCATTGAGGATGGAAAGTCTGAGGAAACGGTTGGTTTTCCCGCTGTAGAGAGGACACGGGATTTACATATTTTGTGGGTCTGTGCCCTGATGTGCTATGACGATCGAGTTGGTCGACTTGTCATGGGCGATGACGACTACTTCAATGTTAGATATGATTGGCAGAAAGAATGGAGGTGACGTACACCTCGGTACAGTCCCGCCGTCACCACCCGTTGCTAAAATCTCAACTGATTGTGCATCGAGAGCGTCGCAAGGTGCACCGCAGCTGAAATTTGTGACGGAAGCACTGGAGCAATAAGCGATACGGCTGAACAAAGCTGGGCGTGAAAAGGCAGCGGCCAAAGTCGCTGAAGTGATGCTGACAGTGCTTGAGGTAGTGTTAGAAGAAGCAGAGTCATCGTCTCCAAGGATTCCTCCGAGTAGGTCGCTCGCGCCGTCCGCAATTGCATCCTCCGCCTTGCCCAAAAGTTCGTCAAGGAACCCTCCCGAGTCCTCATTACTAGAAGTATGGTCAGAGGATTGCGGGGGGGTGGAATCTGTATCGTCGCCGCCAAGGAATGTGTCCAAGGCATCATTTAACAACCCGCCATTGCTCTCAGTAGTATCATCTACACTACCTAGCGGGACATCTAAAACCCCACCTAGTCCAGAATTCGTGTTACCACCCTCATCACTGCCGCCAAATATGCTATCTAGGGCCCCGCCAAAGGTGTTGCCATCGCTGGTATCATCATCGTCACCGCCGAAGACGTCGTCGAGAAGGCCACCGAAATCAAATGGTAACGGTGCTGTCCTGACAGCGAGGAGGAACTGAAAAAGAAAGACGAAAAGGAGAGTAGACGTCAACATCGGGCTCATAGGAGAACAAAGACCAGCCAAGTCCGCTGGTAATGAGAGGAAGGAAAGACTTGCTCTTCATGAAGGGAATCTCCCGTCTTTTTATCATGATTTTATAGTCATGATTGACTTCGACGGTTGATGCAGAGAACTGACACATTTGATGGAACAGGAGCCTGGTTGATGTGGATGTCATTCATCGAAAGTTGACATCAAAAAACTGGGTTTTTGGCTGGATTGGTTTAAATGGTTCCACGTTCATAACTATTTCAGGGTACCTAAGCAGGTTTGGTCGCGCAGGCCAAATCATTTTGCGGCCCGGGCGACATAGCATCAATCGAGGGAGGAGCGTGGAACATGTGTAAGGTGATGGTCGCTGAGACGGGGTTGTTTACCAGGAAAAAAGTTAGAATGTTAGGTCGAGATCCAACGTATCCATACAGGGACCTCTAGCGGCACTTCGAGACGGCGTCTCATCACAGAACTGGCTCCATGGTTAAGAAACGTGACGTGCAATAAAGCTGGACTACATCAGCATCGTGCCTGAGACGTAGAACCTGGTCAAGACTCCATCAATAACTGCTCAACAATCATCTTCAAAATGACGAAAGAAAGCCAGACAAATGTCGACGTTGCTGATCGGCCATTATAGGCCATTCATGGGCAAAAGCGACGCCGTCATCTCTTGCGAGGTACGCGGTTAGCAGATAGATGAGGTATTGCCGTGGAGAGTATCATATATCTTTACAAGATACCGACACCCAGTAGCAGCGGTCTAAATTGTGCCGTGTGTCAGAGTCATACACACATGGCAAATAAGCGACCCACCCATTGCCTACGAAGAAACGATGTGGTATCCGAAAGTATCCAAAGAAGACAAAGAAAGCTGAGGGTGGTTAAGAGGAAAACCTGTTGAGACGTTGAAAGGTAGAGATTTACGTACAAATTGAGAAGGCAGCATGATTCATATCGGCTGTTCTCTGGCAAACGTGTGCTGCAAGATTAATGCCAATGAACCTGAAGGCCTTAATCGAAAACGTACCAGAATGTTCGGTAGGGCACTTTTTCGAACTGAGTCATGTGCCGGAATGATCCGAATTGCTGCGGTTTCACCGCGGTGATGTTCGGTTTGTGTTCGGTCTCGATACGCCCAAGCTCAGAACAATCCCTCTTTCCTTCTGTGCCGTGCAGGCTCTGGGAAGCACTTAATGAATACTCCACTGGTTCTAATCTGTCAATGGCTCTAAAGAGTGCAAAGTGCGTGTTTTGTGTTAACCTGGAATCTGGACTGCGATGAAGTTTCTGGCATGTACATGTCTAATTCATCAGCAAGTTCACAAGTCTCTGGCAGCTATGGTAGTATACCGTCCAGACCGACTATACCTATATACCCGCCTATATTTTAAGTGGCAACCTGCATATGTCCAATCACGTTTTCATGAATCCTTTCCACCGTTATACTACCATAACAGCCATATAAAACCTTCGGCCATCTGTTTTATACATGCCAGACACGTCTAATTCCATACGTTTAATACGCATAAGCATGTTTATTATAGGCTACTACTACTGCGACTACTAGTAGTAGAACTTCGAGTTCAAGACAAATGGGATTTAGTATCACGTTCAAATTACTACAACAGGATACAAAATTGACTAGTATTCCTGCCAGGGGGCTAAATCCTAATCAGGCTGTACTGCGAATCGACCGCCGTGACTGGAAATTGAATCTGAAATCCCATCTGGATAATAGTAGTACCCTGATCAGACCAATACCATCGCGCACATTGAACCATGATACTCACCAGTCTGACATCACAATGTCGCCGTCGGAATCATAAGCCTCTCCTGCTCCGAGCAATCCTTGACGACTCGGTCCCATATCTGCTGCCATCCTGGACTTCTTATTCTTGGTTATATAGCTGAGCGGCTCATTGATTATAATTTTCCACTTCCCGTCCGTCAGTGTGCTCGTTCACATGTAGTATTTTGACACCGCTATTCCCCCTGGGTTGTCCTTGAAGCTGTATTTGCTGTTCTTGGCACTTGTGTCTTTCAATGCATACAAGTCATATCCATCCTTCCACAAAGTGAGCCCTCGTTTCACCTGGTAATCCATAATAGCCATGAATCGCATTGCAAAGAACTACTTTACAGGGTACAAGTGCTCTTCTCGGGGAAGGGGAGTGTAAGCATGGCTTACAGTCAGGCGCACGATACTGCACTCATATAGTACCGCCATTTACTACATATAGTACCGCGGCCCCATACCGACGATCCCACATTGGACAGCGGGACAATCTCCTTGTCACAAGTTATATATAGATAGAAGTAGTACAGTACTAGTTTATTCCTTCCTTTTTCCCCCACCTTTCACTCGTTTTCACTCACAATATACCTCGTTCCTGTTCTTTGCGTGTTCGTAAGTTCATCCAGTGAGGCTGCCTCCCAACGGAGCTGCCGTTCAGCTTCGCAGGCATATTCGAAGGGAAATGAAGGGTCACTTGATCCTGATGAGAACCAAAGAGGAACTAATGAGTCAGATGTCGCTAGGCGCTGGAAGACAAGGAAACATGCCTTCCATTGTTCTCATCTTGCCTATATTACCAAGCATCGACACGATTGGGCTGGGGGTACAGATCTACGGCTGTCCGATCTGGCTCCTTTGGATTGTGCTCCATTTTGTTGGGGTGATCTCCCCTGGCTCCATTCGAATTGCTTACGACGGAAGCATCAGCAAGGTCCGGGTTGTGTACGAATGGAATTTTTTTCTCGTGCTTTTCTCAGGACAGCATAATAACCGATACCTATATATACATATCGGAATTGGGGCCAGGGAATGTTATACTCCACACACTGTGCGAGCTTCTTCAGCCTTCATAAGCTGGCGGAGGTACGTCCATCAACCGCATGTTCTCCTCAGTCAACATCTCAATTCGATTCCGCAGCTCCTGTATCTGTGTCATTTCCGTGGACGGTTGCCCTCTCTGGGCTATCGAACTGTTGATCACATCCGGCCGGCGCCTGATCTCTGCTTGATTATCGGAGGCGGACCCACGTCGGGAAAGAGTAGGTGACAAAGGGGACCTGTGTGCCAAGGGGTCGACAGTCGATGTGGATCGCACGACCGGCATGCCTTCATTTCTTCGTCTAGTGTTGAAATTCTGCTTGGGTTTGGAATGTGCTGGAACAAAAGACTCAGTCTGGCGAATGATGGATTGGTCTTGGTTGTCTTGGAAGAAGTCAGTCTCTAGCAAATATACCAAATCTGGACCGGAGATGAACAAACAGGTAAACGGTTGGGACGAATACATCAACTGAGCTCGATGACAAGCTTGTCTTTTTTTTCGCCACAAAAGCAGAACACCGGCTATTATCAGGAGTAAAGTGATACCGCCGCCCACAATTCCAACAATGCGTTTGAAGTTGGTCGCTTTTGGAGTTGGATCTGATGTGTTGGAACTAGAAGGTTGATTCGAGCTGGAGAGACTGGCACTGCTACCCGAGGGTGATGACAAGGCATTGGTATCAAATTTCCGATTAGAATAAGTGATGTAATCTAGTTTCAGCGACTGGTCACCAGTGACCGTTGTAATATTCATGACAAGTATGTGGATTCCAAAATCGAGGATCTGAGACGAAAAGAGCATCGTGTTGGCCAAATCGCTACCCAAACTTGCACTGGTTGTAGAGAAAGTGGTGGCTTTCCCTCCATCTATTTTGAAATCGGTGGAGATAGATCCATTTATAGAATTCCTTTGGATCCCAAATACAGATACGGTCGTCCCTGTTCATAGTATTCAGCTGGAGTCGGCACCTCAAATGCGATCCAAGTGACAGACCTGAAAACTTGAAAGAAAAAGAGTCGCCAACAGTTCTGCTGTCCTTTGTGGAGTTTCCAAGCGGATAATTGACGATGTGAAAGTTGCTCGCGTGTATTAAAGTACTTGTGTTTGTCTGCCAGTCTCCGGTCCAGACGATGCGATCACTGATGCTATCCACCAGGATGTCTTTACCAAGGATATTTGTCTGGTTGCCGACACCGATGAGGGCATAATCTACGTCAGTCCCGTCCATCTCTGTCAGAGTGATGGTATGAGCTCCCTCTTCCAGCATCGGGGACATGTACCACTGCATATATGTGTGCGTAAAAGGATATGAAGCGACATATATGTATGCGTCATCGATAGACACAGAAAATGTCTGTTTTTGTGTGCTAGGAGGAGTGTTACCGGTGAAAGCAATCACAGAACCTATCAAAGTATTGAAAATATACTTCATTAGTCGAAGTAAGATGGAAGCACCTTCGAATGTAACTGAGAGGGATCCATATGTCGAGCTATTCGCATTGCTATACTTTGCCCAAGAAGAATAATCTTGATACCACCGTTGATTCTGAGGACGCCCGGGTCCCGAATCATGGATCCACACAGAGGCGGGACCAAAACCCGGGGAAAATGATAATTCATCTAGTATTATCAGACTGATGGACATCTGACAATGGGAAGGGGAGAAAAAGCGCACGAATGATGGAGATGGGTGTCCGCATTAAGGGTCAGGTGCGTCCTGATATATCGCGCATGCGCTCCTTCAGAGTTACAACTGCCACCTTTATACATCACGATGTCGACTCAGAACTAATTTGTCTCCAGGACATTGAAGAGCGACGAGGTGATGGTTTGTCCTACTTGGAGGTTTCAGCCAGAGCATTGAACAAACATTGAAAGTGAGGTTTTATCACCAATATTTTGAAATGTTTCGAGAAGATGCTCCCTACAGTGTCTCGCCATTCCATCCTGTCCACTTCTTCCGCGATGTGGACTCTTGTGGACTCAAGGGCAGTTTCGGTCACTGGCGTAGTTTCCCGTTCTTCTGTATTGCTATCACAATTAGCGAACTTGGCAGGACCATAAAGAAGCGCTCCTTCAAGCGTCATTCCTCGCATCATTGAGGTTATTGCGCACTGTGTAAAGAGCACGAGCAGAAGAACCATTCCCATATGGCCTCATTCGTCAGGTCACTATAAGTGATCGGTGTGACTCCGAGTCCCTCACTCACCGGGGTGTATTGAGACATTCACGAATGCGGGTAGGAAGTTTCAGTATTGCAGCGCATGCCTGCACATGCAGTAGTGCTTGAATAAGTGTCAACTATGAACCTGTAAGCTGGACAAGGCTCGGTTTATACAGTGCCTTTTGGTAAGGAGTTTTTCATTTGACGCGTCTACAGCAAGATTGCTATTCAATACCTATAGGTGTATCTCAAACGTCATCAGTATGCAGGCACTAAAGCGTGATCATTTAGAATTTCTTTCGCCGGCAAGATCGAGACCATTGTTGCCTTAATACACTCTTAATCAGCCAACGTTTCCAAGGTCATTGTTTTTAAATTCCTCGCACTCTGAATAAACTTTTAGATGTATATCGTACTATTCGAGCAGTAATCAAACATGTGACTTCCTTCGGAGACTATCGAGCGGAAAACGGGAGATGATGACGATTCTACAGGGTAACGCTGATAGAAGTACACTACATCCATCTATTGCTGATATAATTGTGCCTAAAACTAAGTAAGAAAACTATATATCAAGCGGAATATAAAGAGGGATTTGGTTCACGCAATGAGGGTCGTGCGACTTACTCTGATGGGCTTTGAGGCTTTCCTGACGAATATAGATTCTGTAGCAGCCGATACATATGTACAGGTCGTTCAAATTTTTGTGTTTGGAGCTCCTTATATGATCACGCAACTTATTTAACAATTCGGTTGTGAAATCGCATGTCTTCAGTGGGCAGATCAGTTCACTTGCGTACCTTTGATGTGTCGCTGCATGGGCTACGCCTTCCTTAACGCTCTTAAAGTTCTTGTCACATGCGCCATGTGCACATCTGCAGGGAAGCAAGGGGTCAGTTGATATCGAGGGATACCTGAGAGAAACAAGTGAGCCTAATGCCGAAAGCAGGGAGAATAAGAGGACATACAGCGACTTATTTTCCTTCTTGGCTCCATTTCCAAATTTCGACGACATAGACGTCGAGTATGGACCTGAAGTTGTTTGATTTATCTTCTCTGGACGTTGCTTTCCTGTGCCCTGAGGCATCTTTTGTTTCTAAAAGGCGCCGTCAGCAAAAATAAAGAGGGAAAGAAAGAGTAAGGACTGCGTACATTGATTTCAAATTTCTGATTCATTTTGTCTAGCTAAACTAGGTCTTGGATTGGCGTGTCCCTAAACACGGAGAAGATCAGCAAGGGTGGTAAAGAAAGGAAAGCTCAATGAAGGGATATCACGATCTGCACAGCAGACTGTAGGAGTAGGATGAAGATTGATTGACCAATCTATCCATGAGCTGCTGCAATTTTTATAGGACCTTGAGCCGTAGTTAGCCACTCACGTGATCGTGACAATATTTTGTAAATGCCATCTCCGGAGCTGAGCTCTCATTGTTTATTTGTCTCAGGCTCATACTCAGTTATTGTTTGGAATACCAGACCATTGTACCGGTGGTGACCTGCATTAATAATTTTTGAATGATGGTCTCAGGTCGCCACCCAGATGCCACCGGACTAAGACACTGACAATAGCAAATGTTTCGAAATATCTAGAAAGAATGGACGATAAGGTGGCATGTATCATTAATGTCCAGCAGGTATGTTCTGGCATGTTCCACCGTACTTGGTCGTCCATTCCACTCTCAGCACAGGTGCGATTTATAACAGTAGACGGACGAGAGAGCCACATGAAATGGGATGAAAAAGTGAAGATTTCGGTGGCACAGTAGAGACGTACTACTAGTCATAGCCGTTGTCGACAGTATTCGTATACAGAGGCACGGAGGATGTCGAAACTAGGGAAAACATTCGTTCATTCGAATCATACAGTGATAGAACTGCGGTTGGTCTAAGTTTCCTGGAAAAGCGGTAGCTTAGAAAACAAAGGTAGTTAAGGTGAGTGAGAAGCCGCGAGGTTTTGTCGTCGATCTACTCTGTTCAGAAAAATGTGTAGTACGAAACGGCTGCAGCCTTTAGAGTCGCGATATTGAGTACACAGAGATCAGAAGACATTGTTATTAACAGCCATGATCGTAAATCAGACCAGGAGATACAGTAAATGGTAGAAGGACAGTCGTCGTGTCCCAGTCTGATCAGTATAATCGGGTCTTCGAAGGTTGCAGAGGCATCGCAGTGTCAAGCATTGAAGATAAATATGACGAAGATGAATCTGCGGCAGAGTTATTTGTCAATTTGAGTCACACCTTGTTGGTCAACTAATGTTCGGGGAAAGATTTTCGTGCCCTCACCGTATTAAAGCTTTATGGTATTTCCGCCAAATTTCCGCTGGAGGTGAGTTCCGGAAAAGGAAGGGTCGGCATCTGCCGCATGACGAGAAACAAAGATGACACCGCCACATACAACTTTCCGACATCATCCATCACCATCGCAGCAGCCCTTCGAGCACGACGCGGCTAGGGGGCAATGTCGCTGCAGATTAATCTATCAAGTGCAGCCCTGAAGACAGCATATCTCGACGTACTCAATGGGCCCAACAAAGACTGGGTGATCTACACGTACGAGGCAGGGTCGAACGACCTGAAGGTACAGGCTACGGGCGATGGTGGACTTGAGGAGCTCGAGGAAGAGTTTAGTGACGGAAGGATACAGTATGCATTTGCTCGGGTGATAGATCGCAACGTACGCTTACAATTTCCTTCATTTTGACCGTGGCTGACGGTGAACATTTGCAGAGCAACCTTCCCAAGTGTGTTCAGATAAACTGGTGCGGAGACGGGGTTCCAGAGGCAAAGAAAGGGCTATTCCATACCCATTCAAGTGCTGTCGGGCGACAATTGCTGCATGGATCCCATGTTGTACTAAGTGCTCGGAATGAGGTGCGTGCGTGTATGTTTTCGTATTGGGTCACTGCTGATAGTCGGTACAGGAAGACGTAACTCCAGAACTCATCATGAAACGCGTCGAGGCAGCCTCGGGTGCAAGGTATACTGCTCAGAAGGAAGCCCCTAGGAAATACGAGCCGATAGCGCCGGTGGGGTCAAGTTATACCCCTGTAGGAAAGGTCGATATTGCTGCACTCAAAGCAACGAAGCCGACTCCTTCACTCGCTGCTGCTACCTTCGAGGCCAACGCTTCCCGCCGCTACTAGACCGATATTTGGCGCGTCGAAGCCCGCAACAGCTTCTGCAGCATCGCTCTACGGACGTACGACAACCACCAGTAAAGGATCAGCACCCGTTGATGCATGGCCTGAGGAGAAGCCTGTTGCGGCGGCACCTCCTCCGCCCCAGCCACCTGCAGCATCCCGCCCTCCGGTGCTGCCACAAGCACCTCGCCCGACACCCTCCGTAGCCTCTGTTCCAGTTTCGACAACACCTACCAAACCAACTGAGGATGATCGCATCGCTCCCGTTGGGACAGCTTATACGCCAGTGGCACTGCCTGCACCGAAGAGGCTTAGGAATCCATTCGAAGGTCGGTTCCAGCAGCAGGAAGAACCGCAGAGAGTGACGCCAGTGAAGAAGGGATTGACTTGGTCGGAGAGACAAGCGCTCGCGAAGAAACAAAGTGAGCAAGAGGAGAGCAGGAGTTTGGCTGCTCAAGCTAGTGTTCCTTCTCCTTCACCGGTCAGGAAGTTTGGCGTAGGATCAGCTGCCGCTGCCGTGGGAGGCGCTGCTATTGGTCTCGGTGCAGCTGCCGCCGTAGCTGCTCATGAATCCGAACCTGAATCCGAACCTGAGCCGGAAGAAGCAGCTGTATGTTGTCGGCTCTTCCATTTTCTTTCATTTATTGATATGGTTGGTTGTCCTAGGCTCCTCCGCCTCCGCCTCCGCCTCCGCCTCCACCGCCTCCTCCTCCTCCGCCGCCGCCGCCTGTAGCAGCAGAAGAGGAGGAAGAGGAGGAAGAAGAAGCCGCCCCGCCTCCTCCTGTACATCTTTTTGTTCCATTGCCAGGGTCTTTTCGCTAATTTCTGATCTTGCAGCCTCCTCCACCTCCACCTCCACCGCCTCCACCGCCAGCGCCGTCAGCACCTATTCAAGAATCAGTGCCACCGCCTCCGCCGCCTCCTCCGCCCCCCCCCACCAGTGACCCAAGTAAGTTGTTTCTGCTTTTCCGATTGAATTTACTGATTATCGCTAGATGCCATCCCTCGCCGTGTCTGAACCAGAGCCTGAACCAGAATCTGAGCCAGCTCCCGCGCAAAGCCAAGGTGTATGTGCTATTGTGCAGTACGAGTACGAGGTATGCGACTTCTACTGTCCGAATATTCACGATTATTAACCTCCTTCAGGCAACTGAAGACAACGAAATGACTCTCATCGAGGGAGAACTTATCGAACAGATCGAAGAACTCGACGAGGGCTGGTGGAGTGGTGTCGGACCCGGAGGCAAGACAGGGATGTTCCCCGCGAACTATGTACAAATCATAGAACAGGAAGCCGCGCCTGTGACTGCGCCCTCTCCGCCGCCTGCAGTAGACGAAGGGATTACAGCTATCGCACTGTATGATTATGATGCGGCAGAGGACAACGAGTTGACGTTCAAGGAGGGCGATAGGATCACTGAAATCGGGCCTGCATCTGAAGACTGGTGGAATGGGAAAGGCCCTGCGGGTGAGGTAGGGTTGTTCCCCGCCAATTACGTTGAGGTACAGGAATAAGGTTACAATCTCTTTTCCGGTACAGCAAGGACAGTCATATGTGAGCGGTAGAATTCATTCTGTATGGATAAGCATTTTCAGGTAATTCAAAGGGTTTATGCCTACATCTTTACAGCCGTTTTCCTGTACTCGATGAGGCTTCATGGTTGAACTGTTTTCGGCGATAGATCGCGGAGATGCAGGATTGCCCTTGTCTGTTGCATAAAGCTGTTTCCCGAATCCAAAAGGTCCAAATTTTATGTCCAAATTTGCAAATTTTCCTCGGACCGAATATGGCGCCGGCTATTAAATGTACTTTTACTTACCGCATGTTGCGTTCGCTCCTTCGTCATGAATGAACTCGCAGAAAAGATTGTCCTGAGGACGGTAACCAACCCTAGTCCAACTCTTCTGGTCTTTTTCTCGTCGAATTATATACAGCAATGAGTATGTCGACACGATCCTTCGCACCATTGGATGGGCTCGACTCACAGAATTGCACCCCCAAATGACTGTCCAGGGCACCTTTCATGGTCTCGGTGAGGCTTACAGGGCGTGCGATGCAGGACCGTTTTGTCGTGAAAAACAGCTGAGGAGGACGCAAATCAGTAACGGTGTGTTTCTACCTTACCATGACAGTATCATCAGAATTCTGATATTACGACCTGAAGCTTTCACCAGCGTCGTCATCGTTGCATCGCCCGTATATTTTAGTGGGCTGGTGTGGTGCTAGGTCGTTTCATTCGTTGTATGCTGCCTCTGAGGTAACCACTTGTCTGTATATATCGAGGCACCTTTTTTGACGGACTCAGTGTCAGTTCTTTATCTTGTGGGTAAACGCGATACGATCGTGGCTTTCCGGGTTGACTGACGAGTATCAGGGCGCATACCACTCGATTGTAGTAATCGGTGTGTGTATGTCTCTGACTATATGCGCTTCAACCAATAACCCAACCTTCCTAGGCAGCAAGCTGCCTTCCGAAAAAGAAAGTCCGATTTTTCAGATGTATAATCTTCTCCTCGTCTCATCAAGCCCCCTCTCCCTCGAGGTTTTCCTTCGGAACCTGGACAATTCTTCAAAATATCGTATTCTTGGAAACTGAATGAATCATCTCGTTCATGCTGCCCGCTTCCGGCCGTATGAGACGAGGTCCTCCCCGGGATTCGGTTCGATGATCCTTGTCCCAGCTTCTGTGAAGAGCACAGGTGTCATCGCCTTTCGATATGGCGCCATTCGCGAAGATTTCCTCTTTTAATTTTGCTCCATAATGAATACACGAAACGGGCCGCAGGATGGGGTTCAGTTCACTTGTTCCTTCCTTGTACATCTCATCGTATTTTTCCCTCTGTGACGCGGCCACCCACCTGTGATATTTCCCAAATGTGCTGGCTTCCTCTAGTGATCATCATTAATGCAAAGGACTTCATAAATCATGGACAGTCCTTTCTCTGTCTGTATTTCTGAGAAGCCATACGCGATGGCTTATTTGCATATCTCATGTGGTGCCTGACGTCATACGTCCTCCCATCCTTCGAGATGCCTGACAAGTCAGATCTTCCTAGCAAGGTACGTTCCATGCCAATTGCAAACATCCATTATCCTTGTTGCTCTTTCTTATAAATGCTCAGAAGACGCTCGCTCGCCTTTCAACCTTCTCTCTGTGCGGAAGATATACTGAAGATTTCGGCTCTAATTGTCAGTGCTACTTGTTGTGAGCCGTTTTATTATCAGGCACGAAGATCGTCGTGGATGAGGAGATCGACAGGGTTTTATCGAAGGATGGCAGTGGCAAAGAATGAAACACATATAACGTATGCTCATTTTGTCTCGCTAGCGGAGGTACTCATTTCCCTGTGACCAGCAGAGCCTGATAGTATCAGTTTTTTGTCGTTCTCTGTCTTGTTCAGATGCTGCATAGCTTTTGGCTAGGTCTGGAAAGCGTATCGCATGGTAAACTTCATGAAGTCGCCGCCATCATGAATTCATACAAACAGCAGGTTGCGCACCCCCGTACTTCCATTTCAAGATGATCCATCTTTCTGCTAAGAACTACCATGATCACAATTATTACATTGTGCCATTCGCTTACTGGATCTCTGATCTCTCTGGATACCGGCTCTCTCACCGGGGTCAACAGTAGCTGGTCCACGGCAGTTTTCATCTGATGCATCTTTTTTTGCGTTATCAAAGTAGAGCGTGGCATCTGATGCTTGACGAAGCGCTCAAAATCTAGCATAGACGCCTTCATTCAGAATCGTTTCCACGATGAAGGGTAGGTATTTTCACTATGATTATTGGAAGTGTCCATTGTGACTTTGCTTCAAATGCGGACTTTCACCGAGGCTGTCTATTAATGGGCGGCTCAAGTTTCTCATGATTGCTGTGAAAAACTACCAGTTGGACAGCCAGGATCAACGGCAGTGATCACCTGTTGCCCTTCATTTGTCTGCAAACTTTGTTTCGAGTCCAGGCTAGGGCGGTTGGAATCCGTTCTTCTGACCACCATGTCGACCGTTTCCTCCCCAAGCCGGGAAGAAGCTCCCCCTCTACCCCAAATCCGCATCAACGGGAGCGACATCGCCAACTATAATGTCTCAGATCGTCTTCATCGCCAACAATCGCTTGACGATGCATACAAAGCTGCTTTTTCGGAATCGGAATTGTCAAAGACGCAGAAGAAGGCTGACAAGCTCCGTGAGTAGTTAACAATTGGCGTTTGATTCCATCTGATCATAAAATAGTGGACGACATCGATCCGTCCGGCGTCTTTACATCCTACACGAGTCTCGACGCTTGGTATGAAACAAATGAAACGGCGCTAGCATCGGCGGCTACAGTACTCGAGTCGCTATCGTCTGACGCAAAATTTATTGAAAACGCATTAAACTCGTATACCGAGACCGCTGAAGTGGTGATGCAGGGTTTAACAATGCTTGGTCAAGTGCACCCGTTCGTTAATGGTCAGTCGTGAAGTACGAGCGCGTAGCTCTGTTCTTGACTCTCTGCATTAGCCGCTGTCCAGGCTTTCAATCTGGTTGTTTCCTTCGATATGACGCGCAGAGAAAACAATAAGAAAATCCTCGTCGTGAAGCTTCAAATGCAGGATATGATGATCGCACTATTTCAGTAAGTAGTGCAGGTGTTTTTGATTTAAAGCATCTCCTTAACAGCTTCTTCCAGACTTCGTCATGTACACGACACTC
The DNA here is from genome assembly GCA_030435655.1 of Armillaria novae-zelandiae. NCBI lineage: Eukaryota > Fungi > Basidiomycota > Agaricomycetes > Agaricales > Physalacriaceae > Armillaria > Armillaria novae-zelandiae. The sequence continues at coordinate 161,840 of JAUEPR010000080.1, read as the reverse complement.
AGGAGCTTAAACCGGATGGCACTACAATCGAAGGTCAAATTGGAGCTTTGATGAAAACAATTGTAATCGACATTACAGTAACTGCCTCCGCCTGCAGTTATTATCTAAAGAAGGGCTTTTTAGGTGCGCGGTTTATCACTCTAGCTACTGTGAAATTATTGCTCATATTTGTATCAGCGAAGACAATCCAGGCCAAGTTTTACGATAAACGTTTCGCGTCTTATGCCGCCAAATTCGCACAACATCGCAAGGCCATCAGTTCCGCTTTATTGGTTCATATCACACTCGGCGTTGATTCTGTTAAAGCCAAACTGGATGTTCAGGGCAGGAACCTGAAGTCGGTGGAACTGAAGCTTGACGATGTGAAGGATATACTGTCGGTGTTCAGTAAGTTAGACACGGACCGAGAACGAGACATTCAGGAGTTCATCAAAAAGAACCGCGGACGAAAAGCGTGCATTGATGACGAGCGACTGTTATATGAACTCGTCGACAAAAGCGGAGAAGGTATTATAGGTGTACTTGGGCAACAGTCAGATGAAACGTGGGTGAAGGCTAAGGACAAGGTGCAAAGAGCGATGCGAAAAGAATTGGCTGAAGATGTTGAGAAAGCTTTAGAAAGAAACTTCAGCAAGTTTGAGAAGAAGCTCAGTAGCCAGATGCAGGAAAACACTGAAAGTATCCTTATTGCCTTGAGCTCCGGTGCCCATGAAGGAATTTTAGATGATGTAGGTGCCTTTGTTTCGTTATGATCGTGTGCTTATTCCCATAAAGGACTTGAGGAACCTTTGGAAAGATATGGTACGTACAATGTACGATTCTCCCTCCGTGTGGCTTTGCATTTATTTCTCTTAAACAGGGTTGGAAAGGCAGTAGCGTCAAAGCTAAACACCTCATTCTTGCGCTGCGTGACTACTTCACTGATAGGCTCAAGGCTCCGACTCGGAGTTCTTCGCCTACTAGTATGCTGTCACCTTTCTTCGAAACGGGAAGCCCAATCAAATCTCCAATAAGCCCGGACCACTTCTCTCTCAGAAGAAAATTTGATCAATGGACTCTGGCGTACTTGAGCATCTCCCACCTTCAGCCAATCCTCGAAGCTGTGGACGATGATGCGACCGGATTTATCACTATCAAAGAGATTAACACTTTCACGAATATCAAATCTAGGCCGCAAGATTGGACGTGGGTCCTGTCACTGTTCAAGACCCTACAGCTTACTGACGGACTCCTTTAGACTGCTCCAATGGATCGCATACTGGGCTAAAGGTGTTTTTGCTGGCTTGTATGTTATCCATACTAACAAACCTTATGATAGGTTGGCATGTTAGCGTGACTCGGTACAAAAAGATGATTAGGATGATTCTTTCTGCGATGTACGACGCGTTTCCCAGTGTATTGCCTGCCAACCGAGAGGCAGTGGCTACATATCTTCAGGATCAGGTTATCTACAGGGTTGATACGCTCCTTCAGTCGACTCGAGATGTATCATCGAGCTCATTTGAAAGCAACTTGCAACTGCGGAAACTTACTGAGGAATACACCAAGCTCGAAGAATCTCGCATCGGGGCTACTCTTGCGGATTTTCAATACGAAATTGACGGAAGATTGACTGTGTCCTCGATAACCGGGCCTGGGCGTATAGAGCGTGGAGGTTGATCGGCTTCTCGATCATTCACTTTCTCTGATAAAAAGTTCAGTATATTTATCCTGTGCTGTATCTTCTCCTTAGGCACCAGCTAAGGGTAGTTCGTCTGTCCACACAACTCGTTCTCGACCCGTATGAAGCCTGGAATATGTCCACATCCTTGTGGCACTTGTTTTCGGTAATCGACGAACGAATTCAAAACTTGGCATGTACGTTCACAGTCCAATGCCTCCGCAGTTCTTATTCCACGCACTAATGCAGGATCGTTAGCAATCTTCAAGCAGAGTAATGTGGACGTAGCTGGAAAGTTAGACAACTTCGCGTTTGGCATGGTAAGTACTTGTATCTTTGGCATCCATTTGGAGTTCTGAACTGCCTTTTACAGTTCAGACTATCTTACAATAATCCCGGAAAGCAACCGTCCAACAACTTTATCTCCGACTACGTCAACGAAGACTCTACTATTGAAGATCCGGGTACCGAGCCTGTCAAGGAAATTCCTCTCAGCATTCTGTGTTATCCTCCTCCTGGCAACTCTGATATGTACTATCTTCCTGCTGACTCTGAGGATGACACTCCCGAAGAAACAATACAAGGTCAATGGACCGGACACCTTTACTATGAACGTAAATCGGTTGTAGGTCTGATGCAGTTCGTTATCAATTCCACGACAGACGGCGCTTTGACCGGAAAAGCAGCGACATCGGTATATGACGTGGATGTCTCCGGTAACGTTAAAGAGGGCAAGGGGGTGTGTATTCGTCTCGTTTTCGGTGGCCATGACATTTTGGACCTTATTGGGGACCTGGATATTGAAAATGGTGTCATAAAGGGGCGGGTCAAAACCATAGGCTTAAAAGATGAAAATAATAAAAAGTCGCCGAATGAAGAGCCAGGCGGCGACCACGGTGTCAGTAACTATGACCAGGAAGACGCCAAAGAGAAAAGCTCCGGGGACGAGGATGACGAGCAGTCGTCCAATGATGAGGAAGGAGACGAAGAGAACAAAGACGGAGTAGGAGGGGACGGGGACGAGGTGGTGTTGCGAAAAAACACAGATGGGAAGAATACTTCGCCGACGCAGAACGATGAAACCGATGTCGCCGACGAAGGTCATGGCGGCATGGCGAGCCCCGAGTATGATGAAGTCCATCATGATGATTCACAAGCGCCTGATTGCTCAGGATCTCCTGATCCAAAGTCGGAGGACCACCCCTACAAGTTCATTCTACGTCGAACTCCTGCGTCTTTGTGCAGATTCCTACCCGGAGATCCTCGGATTCCTCCAGCCCCCGACGAGAGCCCAAAACGTCATGCGATAGCGCAATGGAAGTTTGCTTACATATCTGTGCGGGATCGAATGAGGAGGAAATCGTTGTCTTGGCAATTAGTGAGGGACAGGTTCGCTGAAAGACGTCGCTTCCTGGATCTGGCCATCAGAGAAAGATGTTCCACGTATAATTATTGTCCACGAAAGCCCTTGTCCGAAGAGGAGGAACAGGAGTTGTATCGTCTGAGGTGCACCATCTGTCCGATGGATAGTCGGTATTACTATTCTTTTATCGATGACCAGATAACCCGACGCAGATATCTGTGAGTCAAGAGCTCACCTTTGTCCTCCCCCTAATACTGATGGCATCTATTAAACTAGGAGTTATAGTTGTGACTCGTGCGAGGGTCTGATTCTGGGGAGCAGGCTAGCTTGCCTGACCTGTATGAACGACTCCTTCACTGATACGACCGACCTGTGCACGAGTTGTATTGCCGCAAGCTGCAAATGTCGTGGGTTCGTGCATGATCCGTCCCATGTTCTGCTGAAATTCGACAATATTATCCTGGACGCTCGTTTACGGTGGATCATTCCTAAGGCCCGTTCTATGATAATCGACATCAAAGAGTTACGACATTCTTTAAAAAATACTGTCAAGCCGGTGGAGAAGAGTGGCTCATTCTTAAGTAGCCAAACGAACAACGAAATCTCGACCGCAGCGACACCCCCAAAATGTCGGTGCTGTGATAAGGCTATATCATTACCTTGTTGGGTATGCTTGATCTGCAGTACGTCCTTTTCGTCTGACCTCGTAGTGAGACCTCTTTTTTACATACCTGGTCCCAGAAACGGATGCATACATTTGCGATGAGTGCGGTGCCGAGACAAAACAACCACTTCCAAATAACTCTCATAAACTCGGAGAGCCACTTCTACGAATATCCTGATTCTGGTCCACAGATGGAGGTTGTCCCGACCGAGGAGAAATTGGAAATTCTCGAGAAAAAGTTTGACAAAGTTGTTGAGCGTTTCGCAGCTTTGGAAAACAGATTCGCGGCGATCGAGGTCATGCTAAAGGAATATTTTAGCAGTCCAACCAGCCCAGCCAACGAAAATATCGTGAAATAAAGAATCCCTTGTCCCTGTAGTGAGTACCAACAATAGTGTTCGATTTGACCGTTATTCCACATAACGCGTAACGAGACCCTGTGAAGCGAAGCTGCCGGTAATTTGTAACACACTAGCAAGCCCTTCTGAGAGGTAGTATCGACGCAACTTGGTATTTTCTGGCGGCCGGATGGCTACGGGGACACTATCTATATGTAGTACTTTTGCATTATACCTCGCCGGTGAATGAATTTAGGACAATATGCCCATAGAGCATAACGCGAACACACCGTAAGCTACGGTCGAAATCAAACAGTAGTTTCGAGACACCTGTTTCGGATAGTTTCTGAGCTGACTAAGCCTGTTGAGTGTACGAACCCCACGACTCTCATGATGGATGCAGTTCTGTGATGCCTGGGCCTGCCAGTGCTCTTTACCAAGAGCTTTTGGACCGCATAGTCAGCTTCAACCGTGACGATATACGCATGCTGAGAGCATTTCCTTGGTGGCCCATTCATTTCCTCCTATCGGTCAAAACTACATCTTTCAAGAAGTCGCACTAGTTTGAAGTGACGCGAAAAACTCGGAGACATTTAACCCCCCTATCGGTAAAATTTATATATGTCCACGATTCTTGTCCCTCCTGGAAATTATTCTCACATTTCATCTTTCGTCAAGGTTCTCCGTGTTTACGATGATCAGCAAGCTCGCACTGAGCCAGGATTGCTTTGGACAAATGACTTCTGGACTCTGTCATATGGAACCATATCTTCCCTGTATTTTTCCCGCCTTGGCCAAGAGCAGGAGATTACTATTAGATGTTTTCTTGTCGAACAAGCCTCCTGGCGTATTACCTATCTCGCGGTGACAATTGCTTTGTCAAAGATAATCTCCATGCAGAGTGTCTACAGTTGAGAAAGACCCTCTGCAATATCTTGATCCCACGGAACTTTTATCCCTTCTCCGCAGAGAAAATTCTTATCTAAAACACCTGTCCATTGATTTCCCTATCTACTATCTGGGTATCGAACCCCCCCTCATATGTGGACAATTCTTATGTCGGTCAGATCTCCGAGTTGCCTCTCATAGAACTCGAAACACTACGGTTAACTTCGTGGGCGGGCGATATGAGCCGTTTTCTCATCCGATCGTTCCTTGGAAAAACACTCGCCTTTCGATTTATCCACAATCCGGCATCTATCTCTACAGTTTCATTGTATACATTCTGATGATGTCCTACAAAATCATCAGACTGTCAATCAAATTGGCAAAAGTCTTGAACGTTTAACAATCTTTGTTGACACATGGAATAGACATCGTGAGTCACAATATCTTACATTGATATTTCATTGAATACGTTTAAAGAACGCATTTGATTCCTAGATGATGTGCCGCTCGACATCAGCAGAAACTCATGCCTTTCGTATGTTGACATCGTCACATATATCATCGGCAGAAGGATGGTACAAACAATTTCTATTCAAATTCACAGTCAATCAAATGCGCTTTGACATCCAGTATCGCTAGAGAGACGAGGAAGAATTGGACTGGGCAAAACTCGACGAGTACCTCTGGACACAAAAACATCGTAGTCTCTGCAGAGCGTCGCAATTTCTGTACATCTGCGTCAAGACTCGCAGTGTTCGTGGCCTTCTCAATGTAGATCTTGCACTCCTGGGCATCTGAACAGAGCAGAAAAGATTCACACAGAGATACCCAGGTTGCGGCAGAGAGACATTCTGCAGGTCAAGGAGCAACATTGTAAGCGAACTTCGTTGGAACATCCTGTGACTTTCTGACGCACAATGGTAGCCCGAGAGATTCGAGGAAGATTCTATGGGCCGATGCCTTAGTCTTGCAATCATCTAGATCCCATTTCACCGGCGTTTTCAAATCATGAGATAGTGCTATAGACATCCACGGGTATTCTTTGCGACTTACTAATCATTACATGAGCTCCGAACTATCATCATTCTGTTGTTCGTGCTTGTCCTCATTTCCGTTCGAAGGAAAAGAAGTGGTCTTGACTGCACTTATGGCATAGGAACGAAAAGATTACGGGTCATGGCAGATTGGGCCTTGTCTTTATCAACATCATCATCAGCATTACACAGCACACTTCGATGGTATATGACTCATTCAGCCGCGGCTGAGAGTCGCTGTCGGTATCAAGGACAAGGAATCGGCGCATACGGAAGCTAACGTCAACATGATTACGTTTAAGCACCGAGGTATTCCCTCTTAGCAATCCACTATTACCCTCCAGGCTACGGTTGTTAGCCCATTATTGATATGCCTACCTGCAGCGTACTTCACGGAGCCGGGATTACCGGGATACAGAACATTTTGAGCGCCAGACTATCCCTTTCTCATTGAACAAGCACCTACGGGAAAGCATCTCATGTTCGACGTTGGGTTCCACGTAAAACCCGAACTAGTGAATCATGAATATAGTCACGGTATGAATAAACGCACATTCTCCCGCACGCCTGACTATCCCCTCCTCGAGGCATATTTGGCGTAAGCTTTCCGGTAACGCTCCCGATGTACTTGGTCAGTTTCCGAAGAGTTTGAATGACTGGAAGGCAGGATGGCGGAGGGTTAATTTAATGTGGGCGTGGTTGGAGAAGAAAAGCTCGGCGTTTAGATTTGGCTTGTGTGTCTGAACTACCAATTTCATTGGCATCGGCTTCCGAAAAATCGCGTTGAGGTTCGCTCGGTAAGGGCTCATTATTTGTAAACTTTCTCTTCATCTGTCATCTTTCCAGGCTTGCACCGCCTACGTATTTCTATTGCGCAAGTCGACTATCCTGACAGTGCTTCATAGCCCTGTTTACGGAGCAGAGCATTTGAGATCTGTGCTAAAATGAACGACAACCGCCGCTTTTTTGGTTCAGAGACGGTACAATCCTTCAGAAGCTCCCACACGCGAGTATGAATGATCGTATCCTCAAGACATATCTTCGATAGGTTGCACTCGTTAGGATGACGGGTCCAGGCCTATAAAATCAAACTTCAGTTTAACGCAACATAAGGAGGAGGCCGAAGATTTGCCGTTAGGAAGGAAGCTATTATATTTTGAATGTCAAGGGCCATTTCGCGAAGGAAACTTCGAAATGCCCGACGCTTCATGAACTTTCTACATCCACCAAAGTCTCTCTTCGCAGCTAGCATTTTTTCTTTGGCAATTTTGAGTGATCTAAGACGAAAGGTAAGCGACGGTAACTGTCTTTAAGATGAAGACGGTACATGCACTTGGATACAACTGTTGTCTGTATAAGATTTTGGGCACCCAAGTAGGGACGTAAGCATGAGAATGCGGTTTGAAATTGGTAGCAGAGACTTGAGGATGTCTTGCGGGGTGGTAACATGCCTCGTAGCAATCTTTTAGAAGGAGCACAATGAGAAAACAATAGACTCAACCGTACTAGTAGAACTCACTAATAATGATCGGAACATCGTGATTAATTGGACGATGAGGACACCACGGGGTGCGGTGGTCAGTGTTGCGATATAAGTCATTTTGAGTACCAGAGGCAAAGCACTTTCTTTCACCATGTTGCCTCTTCGAATAGGTTTTGGCTGTCGTCAAGAGCTCCTAGATGACCTGTCGTGAACATTTTAAATGACCGGGCGTGGGTCAAGCATTACAAGCGGGATATCCACTCAAGAGCCATGGGCGTCGCGGAGATGGGTCAGGTGGTGGAGCGAACAGGACAGCAATACATTCATTCCGTTACTGCATTGGGTTAAAGACTCGACTGTCAGAGCTATTTTAGTACAAATTGGGCGCAAATGGCCTGGAAGGTTACTACCTTTATTCGGGAAGCTGATACTTACATCTATAATCCATGGGATATCAATTCAACAGGTGTATGCATGAAGCATTCCATGAAGACCCACAAGACTTGTTGTTATGTATGACGGCATTTACTTGCGCGCAACGGTTTCAGGCCGGGCCTTGATACGTTGCATGAGTAGACCCTCGGAATTTTTAGTACATAATGCAACACTTGCATAGCAACAGAACGCAAATCGGAAGGAAATAGATAATTGGGAATATGTTGTGTTTGAAGGGCGCAGATTAGGCTAACCCGTGCATGGTGGCTATTGGAACGGCTCAAGTGACACAGCATTTACACAGCACTGACGAAATGATCTGCATTGAAACTGGCGCATTAGTTCGATAGGCTGTACTTTTGGAAACCGACGCCGACCTACACATGAGGAAAAAGGAAGAGAACGAGCTTAACAGGCGCACCATCATATTACTGTCACGGTCTGACTCCCGAGCATATACCGTGACCGCCTCGAGTGCACGTCAATTCGGACCTGCCAGTTCATCTCCGTGTATGAAATTATGAGATCGCTACCAGTCGGGTAACGCTTCCGATATAGACGGGTCCGTGAAACATTTCTTAGATGACCGAGCGGCGAGATGGGTCGATATTTGTTTTGAGGGATTCACTTATATGATGATTACTTCATGCGCGCGCGCAGCGGTTTCTCTAGCGCAATTCTACGACCCCATTCAAAAGAAAACGTGCATCCCGAACCTCCTTCAGAAATGGCTTAAGACATTCAGCGCCAGAGATCTTGTTTTTTGAATTGACGACGAAGACGCAGTTACAGTCAGTGGTTGAACGAGTCTAGGTGAAGGTTTTACGGAAGAACAGTCAATACGGCGCTTAGCGTTTCCCGTAGCAAGGGTTTCAAGGGTGTTTCTTGTTACATAAGCATGGAAAGGCGACAACACTGTGCACCAAGTTAAGCTGCGCGAGTGATCCAGAAATCGTTGATTTCTTGGGTTTGGGGGGGAGAGAAGACAGCTTCGAGGTACAAGCTAGTCGAGCGGAGGAAGAACCGGCAACAAGAAGTTGTACTTGGGGGAAAGGATGCCGGAAGCTCGAACTTGCGTAGTTGTGGAAGCTGAAATCTCAGGCATTCGGATACCTGGAACCTGGACAGCTGAGAGAAGTAGCCGCCACGTCAATCCAGGCACAACCCAACCACAGAAGGGAGAAGGTGGGCGGGTCTAAGAGATGGAGAACGAAGAGTCGATGAAGCGACAAGGAAGAGACAGCGAGTGAAAATACACGGGTGCGGGATAGGCTCACAGAGATCGTGTTGCTTGGCTAAACGAGCTTTACCAAACAATTAATTGGGGTGACGCCGCGATCTGACGAGTGCTATTCTTCTTCTTTTCTTTTCTTAACTTGACCTATCACAAGCGTTGACGTGAGGTACAGACGGCTCAAAGTTTGTGGGGCATACGCACAGTGTCTGAGGAAAGGACGGAACTAGTGTGATCGTCTTGCAAAAAATCAGAGTCCTTCATCTACGGTACAAGGTAGCGCAGATAAGAGTTTATATTCTGATTCCGAATGTCGATTCTTGAACATCGAACTTTGTCTCGAAGGTAGTAGGTTTAGCCAAGAGGTCTCGCATAGAAGGAGGGAAGAAGCCAGACAAGTGAAAGAGATAGATCATGCGGCTCAGTGTTGAGCCTTGACAGTTGCAGATGTCATCCAAGAGTGAGGAGGGCATTGAGATTGCTTCTCAGAGTTAAATCTGTATGTAACGCTTGTTCGAGGGATAGAAGCCCCGAAGATGCAAAAGCATGGATAATGCCTTGAACCAAGGTCCAGACCGTCCAGCGCGGAGATAGGATAGTGTAACGAAACGTTGAGCGATGACCAGAGGACGTCGAGGAGCTCATCATAAAGATAAAGCAAATTGAGATCAATGAACTTCGGCAAGGTTGGTATTGATACGGCCCAGGAGTCGACCAGGAATCCAAAGCCAGCAGCCGACTCGGTCTGTTCCAGATCCTGATGTCGGTCCGGGTTTACCGACGGCGAACGAGCAAATATGAGTAAACACAGCCCTTCTCTTCTTCGATTGTCTCTTGGACCCGAAGGATATGTGTTATTGTTCGAGGGGATCATTACAATGGCACTAGAGACTATACAATCAAGATTGAGATGATGAGATCATCTGTTAGCAGATTTTTTGTAGTCTTGAGTGACACACAAATCCGTATGTCCTGTTTTCTCCCGCCATCAACATATCTCATAATGTTTTCATTTTTTTGTGCATGAGAAGATAAAGAAGACTGGTAATGGTCTCTTCTCTGGCAGCGTTTCGGCGGCAGGAAGTCCTGCGATGACGCTGAGGATCTTCTTTCCCAACTCATTGACGTTGGACGAACGTTCGATCCTTTGAAGACTCCCCGAGCCTCCTAGGGCCGCGGTGGAAGGGGGAATGACAGAATCCTTCGCGATAACGCTGGAGTTAATTCGGACAAAATCGGTTAAAATCGCACATTTTTGGTCCGGGCACAGACAAAGATTTTGAAAATTTGCGATCAATTTCAAGGGTTTATGTACCTTTCATAGGGCATTATCGAAGGTCCTGACTTCATGTTTCGTTCTTGGGGCGCTTGGGGACCGATTCCCGCTTGCGTCTGCGGTCCTGTCGCATCAGCCCGATGAACGCCACGGATTATTGGGCAATTGTCATTTGGTAACGCGTTAATCATCGCCTGACTAAAAATTTAATCATTGATGGGCCGGTTCTATTCAGCCAATAGAGGAAGATTTTCGTTCTTGAGCTGGCGCAGGTGACCTCGGTCCTGACTAAAACTGCAACCTGCCGAAGCATACGTACTTTCCGATGTCTGTCGTGGGATTATGAACTCCAGGACTCACAATTATACCCGTAGCTGAATGGCTACTATGGATATAAGATCCACACGTCGAAGGGTTTTCTTAGATTCATCGCTACCATGTCTTCCCTTGATTTTAACATCCCTTCTTCGCAATCGACTCTTACTGTTAAAGCGTTGAATTTCGGGCTGCCTTCGATGCGCGTGCCTGCGGCGTATTTCCTTGAACCAGTTCTCCCGGGTTACGAGGGGATGACACCGCCTATTTATGCATTCTTTATTGAGCATAAAGCCTCGGGGAAACGTCTCATGTTCGATTTGGGACTGCGTAAGGACGAAGAGAACCTCGCCCCTGCGATTCAGCAAGTGCTAGAGTTGTGGAAAAGCAATGGGTTTGGAATGACGGCTGAAACGGATGTGTTCGAAAGGCTGAGGGGGGGAGGGGTTGATCCTGCGAGTGTCAATACGGTCATTTGGAGGTGAGTGTGTTCGCAGTCTAGCTGTGAGTAGAGCTGATTCTCTTTTGACTTCTAGCCATAGCCATCTGGATCACACCGGTATTGTCGTTTACCGCAAACTTCAAGGACTGTCAGTTAATAGGATTCCTAGGCGACATGTCCAAGTTTCCGAGCACGACAGAACTTGTTGTCGGTCCTGGTATGGATTTGCGTGCATTCCCAACCACTCCTGAATCTCCCCTTCTTGAGACGGATTTTGTGTAAGCGTATTCATACAAATTCTCGGATGTTCTATCTGACGATCAACTTCGACCACATCACAGAGGCCGTAAAGTAACAGAACTCGCTCTTGAAGATTTCACACTTAATATCGGTGAATACGAAGCCCTCGACTACTTCTCGGATGGTAGCTTGTACATCCTTAATTCTCCCGGGGTGAGTGTTCTCAAGAATTTGATTTGAGAAGAACTTTGCAATTGAGGGAACCTTCAAATAGCACCAACCTGGTCACATTGCTGCCCTCGCTCGGGTTACCCCGACGACATTCGTTTTACTAGGCGGCGATTCGTGTCACCATCCCGGGCAGTTCCGCCCCTCCGCTGACCTTTACAGACATTTCCCCTGCCCCGGCCGTATCCTCGAGTCCCTGGGAGACGCTTCTCTCTCCTCGCGTACCATCCCTCTCCTTACCGTCCCATCGGGACAATCGGCATACGCTGATCGGGAGATTTCGCATAAAACAATCACCAAGTTAGGCAAACTTGACGCGAGTCCAGATATTCTGGTTCTGATTGCGCATGACGCTACTGCTCCCGGTATCATTGAAGAGTTCCCTGAGAGCGTCAATGATTGGAAGGAGAAGGGATGGAAGGAGAAGTTGATATGGGCGTTCTTGGAGAAGGACAGTCCGGCGTTTAGGTTTGGAAAACTTTGACTAATGGAGAGTTAGCGAGTCGTGTTATTGATTATTGGCATCTTGGTCCACCAAATGAATACATCACCCAGCTTAAATCTTCTTGATAATCATTCGTGATCGCTTGCGTCCGCTATCAATATCCTTTTGGAAATCTGGGGTCGGATATCACCTTCGATGTTCTTGAGCTCGAGCTAGGCTTCGCTCTGACAATATTTAGGGTAGGTAACCGGCATTTGTATCAAGAAGCAGAGACTCTCGCTCGACTCCTAAAGCCATGAGAAAATAATCGTAATAGATTCTTCAAATTTCCATGAAACGGGGTACGGCAGTATTGGGTTCTCGGTCGAATTGGTGCATTCAATTCTCCGTTTGCTGACGTTAGACTACGTCAGATCGGAAGGAAGATTGGTATCGGTAGTGACAGCGATCTGGTAACCGAGATTCCGAACCCTAACCCTACCTCCGGAGCTTACATTTCAATTCAAATACCCTCATCATCGCCAGCAGGCACTTTCCTTTCCCTCTTCTTCTCCTCGCCTTCGGTGGGCCAAAGGGGGTGTATAATAGTTTTCTTGGTGAGAAACATGTCCAGGCGGCGGTACTCAGGCTGACATTGCCCTATATAGGTTTCTTCCCTATTCTGCTGGAGACCTCCACTATCGTTTTTGGGGCGTCCACATCCCATCTAATTGCCTGGATCTCGTAATATCTATATATCAACCCGGCTGACCTCCCGGATACCATCCCCCCTCGTCGGTTACGAGATCCGCCTTACGTTGTTGTCGTCTAGTCGCGACAAACGTGAACAATCTCACCTTACAACGGATTTATTTAGTACGGACCTCTTTCCGTGGGCCTTTTCCTCAATAGCGTTTTCGAATCCACAACTGCAGGAACTGCAGGATCGTTTATATCTTCCGGCATGGAGGATACGTACGATGCTGGGCAAACTTACTCGGAATTCATGGAGAGTCAGCCGACGAGTGCGACGCTGTATATGCCTATAGCTTCGCCACCAACACCGGCACCGTCGCCAGGACCACCCAACATCACAATGTCGTTGTCCCCATTCCCACAAACGCCGACTCTGCGCCGCCAATATATATCTGCACTGCTTTCTACCTGCACTCCCACGGAGCTATTGTATATTTCCACAACAATCGCTCCTTTGCTCAAGCGCGATTTCCTATACTGTTTACCACCGGAGCTGGCGCTGCATATTTTGAGCTGGGTCGACGACCCCAAGACGCTGTGCAGGGCTTCGCAAGTGAGCCGACATTGGAAGAAGCTGGTAGAGGATGAGTGCGTGTGGAAGAGGATGTGCAGGCTTTGGGAGTTTGGTCCCCCGGTGCGGAGGGTGATGCGAGACGAGGATGATGATGATGATGAAACGTGGAGGCAGGGAAGGAGAAAGCACAGACGCAAATCGCCCTCCTCCTTCACCATCCCGTTTTCCTACAAAGCCCATTTCAAGTACTCGTATACGACCAGTAAGTTCTTTCTTCTTTCTTGTCCACTGCTCAGCTAACGATTGATATAGTGATGAACTGGCGCCATGGCGGCCACCTACTTCGCGCCCATCGTGTGCCGGTAGTCAACCCAACGAACGGTGTTATCACCTCTATTGCTTTGGATGACGATTGGGTCGTGGTGGGACTTGCAAACTCGCGAATACATGTTTTTAGCACCCGTACGGGTGTCTTGGCTCGGACGCTCGTGGGCCATGAATCCGGCGTTTGGGGGGTGTGTCTAGTCAGTTCCGGAGGAAGAAAGCGAAAGAAGGAAGAGAGTCTGATGATGGATGAGGATGGCGAGGAATGGAATATTCCTCATTCACTGCGAGTCGCCCTTGGTTTAGAAAGTCAAGGCGAGGAAGACGAGGAGGGCGACGATGACACTGAGAATCCCCATTTCGGGGTCTGCGGTGCGTCGGAAGGTTGGGGTCAGCCGAATTCTCTTGTCGTCAGTGGGGGCTGCGACAAGGTCATACGGGTCTGGGATGCAAAGTCGGGTTATTGCATATACGTCTTGCATGGTCATACATCGACGATTCGGTGCATCAAGATGCTGCAGAATCGACCGATAGCAGTGAGCGGATCTCGAGATTCGACTTTGCGCGTGTGGGATGTGCAAAGAGGGAAGCTGCTAAGAGTGTTGGGTGGACACCGTGATAGCGTGAGATGTTTGGATGTCTATGGGAACAGGGCCGTCAGTGGGAGTTATGATAATACATGCCGGGTTCGTACGATCTCTCTCTCTCTTATGCATGTTCTAATCAATATCTAGGTATGGGACGTCGATACTGGCCAGTGTATACATGAATTGCGAGGTCACTATCATCAGATATACTCTGTCGCGTTTGATGGGGTGCGTATCGCCTCCGGGGGTCTAGATACCACTGTTCGAGTGTGGGATGCCGAAACTGGGTATGTTCGTACCGCGTGATTTGACAATATCTGACTTTTTCCCTCCAGCGTCTGCATAGCTATGCTCCAAGGGCATACGGCCCTCGTCTGCCAGCTCCAGCTGTCACCTACGATTCTCGCGACGGGCGGGTCAGATGGACGGGTGATCACCTTTTCACTATCATCGTACAACGTCCTGCATCGGATCGCTGCACACGACTCGAGCGTGACAAGTTTGCAGTTCGATGGGCGATGGTTGGTGACGGGTGGAAATGACGGGCGGGTGAAGCTATTTGAGACTGATACGGGGATCCATGTGAGGGATTTGACGGAGGGAAGCGAGAGTGTGTGGAAGGTGGCGTATGGGCGGGATAGAGAGACCCTTGCCGTGATGTGTCGCAGGGCGGGGAAGACTGTTATGGAGATTTGGAGTATGAAGCCTGAGGAAGACGTTTACTAGATTTGTTGCGACGTTCGTTTCATGATTTTGGCTTTGATTTGGTAGTGTAAGGATTAGCATAATACACGTATCGAGATTACATCCTTTTTACGATTACCCTTACTTGTAGTAAACCTGTGAGAGTAGTGCACCTTGCGAGGAAGAGAACCGGCCGATGATAAAGTTCGGAGCGTCCATATCCTGATTAGCCAGATGTTTCGGAGGTTCTTTGCAATGGATATACTCGTTTGAATCCCGGCTCGAAATAACTCCCCGAGCACACATGTCGTTGTAGCTTCGGATAATTCTACTTTTCTTGGAGTCCAGATCATACTATGCAAGCTTCAAGTAAACGATAAATTACCGCCTATCTCTTTGGACCCTAGGTTGTCGAGTACGAGTCGAGTCGAGTCACTCGAGCACCCTTCCAAGTCCTATAGCAACGGAAATTTTGACTCGAGCCGTAATTGTGACAACGCGTTCCTGATCGGTATTGACGGTGCAGATCACCGTCCTATCGTCCATTGTTTCTAGATAATTTTAATAATCTCTCGTATTAGCAGCGTCTCAGTCTAGTGGCATCTGGGTGGCATTCAAAGATCATGAATGTAATTCAATAAGCTTACAATAGCCTGATGATTTACCAATCAAGTGGAATGATCCCGAGACCAGACAGACAATGAAAAACAAGTTTAATAGGGTGGCATTTAGAGAGTTGTCACGATCACGTGAATGACTTGCTCGGGTTCAATGGATTATAAAAATTGTCACGTTTCAGGGATAAGCCCATCAATTACTCTACAGCCTATTCCACGACTTGCTGTGCAGATCCGGATATCCCTTCATTGAGTTTGCTATTGTTATCCCACCTTTACTGATCCTCTCTCGGTCCAGAAAACGACAATGCAGTCCCCAGCTACATACATGATTACAGTATTTGACGCAAATGTACGGAATAAACGTTGCATCTGTTCTTTTCTTCCCGCTAACAGTGTTTTGTCCCAGCCACGGTCTTCAAGTTCCGGACCAACCAGATCTACAACCAGCCTAGGAAGAAGAAATCAGAATATGCCTGATCCCAACATCACAAGCACGATGTTCAAGACAGGAAATGCAGTAAAACGCGAAATAAAAGAAGAGTATGTCTACTCGTTATCTCTGCCACCTTCGATTCGACATCAGCCTTATTGTTTCGGAGCAGGTCCCCATTAGAATTGACTAACCCTGAACTTTTGTACAGATGCGCGTGGACTGGATGTAACAGGAGGTTTAAGACGGTAAGTGATGGTATCGTACATGCATTAAGACATCCAAGATATTTCGGTGCACTTATCTGTCCACTCCGGATGTGTAATTTCAAGACACGCGAGTTAGGAAAGCTGAAAGATCATGTAAGGACCAGGGAGCATAAACGTCCTGAAGAGGAGCACATATGCCCGATCCCCAGCTGTGTCCATGTCTTTTCTCGCGAGGACAATCTCTTAAGGCATCAGCGGGAGTGCGGTCATTACCTTCCGCAATAGCCATTTTTTCCTTGTTTCTGTTGTTCAGATAGTTTCTTACTTATAGCAATTTTAGATACTGTTACTTGAGTATTAGATTAGACTCGTATCTCGTGTACTTCTACTGGCATGGCGATCCGCTTGTGGAATTACTTTGGTCACTAGTAGTCTCTCCGTTTTGTGTCCAACTTTGGTCTCTGGATGAAGATGTGCTTGTTTGCCACCTGAAATTTAGACGCTCATTTCACACATCGTTTAGAGTACGAGGAACCCGAAAACGGTGGCTTCGGAGACCCTTAATTGATAAAGAGTGTACACTCGTCTCGATTTTGTCTGCGAAAAAATCACACGGTTCTCAAGGGCCACTATTGAGGCGGCTGTTCATTTGTGACATTTGGGATACAGCTGTTACCGACATTTCATCGTAAATCGTTTGACAGCGAATCTCATTGGAAGCCCAAAGATCGGCAATGAGCTAGAGTGGCTTCAAGGTCATGTATACACAAGATATATATGCTCAAATTATTTGGGTATGATTTCGATACCTGAGAGAGATGGTACACTACCAATATTGGGCTATCATTGTAAGGGATGTGAATTTCCATACACACATCATTCATTGTGTTTTATTTACATAGGCCTTTCGCACTGTTACATATGCGCCGTTTCGGCTTTTTCACTCCTTACCTATTGATTTTACCTTGATGTCGTCTCTTTGACCTACTTCGTACTCTGGCTAATATACGCCGATCGTGCTCTGTTGTTGGGTTGAAGAACCCCCTTGAGCTGAAGTCTTTACAATCGTTGACAAAAATAAAACATACGGTAGCTTCAAGAATGCCTGAATTTGATGGATTTGAGTGCACCAAAATCAAGCCGTCTGGACCTCAAGATCATCAGCAGACTACATGAGAATCAAGCATCAGTTTGGGTTGCCATGGGTGTAACCATATGGCAGGACTAGAATGCGATAGTGTAAGGTCAAAGTTACTTGAAAGATGAGGCACAATGGGCAGTGCTCTGAAACCCTGCCCTAGAGCACATGTGCTTGCGAAAGAACCGCACCGCATCGACGCTGGCCTCAGCGATTAGACGTATTCTTCACCTACGCCCAATCTATATCCCGGAGCCCTACGTAATGGACAAGACCTGGGTTCGATGAGAGTCCTCCCCGGAACAATCTTATGACAAGTACAACTTTGACAGAGCTCTCACTGGCGTTCCGCCCTGCTTTAGAAGCATCAACTTAGGATAATGGCAAGACCACTCGGCTAGTAGCGACAACATCCTCATTGCCATAGCTCAGCATCTCCTCCAAGATACCGTTGAAACGGTATTTTTCTATGAACTGCGGTGAAAAGTACAAGAAAAGTAGTGAGACATTGACATCGAACGTTTTGGACTCTGGGAGACAACGTAGAAAGGGCATCTGTGCCTCAACTGATAGATGAAATCCCTGGGTGAGAAGGTCAATAACAATTTCGGCCCCGTGCATGGATGCGGATCAGTTGTGTTCTGGTACGAAAATCGTCGATGATCATGATGGAGAAGAGCGCATATTATTCTCGGTGATAAACATCTACTAATCACCGCATTTGTAGATTCCAATGCTTTGCCCAACATTTCTTGGCAACGCAGGTGAGATAAATACTCGTTTTTTGAAGCGAGGTATTATCTGGTCACCGTACCGTTAAGGATATGGCCGTAGGAAAGGTGGCTAGCTATGGTTAGTAATAGATCCGTCAAGAGGGATCCTTGCCATATCCGTTGCCACCACCCATATACGTCGTTATGCCTTGTTCACAGTGATCATCCTGATCATCCGTAACTTCGAGATCACGGTGTTTTAGGAATAGTTGCAATTGCACAGTGTAGTGTACGAAGGAGCTGATGCATCTTATATCACGATGCCAATGCTGGCCCCCATTGTCATTTTTCCTTCCTTCGGTTTCTCGCTGCCAGATGTCGGGCAGTCTGGTACTACTAGACGACTCGGCCTTTTCCCCAGGCTTCAGTCCCAAATATCTTTGGACCAATGACCCTGGCAATCTGTTGTTACAACAGTGGTATCAACATTATTCGTATTGGGCACAGTATAGCAATCCGGACAACTCAACATACGGATCCTTCTCAGTCTCATTCGAAGGTAGTTGTGTCTTTGCCTAAATAAAACATATTTCCAATATTTTATAGGTATTTCGATTGCTTTCACCGGTAACACCCCTCCCAGCACAAGACAGCAAAATTTCTCCGTGTACATCGACGATGCTGACGGCTATGTTGCTTCCTACCCTTCAACTCCGACCCAGGAGTATATGCAATGGTATACATCACCAACACTGGAAGAGGGCAATCATACAATCACTCTCATAGATATGGATTGGACTGACGTCGACTATGCCCTCATTGGTGTCGGCAATCAGACAACTGCCCCAGGCAAAGATATCCTGGTGGATGACACCAGTGATAACATCATCTGGACCGGAGACTGGCAGACAAATACAAGCACCCTGATACGCATAAATGACTTTGAAATTGTCAATCATCCGCTTGGGAACTCTACGAGGGACAGCACTACCCAGGGGGACTCGTTTTCTTTCCAGTTTACAGGTCAGTCCAGATCACGGTGAAGGTACTTGCAGCTGAATACTATTGGCAGGAACAAACATATCTGTTTTCGGGATCCAAAGGAATTCTGTAGTAGGAGTGATTTACGCTGACTTCAGTGTGGATGGGGAGAAAATGTCAACATTCTCTGTGACCAGTGCGCGTTCTGGAAATGACTTGGCCAACACGATATTCTTTTCGTCTTCGATTCTTCCTCATGGAGTCCACACACTTGTCATGAATATCACAAGGGTTGCTGGTGATCAGTCGCTGAAGCTCGATTATATCACCTATTCCCGCCAGGCACCCGGCAGTGATCACATGGCATCACCTTCAAGCAGTAGTGTCAGTCCCTCCAAGTCGAATCTGCCTTCTGGTCCCGCATCGTCTTTTAGTTCCACCACATCGAATTTAACTCCCAAAGCTACCAACACTAAACGCATCGTTGGAGGTGTTGTGGGTGGTGGTATTGCGTTACTCATGATAATACTAGCAGGTGCTCTGTTTTGTTGGCAAAGAAAAAGAAAAGTTTATTGTCAGGCTAATTTGACGGGCCTGTCTCAACCGTTTATCTGTTCGTTCATCTTCCGCCCGGAATTGGTATATCTTTCTGACACTTACTTTCTTTCAAGATAATCCGGACGAATCTGTCTTTGGCCGGGCTGAGTCTTCCGTTCCATCGCCCTCCGAAAGTGAGGAGAAGTCCGTGGCTTGGCGAGGCATATCGGTTGTGGGATCCACATTCGAATCGACTGCCGGCTCCTCACACCCACTCCCTTCATCACTTAGCCTTTCCCGACTTCAGCGCTCAGCCTTAGAGAGCCAAGCGGAGATCAGACGCCGACTAGATGAGATCAGTAGTTTGATGGCCCAGATAGAGCAACCCTCGACGGAAATAACGCACATACAGGAGCTGCAGAATCGAATTGAGGTCTTGACTGAGGAGAACACGCAGTTGATGGGGGTACCACCTCCAGCGTACGCAATCTGAAGGATGACGCTGGCCATCAATGGATATGACATTCCTTTTCCTCATTTGACTTTTCTAAGCAGGCTGGGACGCAAGAGCGGCAGAGACGATAGGCTGCTATATTTTCTACGGGACAAAATCTTTTCAATAAAGTGAAATGGAATATCAATCATTGATTAAGAAACTCTCAAAAAATTCTTCAACACCGTGTGGACAATCCTACCATAGTGTAGAAGTCAACAAGCACATCAAGGCAGATCTCCTAGGTGAACACCTTCTTGGAACATATGTAATACCCGTACTTTTAATGTTCTGGCTGCAGCCCCTTGTCAACAAATAGGACAAACCATTGATTCATCTCGCGGTCCTTCAAGATCATGGAGACAAACGTCTCTAGTTCACATTGGCATCATGACGTATGCCAGTAGCAGGTGCAGCTTTGAAGGAACGCGTACACCCATATATCAGGACCTGGATGGCCCTTAATGCGGACTTCCATCTCCATTCAAATTTCCGCTCTCCTCCTTTTCTCACCTTCAGATGTCTAGCAGTTTGATAATACTAGACGAGTTGGCATTTTCCTCTGGCTTCAGTCCAACGTCGGTGTGGATTCGTAATTCAGGCCGTCCGAAGAATCAACAGTGGTATCAACATTATTCTTCTTGGGCGAAGAATAGCGATGCGAGCAGCTCTACATATGGGTCCTTTTCAGTTACATTTGAAGGTAATTATATATCATTTTTACTGAATGAAGCGTATTTTCAATACTTTAACAGGTTCTTCGATTGCTTTCACCGGTAACACTCCTCCCAGGACACAAAAGCAGACTTTCTCCGTGTCCATCGATGAGGCAGACACATATGTCGCTTCATATCCTTCTAAACATACATATATGCAATGGTATATGTCTCCGATGCTGAAAGAGGGCACTCATACCATCACGCTGACAGAGATGGAAGGGACTTACGTAGATTATGCCCTCATCAGTGTCAGCAATCAGACAAATATCCTTGGTAAAGACATCCTGGTGGATAGCATCAGTGATCGCATCGTCTGGACCGGAGACTGGCAGACAGATACAAGTACCCTAATACACGCGAGCAACTTTCACATCGTCAATTATCCGCTTGGAAACTCCACAAAGGACAGCAGAACTGTTGGCAACTCTTTTTCTTTCAAGTTTTCAGGTCTGTCACTTGGAACGCATTTGAGGTGCCGACTCTTAATACTATGAACAGGGACGACCGTATCTGTATTCGGGATCCAAAGGAATTCTATAAATGGATCTATCTCCACCGATTTCAAAATAGATGGAGGGAAAGCCACCACTTTCTCTACAACCAGTGCAAGTTTGGGTAGTGATTTGGCCAACACTATGCTCTTTTCGTCTCAGATCCTCGATTTTGGAATCCACATACTTGTCATGAATATTACAACGGTCACTGGTGACCAGTCGCTGAAACTAGATTACATCACTTATTCTAATCGTGGATCCGATAACAATTCCTCGCCATCGCCGTCAGGTAGCAGTGTTAGTCTCTCGGTCTCCAGCTCGAATCGGCCTTCTAGTCCCAACACATCAGATCCAACTCCAAAAGCGACTAACTCCAAACGGATTGTTGGGGGCATTGTAGGTGGTGGTATCGCATTACTCCTGATAATAGCAGGTGTTCTGTTTTGGTGGCGACAAAAAAGACAAGCTTGCCATCGAGCTCAATTGATGAATTTATCCCGACCCTTTACCTGTTCGTTCATTTTCCGTCCAGATTTGATATATTTGCTGACACTAAGTTTCTTCCAAGACAACCCAGACCAATCCATCATTTGCCAGACTGAGTATTTTGTTCCAGCACGTTCCAAACCCAAACGGAATTTCAGTATTGGACGAAAAAACGAAGGCATACAGGTCGTTGGATCTACATCAATTGTCGGCGCCTTACATAGGCGCCCTTCATCACCTGCTCTTTCACGACGTGACTCTGCCTCCGAGAATAAAGCAGACATCAGGCGCCGACCAGATGTGATCAAAAGTTTGATAGCCCAGAGAGAGCAACCCTCGATGGAAACAACACAGATACAAGAGCTACAGAATCAAATTCAGATGTTGACTGAAGAGAACACGCGCTTGATGGGTGTACCACCTCCAGCTTACGGGATTTGAAGGATGCCGCAGCCGTGAGATGTGGCATTCCTTTGCTGTATTTTATTTCGCCAAGTGGGTGGAGTAAGAGAGCAGAAGAGATGAGGAATTTGATTGTTCTCTGGAGGACAAATTGGCACTGAATAGCACACATACACAGTTGAGGTGGGGACGCCGTTGAGGATGAAGAGTCTAAGGACGCGTTATTGTCACTAACGGACGAAGAGAATATGACGTACATACTTTCTGGGTCTATACCTTGTGCCAGTAGTATGGTAGAGAGTAGCAGAACGGTGGACAATGGGTGCAAAAAATACTATATCTTCGACTGCCTAGTATCGTTAAAACCGGTTTCGTTACCTCGATTCATCTCCGAGTCTGTCTACTGGCAGTATTCAGACATTTGATAACCATTTCCAATTGGGCGCAATACGAAAAGATGATTCGTCTAACCTATTCACTTTCAAATGTCTCGTAGGATTCGATCCATTCCTGCCCGAAGATCTTCTTGACATTGTTCCAATATGTCCATCAGTGCTGCGTAAGTATATATGGAGGCAAAAAATATCGCATCATAGGACTCACTTACTGCTGCGCAATCTTTCCAAGGATCATCAATCGGCGCCTAGTGCGGGAGTAAATATGTAGACAATGAGACGAAAATATCTCTATCAATACCTGCTGTGCATACAGGCGATGCTGCTTGATGTCGGGGACCTTTTTCTAAGGAGACCAGCATCTCTGAAGAGCGGGTCATCAGGTGATGGCCGTGCTACAATCCGAGGCGTCTCTAGGTCGTCCTTCTCCATTCGAATCCGACAGTCCTCGTCACGAGTCAGTTTCAGTACCTTGTCGCACTGTCCAGTTGCAGACAGAGGCATTGACATCAGCCTCAGCTACACTGTGATTTCTAAGAAGGGGGATAATTTCTGTGGTTCGAGCGGTGCAACCATCAATCACTTGTCAGATTCGAAACCAAGGCCCCGCGTGGCTGTGCACGGCGCGAGGTCGTCTTCACGTGATCAAATTGCCTGCGTGTTACGCAGCGCAGCGTCTCCTGCCTTTTCCGTTCACCTTTCCTTCCACCACCATGATTCTGCGACAGCGAGGCGCATTTCTTTTGCTCTCATTATTCAATCTTCTGGCCCTTTCCGTGCTAGCCGCCGACCCAACCTACTCAATAACTTCCTTCCAAAACCTTCCAGGACGACTGTTTTTCTTCGACGATACTGAGGTATGTGTACAGTCTCGTGGCGCGAGGAAGATGGCTGACAATAGGCATTATCTTGTATAGACAGCGATATATTTTGACCCTGTGGATGGAAACGTATATGTTACGCAGGACGAGGGAAAGTCATGGCACATCGCGAGCGACATACCTAAGGGGGATGCGACGATGGTCATCGAGCACCCCTTTGACAATCAATATGTGAGTATCATTTGGCCGCTGCACCGGTAGCGAACAAGGAAATTGTACTGACGTTGCGTGAAGGCTTTCGTATTGACTCGCGGAACACGGCATTACCGTACGGAAGACAGAGGCAAAACATGGCGAGCCTTCGACATGCCCATTCCGCCAGCCCTTGTCTCGAAACCGCTTTCTTTCCATTCTGATGCCAAGAAATATGGGTATATTCTATACCAAGGGACCTCCTGCGAAAGGATAGGATGGGGGAACGTTTGTCACGACGAGGTGAGCAATTTTCCTTTCCCTTGATGTTTGCTCAACGGACGTACAGACCTATTATACAAAAGAAGCATTCAGTGATGAATCAAAACTCTTACTTATCGAGACTTCTCGGTGCCAGTTCGCCCACAGCACGGCCGATTTCAAGCACGAAGCGCCTCCCGATCTTATATACTGCGTTGCGTTTGACGCTTCATCTCTCAGTGGCTCCCACACGCTCTCTTCCAGCCGACTCTTCTCTAGTACGGACTTTTTCAATGAGGACATACGCGTAGAGGAAATGGGCATCGGCAAGAATGCCAAAGGCGTCATTGCATTTGCCATCGTATCTAAGTTTGCTGTTGTGGCCCTCAAGGATCTGTCTTCCGGAAGCAACGGGGACATGCTATTGTACGTCACCGTGGACACGAAAACGTGGGCAAAAGCACAGTTCCCGCACGCGTCATCTGCACAGCTCAGGGAAAATGCATATACAATCGTCGAGTCTACGACACATTCGCTGGCGATTGATGTAGTATTGCAGGATCAAGGACGAATCGGGACGCTCTTTGTGAGCAACTCGAATGGGACATTTTTTGTAGAGAGTCTGAAGGATACCAACCGAAACGAAGCTGGATTCGTCGACTACGAGCGGCTGTACGGGGTTGAAGGCGTTGGTCTCGCAAACATTGTCGCGAACGTAAACGTTGTGGAGAGCAGTGGAGGAAAGAAGTTGCTCAAGACGCTTATCACTTTTGATGACGGGCGGTCGTGGGCAACTGTTCAAGCACCATCTACCAACGTCGATGGCCAAAGTGTCAATTGCAATGCAGACGATGCCAATACCTGCTCGCTCCATCTGCACTCTGTCACTACGCCTCACAACTTTGGCCGCATCTTCTCGTCTCCTGCACCAGGGCTTATGATGGGTGTTGGAAGCATCGGAGAGACATTAAAAGACTACGAAGACTGCGACACGTTTATCAGCACAGATGCTGGTGTCACCTGGAGCATGGTCCGCCACGATGCTCACAAATACGAGTTTGGTGATTCCGGCAGTGTCATCATTGCCGTAAACGACGAAGATGGGGTCGATTCAATTTCCTATTCTACGGATTTCGGACAGACTTGGTAAATGTCTTATCGTTTGTTGTCATTCTGTACTTATACCGCCATGCAGGAAGGAATATAACTTTGGAGTCCGGCTTCGCGCGCGCGCGCTAACGACTGTTCCGGATTCGACCTCCCAAAAGTTCCTCCTTGTCGGTCAGGTTGCGAGGAAAGATCAGACTCAAAGTATCGGTCGATTTGTGGTTGTCTTCCTTGATTTCGCCGATACGCGCTCGAGGAAGTGCGAATCAGGTGACTTCGAGGAGTGGTATGCCAGGCCTGCGCAGAGCGAGTGCTTGATGGGACACAAGGTACGGTTATCCTGGATTGCTTCCAAAATTACCGTTGATTGATGTCTGGTTATAGCAATGGTACAAGCGGAGAAAAGCCAATGCCAACTGTTATGTTGGGGAGAAGTTTACCGACCCCGTCGAACATGAGGACAATTGCGCTTGTGTAGATTCGGATTACGAGTGGTATGTGGTCTCTCCCTGATCATCGGGAGCAGGACTCGACTCATATCCTCACTCAGCGATTTCAACTTCGTGCGCAATGGCGATAAATGCGTGCCCACGGGCCCTGAACCGATTTCTGCCGGTACTTGTCCCAGACCAAACATGTCGTACAAGGGTTCCTCTGGCTGGAGAAAGATCCCCGGAAATACCTGTACCGGTGGCACGAAGGATGCTCTGATTGATAAGCCATGCTCTTCTGGTATGTGACCGGCAGCTATTCCTTTGGGTTGGGCAGTACTGAATGCAAACATATATAGCACAACCTCAGGAGGGTGAAGTCATCCATCAAACAGTGCGTGTTCTTCGGCGCTGCTGCTTTAATCGTTACTCACGAGTCCTAGTTTGAATTTCCTGCAACTATCGTCCAACACGCATACTTCAAAGATTCCACGGTACATCTACTCCATTTTTCTACCATGCAACTGCTTAATTTTGTACAGACAATTCTCGTCAGGTTGGAAGATAATACAATCTGGCAATCAAGCAACGAAGGCTATACATGGAATCAATTGTACCCTGAGGAGTCATTCTTGGCATTTTACCACCACCCGTACAGCGCGGACCGCGCCTATCTTATCACAAGCAGTACTAAATACTTCACTACTACCGACACAGGACGCACCTGGAATCCTCTTACTGCTCCGACACCTCCCAATACCTTCCGCGCCCAGGTCCTCCGCTTCCAACCCGAATCGGACAAACTCATCTGGACCGGGAACAGGAACTGCGAAAATGTCTTTGATGACTGTTATGCCGAAGCGCAGTACACTCGTAATAATGGACGCAGCTGGGATTTGGTAGAGAAATATGTTGTCAACTGCGCCTGGGCAGCTGATACGAAACTCAATGCCGATCCGACAGAGATTATTTGCGAGTCCTATCAGAAGAAAGGAGGCTCTCAGAGATTTTTCCAGAACGATAACCCATTGGAGTTGGTTGAAGGGCAGCAGTACTTTAAGAAGAAGAAGAAACTGTTCAACGAGGTCGTAGGGTTCGCCAAGTTTTCAGAGTTCTTGGTCGTAGCTGAGGTAAGTTTTTCGAAGCGATGCTTTGTGACGACTGGGACTGATTATCGTGTAGTTGTTACCTGCCCGCCATTCTTTGGATCTTCAAGTATCGCTTGATGGTGTCAACTTTGCTACTGGACTGTTCCCACCGAGCATGCACCCAGAGACTCATGTACGTACACCACAGTACAACCTTTACGACTTCTAATGTCCGACATAGGCTTATACCGTCTTGGAATCTTCGACTGGATCACTCTTCCTACACATGACGATGTCCGAACCACCTAGTCCATACTGGGGTACTATCCTGAAATCAAACTCTAATGGAACATACTTCGGCATCGCCCTGGAAAACGTGAACCGCGATGATCGTGGATTTGTCGATTTTGAAAAGATGATCGGTCTTGATGGGATTGCCCTCGTAAATGTAGTGTCCAACCCGCACGATGCGACTGTCAACGGCAGGAAGCAGATGCAGTCGAGGATCACTCATAACGATGGTAGGTGGCTGTGAAACAGTGACAGTATAATCTTTATTGACCCTCGTTATAGGGAGCACCTGGAAACCGCTGACCCCTCCGGTGACGGACTCGCAAGGAAACAAATACGAGTGTGACACGACTGTATGCTTCTTCCGTTCGGCACCTTCTATCTCACTGACATGTTAATCTAGAGTTGCGCTCTCCATGTCCATGGATACACCGAACGTACAGATCCGCGAGCAACGTACAGTAGCCCTTCCATAGTGGGGCTGATCATGGCTGTCGGCAATGTTGGAGAAACGCTCGCACCCTATACCCAGAGTGATACCTTCCTCAGTCGAGACGCAGGGTTCACGTGGGAGGAGGTACACAAGGATGCACATCTTTGGGAGTTTGGCGACTCTGGATCTGTTCTGGTTATGGCGAACGACGAGGAGCCCACGGATCACGTGTTGTTCAGCACTGACGAGGGCAAGAACTGGAGGGAGTACAGGTTCTCACAGGATAAGATGAGAGTGACGTCGATTGTTACTGTTCCTGCCGATACGAGTCGGAGGTTCATTCTCTTGGCGCAGTACCCGCGCTCGTTGACATCGGTGGCGGTACATCTTGACTTCAGTGAGCTGACGAGGACAACTTGTGAGCTTTTTGTTCATTTGGTGATATAGTAGCGACTAACTTGATGTTCAGGTGAACTGAACGTTGAGGATCCGGGACACGATGACTTCGAACTCTGGAGCCCAAGCGAAGAACGGACGGAAAGGTGCTTGTTTGGTCGTCAGGTAGGAAACGTTACTTCCTACTCTCGCTGGTGATGCTGATTACGATTGCGTCAGACACTGTACCACCGTCGAGTACGCGAAAAGAATTGCGTAGTGGGGAACCAGCCCAAGGCTACCTCCCGGGTGGTAAACAACTGTGCATGCACGCAGACAGATTTCGAGTGGTTGGTCATGCGTTTCCTCCTCTCTGTGCTTTTCTCATATCCCCTGTAGTGAATTCAACTACGTCAAGAACTCCAACGATGAATGTGTTTTGGTGCCCGGAACAACGCCCCTACCGGATGATGACTCATGCAAGAAGGACGAGGAATTTTGGTATGAAAGGACTGCGTACCGGAAGATTCCTTATTCGAGTTGTGAGGGTGGAATCAGACCGGATCGTGGAGCGAGGCATTCATGTCCCGGGTTCGGATCCCACGGACCTCTCTTCTGGTGGTTCATCATACTAATACCGTTCATGTTCACGGCGCTCGTCGCATACTGGTACTATCGCCGAAGCGGGATGGCGAGAGGGTGTGTTCATCATATCTTCTTTTATTGTCCTGATTGCTTACCCTGTGCGTTTCGAAGACATATCCGACTTCCTGGCGACGGTGGGCCGTATTATGGCGGGAGCAATGGCGGCGTTATGGATACCATTGCGTCTGTTCCGTGGTTCGTCATCGGTGTTGCCGGAATTGCATGGGAGTGGATCGTCTCGCATGTTGAGTCCGCGGGTACCGCCTTCCGTACACGGAGAGGCTATAGGAACATCCCCGTTGATGAGGATGCACAGATTCTGAGGTTTGAGGATGAACATTGAAGCGCAAGTGATTGTTATTCTGGTATAGGCTTAGAATATGCTCTCTTCTTTATTTATTTAGTATACTACTAGTCAGTAGTCAAGTTGTATCATACTCTGGAAGGCTTGATGAGTATATGAAGATGTTCCACTAGTACTTTGGTTGCGGTATGCAATTATTTAGTCAACACTTTAATGCAAGGAGGTGCCTGATAGCCTTAATTCTCTTGAGTCGCGCAAATTGTTAACACTCCGAAAATACTAAACTTTATGGAGAGGTTACTGTCAGAGACTAATCATGAAATTGGGCGAGACTGTGTCGGGACAGGGCACATCGACATGTATATACTGCTACTTTTTAGGATTGGTATCTGAGCATCAGAAACTCCAGAAATTTCACTATTTTCGGAGTGATTGGACATGGTTTAAAATCAATAGCGCGGGTTGCCGGGTAGACGAAGATTTTAGATTGATCCCCACATAAGCACGCTAATGTTTGAAAGCGGTGAGGTCATACCGTTAGTGCTGTTATTGCCGATAGCAGAATCCTGGTGGGAAGCCTTCAAGTTGCATGGCCATGATTCAGAAGATGATTAATGAATTGAAGGTGAGTAGGCGATTGAAAAAGGGAGCAAGAACGTACTTATCTTCACGATATTTAGAGATATCTTTCAAGGAAACGAGACGTTGATATCGCATGTAGGGTTAGGGAGATGGAGTGACGTGAAGCAGGAGTATTCTTATGCGTTCAAAAAGTAAATAGATTAGTTACTATATCTTCAGGACACACCGGTGACCGCAATGCACTTAGAGAAAATGCGGGCGCCACGTGTTTGAACGAACCCGTACTATTTCGCTGTCCCGGATAGTTTTGACGGGGAGGGGAACTCAAATCCCATTGTTCGTTGACACTTATGGGAGACAAGGTGAATAGAGAACGCCATAGATGGAACAAGGACGGTCATTATAGGATGCGGGCAAGCGCTATTCTGTGGGAATACGGAAACATGTTTCGTTGCGCTGTCAGGCTAACCATCGTGTGATGATACCTCATCGGTCATCGATCATCGGCTCATGGTTTCTTGCCGATGCCCACTTGCTGCTGCAACCCTTGAGTCAGGTATCTTTGACGAAAATCATCTCGACACCACTCAAGAACACCCAATTTCGATTAGTTATGCTTCATACTTATCTCAATCATACCCATCGACTGATGTGGCATAACTTTTGAGTTCAAACTGTACAAAAACGCACACCGGCCTCTCAGACTCTTTCACCTACTTCCATTGAAACAAGGTAACCACTCGTCCAAAGCCAGCTGAAACAATCCTAAACCGGTGAAAAACTGCTCCTGGGAAATCGGGCTATAAAAGCCGACAGTCTTGAAATCCGAATGGTTGCTATCTGGTACGAGGAGTACTCGCATGTCGGACACGTGAACCATATTCGCGTAGGTGAGCCCGAAGAAGGATTTTCCCTCAGGAGGGGTATTGCAACTGACCAGCGTTAGACGAGACAAAAGGCTCAATAACACTGACGCTCACGCAGGTACGATAGGCGATGGGGTACGCATAGGAGAATTATCTTCAATTGATGCGAGTCCCATGGTTCGCCAAGGATCGACTGACAACAATGTGAATTCCATAGAGAGATAAAAGATGTGGAATGCAACTTACACTCTCCGTTTGCGAACATAACATTTGAAGGATTCATATCCCACCCTCCGTATTTATTAATATTACCAACCTCCGGCCAACTTGGCAGACTATCCGGAAAAGTCTCATCGCATTGCCGCTGAAACAGGTCCAGCGACAAGAGAGACGTTTCTATAGACACTGGGTTAGAAGCGTCACCTCGTTGATAAAATCCTGAATTTAAATTGTTACTGGCCAGTCAAAGGAAACGTGGAAGGACGCCGCACCGTATTCAGAGCAATACTGTCGCATCCATGCCAGATCTGTAGCTGGGTCGTCCGGACTCCCGGGAATCTCATCATAATCAAGCTCGCTCAAAGCAATAAGATAAGCATCGAATGCCGATTCTATACCATCCACCGAGGAAACACCACCCTCTTCAGGGGCTCGAGTAAAGTTCCTAGTCTCAAGAAGGTTGCAGAATGGGAGGAGGGAGGCTACGAAGCCGTAATACTGGCAACGTCATCAGTTCCTGAAGGGAAGGGAAGAGAGGGGCTGACTTGGTAGAAATTTAGAGGGTCCATGAGGATTGACGCGACGGACACGTCTGATCTTGAATTAGCTTGCTCCTTGGTAAGCCCAGCCGCGCCCGTAGTGTTACCCTTTGGCCCACTTAGGCGAGCCTTGACGAGCCGGAATTTCACATCTTCCTTCAGCGCCATGTCGTCTCCGGTAAGGACGTCATCAACATATCTGACTCTCCTTTAGGGCACATTTCAAGGAACGGGCATGAGGAGTACCTACCTGGTAACAGCAACCCAGTCCGCAGAGCAATTTCTGGTGAGGCTGCGTTCTGCAGCCTTGTAGTAGCTGGCCATATCGACTTGAGCGTGTACAGGAGCAGACGAAGCCCATGTCGCAAAGATGGTCTCTGGATTTCGGATACGGAGAAGAGCCCCTCGGACGCCGGGGTATGAACCACCGAGAAAGACCCAGGGTGTCACGCTGGGGTGTAGTGGGAGCGATAGAGGATCATCAAGGGTAACATTTTGAATGCCGGAAGAGCTGAAGGAGTTCGCAAAGAACACGACATCTTCCAGAGCTTGTTCCGTGGTGAGGTATTTCCATTCTGATGCAGTTGTATTTTCCTGTTATTGTTGTGAGAGGTGCGACAGATATAGATTATATTCGAGTGACTGACATTGATCAAAAACGGCTGTGAGTCGCCGTAATATCGATGCTCCCACAGTATCGCTAGACCGCCATATCGCTTAGAAAGTCGCATTACAGCCGAGAGGCCGTGGTATTCCTAGGATGGAATTTTTTGTGATTAGTGCAAAAGCCGGCGCGCAAATGATAGTAATCGAGTACTTGAAGGTAATATGGCAGAAGGGGAGCAGCATCCTGTTCTCCAGAGTCGAATACTGCATGAGATCAGTATTGATAAGGGGCATGCATCGGATCAGCGTACAGAAAACCGGGCCTCCGGGAGCGTAGTAGGAAGCATTGACCCAGTAACGATTGAGAAACGTAGATGAGTTCCCGCTCCCAAAGTGGTCCTAGTGGAACCTGGGTACCATATATCGCTGTTAGAAAGGCGTGATCAGACCAAAGATAAGGTCGCACCTCAATAAAACCTGCATTATTTTCGCTTAGTTCAGTGTCATGAGAAGCAAGCAGTTCCTTCCGAGTCCAGGATCCCTCGAGGACCTGGGAGAGCGAAATGGCTGCCAAGGACAGGGTGAAAAGCTGCAAAAGTCCGTACATGACAAGATAAAAAGATTCTTATCCGATAGCTCGAACCTGGGAAATGAACGAAGCCATTTCTCAGAGCGTGTTGGAGAAGATTCCGATTATGGCTCCGGTTCTCTTTTACCTGTGGAGTTACGTACCAAAAGAAACAATCGCGTGGGATAAAGACGGGGGCAGTTCAATCTCATAGTATCTCAGCGCGCAGGAGGAGGTTCGGGGTATGAACGTAAACTCATGCACATATTTAGTTGGCAGGTTGAAAAAAGAGAATTTTAAATTCTACCACTTAGGTATCTGAAGATCGGTCCGGTTACCGATACTTCTTTCGCTCGAACAGATGTGATTCCCCAACGAACGTCAGCTAAATCGATGGCAGGTTGCGTCGGTCCAGTATATCATATGAAATCACGATTTGTGTTCCTACCTCATAACTTGGAAAGATTCTGTATTTTGTTACATTTTAAAAAATTATGTTCTGAGGAGAGATAGTCAAGCCTAAAGATTATCGTGGGTCACATGGAATCCCCTAGCAAAAGGTGAGGAGACTGTGCAGCTGAGAGCTACAAAGCCGATGTGTAGACTCGTCACGTTTTGATGGTCCATCATAAGTAGCAGTTTTCGATGGTTAGGGCCACGTGTCTGCCTTACTCCTCTACCATGTCGCTGTCTCCAGCCGAACGAAATAGTCTGATACGCGCAGCTTTCGAAGGTACGTGCGATCGCCTCTGGTAGTATATCTATCACCAAGGAGTATTCCTTAGCGAAAGATAAAGCCTACAGTCCTTATTCCCATTTTCCCGTGGGCGCCGCTCTTCTAGCGCGGGACGGCACTATAATACAGGGTTGCAGCGTCGATAACGCGAATTACGGTGAGGAGTTAATCCTCTCAGTGACGCTTCGCAGATGTCCCGGGACTCACACCGACTTGGCTCAGCTGATACGATCTGCGCTGAACGCGTGGCTATTGTCAAAGCAGCTGTCAGTTCCAACGTGGATCTTCACTCTTACCCCACTGATCGATCTTCTCAGAGCTCCGGAACCACGAACTTCCTCGGCACTCGCCATCACATCGTAAGCAACAAGTTCACACTCTAAAAATACCCCCTTCCGAGTCCGAGTCCCTCCGTTGAGCGTTAATTATGATTTTGCCAGAAATCTATTTTCCGCGATCTCGCCATGTGGGCTGTGCCGTCAGGTTCTCGGCGAGTTTTGTGGTCCTGACATGCTGGTTCTTCTCGTGCCGGGTGATTATCCTGCTTCCGATGTCAGAGAGACGACTCTGGGGGAGTTGTTTCCTTCGTGAAAGCTAACGCGTGCCAACAATCGAACGGGTATTATTATTATTATGAAGAATTGCTCGAGACCTCGAGGCTTCAGACAGCCGTGTTCGACTGGAAGACACGTTCATTTGGGGTTCACTGGCGCTGGTCCTCTCCTGCCAAATGAAGGCTCTTTCTCTCTTTCTTCACCTCTGTACTCATTCCGAGTCGTTCACTCCATAATAGCCACACAGACCTCCTCTCTCTCGTCTCCTTCAGCTACTTCACCACCCCCCGTCTCCACATCCCAGCATTTTCTTTCCCGAGCGAATTGAGGCCGGTGACTCGGATGGTAGCCATTTCCCTAAAACCACACCTCTCCCCCCATTCTGACGTTTATTTATTTTTAGGTTTAATTGAATCAATCAGCCCATGCTATCATCTCACCGAGGGCGACATCGGGGACTCGGATCGATCAACCCTGACCCTGATCATCGCCATGCGCCATGCAACCCTATGCAACCTTTGCTCTGCCTATGTATAATCATTCACGTACCCGGGGCCAAGCCACTTCGTCTCTGTTGACTTCCTTGAGGCAGAGCGTACATACACAGTCAGCTGTCAGCCTGTTCTACCCTGCTGTCTCTTTCAAAAGTCATGTCATATGACAAGTCCCTCATGCACCACTTTTTCCACGCGTTAGTCGGTTTACAGGAATTTCTCCAACCATATGCGCGTAGTACGTCGCAGCCAACCCATAAAGAACCCCCACGGCACCTATTACTCACGCGTCTCGAGGTCCTTAGCACCTTCGTTCTGGTTTTGACGCTCTCCAAACGGCGCCGTGAATTCTATAAGAACCCAGGGGAGGGAGTGGATGGGGAGAGGACGACAGACCGATAATGGTTCCTCTACTCCCCCTTGTCCTGTCTCTCGTCGCTGCAAGCCTCGCGAGCCCTACGCACCACTCCCCTACGCCGCCCCCTCAACCATGCTTCCCCGCCCTCGGGTTCTCGATGCCAGACGCCACGCCCTCATCCCTCGACAACTGGTGGTGCCCCCCCGCCTCAGACTACGCCTTCGTAGGATTCAGCTACGAGGTCACCGCATGTATGCCTTCCCTTCCCTTCCCTTCCCTTCCTCCCCTTGATCGTCTCATTGCTCCCCCCCCTTCGTCGTCGATCCAGGCCAGAGTCTCAAGCAGCTCAAACGCGAGTTCAAGGATATCCGCGAGAGGTTTAGTGGAAGATATGTTCGGATGTACGGCGCGTGTGACCGGGAGGGCTTCTAGTATGCTTTTCATCCCCCATCCGTCTATCGTTATCCCCTCCTAATCAAGGACACGCATATAGCGACGACATCATCACTGCAGCATGGGAAGCCAACCTCGGCGTACACGCTCTCATCTGGGTACGCCCCCCTCTCCCCTCTCCCTCCTCTCCCCCCTCTTCAAATACTCACCCTCCCTCCCAGTTCGGCTTCGACGGCTCCGACATCTGGCTCACCCGCCGCGACACCCTCCTCGCGGCCCTCCACGCGAACCCCAAAGCCCCCTTCGTCACGCGCGCCCTCCAATTCGGGTCCGAGCCCCTCTTCGACAATGTGCTCGACCCGGAGGCCCTCGCGCAGCAGGTGTGGGCCGCCAAGGCGAACCTCTCGAGTCTGGGGATCCCGGTGACGGTTTCGGATATGGCGTATGGGTATCAGGTGAGTGGTGCTTGTAACTTTTTTGGGGGGGGTTGGGGTTGGGTTCGTGGGATGATTGGTTGATTGATTTGTGTAGGAACGCGGGGGTGCGCAGGAGGTTTTGGACGCTATCGATTTGATAGACGCGCATATGCTGCCGTTCTTCTCGCAACAGGCGTCGACGGGTTCGTTCGTTCGTTGTTTTGATTATCAGAAAAAACTGGTTGACTAACTTGATTAGCCAACAATTCATGGCCTATCGTTCTCACCGATTTGGATTGGTAGAGAGCATACGTATTTCACCTGTCGGTTCGATATTCACCGTCCCTGTCTAGGTTCCTCGATAATGGTGAAGGGAAGAAGATATACCTGAGCGAGGTGCGCCCCTCCTCTTCCTCCTGATAATCCAGCCGTCACCGACCCCGCCATAGAACGGCTGGCCATCCGTCACGTCCGAAGGCGTGCAGCCCAACAGCCCATACGCAGTATCCGACATACCCAACGAACACGTACGTCCCCCCCCCCCCTTCTCCCCTCTCCCCCACATCCTCTAACATGCCCACCGACAGGACTACTACGTCCTCCTCGACTCGCAATGCGAGTTCTTCAAGACCGTAGCAGGAGGCGGCGTCGGCTGGTTCGCACACATATATTCGGACGACCAGGAGCCGGGGTATGGGATCTATGATTCGGAGGGGAAGATGAAGTTTGATTTTAGTCCGCGGACGGAGTGTTGATTGGGTGTAGTGGGGCGAGTTTATAGTATATATTCACGGGTAATCAATAATGGGAATGAACGATGGGGAGAACTGATAATACACTGTCCAGGCAGTGTGTGAGGACTTGTCTTGTTAGTGATTCTCCAGGTATGCCTTGATATATGGAATAAAGGTGACTGGGGGCTGACATAGAACGCAATGGATACTCCCCGAGTCGCAAAACTCCTCCTGCTCCTCCTCCTCCACCGGGAGGAGGTGAGATCCACAAACAGTAAGAGATGTCCTACTTCCCCAAGTAAAATCTTCGGTACACAAAGCACGAGCTGACGGTGTGAACTAAACATCTTCGCTTATCGAAGTTAAAACACCAGAGCAGGGGATATGTGATAATACGACCGCCCATAACATTTTTGTGGGCCGACTAGCTCAGTTGGTTAGAGCGTCGTGCTAATATATCTCATATTAACGCGAAGGTCTTGGGTTCGATCCCCACGTTGGCCACGTACCAGGTAGAGAATTAAGCATCTTTTTTGCCAAGTGTGACCTTGGTACCTTATGAACCATACGATGATCAACGGTTAGATTTGCATTGTGCGGTGTGCGCGATTCAGGTAAATCATTGGGATACTGCGCAGGATGGGGTTTTACCTGACCTTTTGTTGCGGTTGATGGCATTCACGATCAGTGTGCAAGACCGCGTTTTGTGATGACGAACTTTAGGTATGGGACTATTGTTCTCTAAGCTGGTTGTCGGGAGGAGGTGCGATGCTTTGAATTGCGATTGACACAACACGAAAAATTGGCGGTAGTATTTTTACGTGGGGGGTAAGTTGCTCCACCGAGCTGTGGTATCTTACGGGTGTATCAAAACTACGTAGGGCTTGACTGAGTCCTGAGATGTGAGTGATTCCAATGAACAATTCGGGTGCTACACGAAATCCTCAGGACGGTTCTCAAGTCTTCCTTTTGAATGTTGCGGTGGAAAGTAACAACAGCGACAGCACAACCTAAAATGAACAGTCGACGAGACATACATCCCTCGAATCACACAAAGCAACCATCGATAATAAATACCAAAATCCACCGAGTCCGAGTCTACGAAATACCAAAATAGGGCGTTAGACGTTCAGTAATGCCTCTGCGGCCCTCTTTGCGTTAGCCTTCGTCGCCTCGAGCTGGAGCTCGAGATTGCGGATCTTCTCCCGAGCCTCGCGGAGCTCGGCTTTAAGTTGTGCGTTTTCGGGCTGTGGGGAGGGTTAGTGGGCGAAGGGAAGGAAACAAGAACTCACGTCTTGTACGGGGGACGCCGATTTCGGGGTGGATTCTTTCCTGGTGAGAGGGGGAGGAGGGGTGGTCTCCTTTGGAGGAGAAGGGTCGGGGTGGGAGTAGGATCTGGAGGCGGACATGGGGGGCGCTGAGGGTGTGGATGGCGCGGGCTGGGAGAAGGACACGGCGATGGGTGCGGGGGCGGGGACGGGCGCAGATGCGGTCTTTGTGGGCGCCACCGTCTTGCCCGTATCGAGGCTGATCAGCTTCCGCAGGATGTCTCCCCGGCCTGAAAAGTACTCGCCCGCGGACAAGGACGGTTCCTTGGACGGGGCAGGCGGGTAGATGTCGGACTGGAACGAGTCGGCTTTGCGGGGAACGATGAACGCGATGGGCTCGATAGAGGATCCGTGCACCTTGTACGCGCGCGCGATCTCGCATTCGCCGATATTGAGCGCGCGGCGCGGGAGGAAGCACATGCCGCGCTGGGGGTCGGCGGACTTGTACTCGGCGAGGGCGTAGAGGGAGGCGGACTCGTATTCGTAGTAGCGGATGTTGCCGTCGCCCTTGCCGGCGAGGAAGAGGATGTTGTTGTCCGACCAGAAGGGCATGACGACGCCTGCGCTCTGGTCGAGCGCGGTGGTCTTCTCGTTTGCGAGCCCCTGGCCGACGTCCCAGATGCCGACCTGGCGCTCGCTCATCTTGCTGAAGCCGGTGGTGGCGACCTTGCCGAGGTCGCCCATCCACGTGACGCGCGCGCCCTTGATCCCGCCGTGCGCGTCGACAGCGCGGACGGCGTCGCCGCCCGCGCGGGGGTCGAAGAGGCGGAGCTTGCGGTCGCGGCACGTGGTAGCGAGGAGCGTCCCGGTGGGGCTGAACGCGATGCTCTGGATGGTGTCGGTGTGGCCGGCGAGGACGAGCTGGGGGTCCTCGGTGCGCGCGAGGTCCCAGAGGCGCACGAGGTGCTCGCCCGAGGCGCTGGCGAGGACGTTCTCCGCGGCGGGGTGGAAGAGCACCTGCCCGACCTTGCGCGCGCTCGCGTCCACCCGCCACACCGGCTCAAAGTCGCGCGGGACCCACCCCTCCGCGCCCCACCCGTCGAAGGCGTCCGGCGCGATCTTCCAGATCATGAGCTTGCCGTCCTCGCCGGCGGAGGCGACGAGGGCGTCGTCGTGCGGGGACCAGTCGGTGTCGAGCACGGGGGCGGTGTGCGAGCGCGCGAGGGGGAGCGAGTCGGGGAGTTTGTACGGGAGGGACGGGTGCGGGAGAAAAGGGGAGGGCAGGGGCAGGATGGCGAATGCGCCGCCGCCGGATGCGTTCCAGTTGACGGAGATGTACGATGCGGATGCGGAGATCACGTTGGTGTCCCAGGCGCTGCCCGTCACCTTTACATTCTCGAAGCCATGGTCCTTTTTGGCGGCTTGTCCAAAGACGTGGCTGGGAACTGTTAGCGGGATTTGGAGGTATGGGAGACGGCGTACCGGTATTTTGAGGCTCGGACGAATCGGGACATGGTGGTCGTGTTGTGAGGGTGACCGCTTCCAAAATAAACAGTATAGCCACATCGGCACTCGGCCCGGACTGTCCTTTTCTTCCTCCACCATGTTCCTCCGCTCGCTCGTCCGTCGATTCGCGACGTCCGCCACCGAGCCAGTGCGTACCTCTTCCAAATACACAGTTTATCCTATTAATCCCTATCCAGCTGCGAAAAACACCCTTGTACGACTTTCACGTCGAGAATGGCGGAAAGATGGTCCCATTCGCGGGATACTCGATGCCTCTTTCGTATGGCGACGTAGGAGCCAGTGAGTTCCCCCCATTCAGCCTAACCACGCGTTAACCTAACCCGCGCATCCCGCAGTCGCCAGCCACAACCACGTGCGCACCAGCGTCGGGCTCTTCGACGTCAGCCACATGGTCCAATCCAACTTCCGCGGGCCCTCCGCGCAGGCGTTCCTCGAATGGCTCACCCCCTCCGCCCTCAGCGCCCTCCCGCCCTACGCCTCCACCCTCTCCGTCCTCCTCAACCCCCACGGCGGCATCATCGACGACACCATCATCACCAAACACGCCCCGGACGCCTTCTACGTCGTCACCAACGCCGCCCGGCGCACCCGCGACCTCGCCTGGTTCACCCACAAGCTCGCAGAATGGAACGCCGCCCCGCGCCACGAGGGCCCCGTAGAGCACGAGGTCCTCGACGGCTGGGGGCTCGTCGCGCTGCAAGGCCCCCTCGCCGCGCCCTACCTGCAGTCCCTCACCG
The DNA here is from genome assembly GCA_030435655.1 of Armillaria novae-zelandiae. Taxonomy (NCBI): domain Eukaryota; kingdom Fungi; phylum Basidiomycota; class Agaricomycetes; order Agaricales; family Physalacriaceae; genus Armillaria; species Armillaria novae-zelandiae. The sequence continues at coordinate 122,789 of JAUEPR010000080.1, read as the reverse complement.
CGTTCGACCTGCGCACCCTCACGTTCGGGCGCGCCGCGTGGGTCCCCCTCGACGGCGGGCACACCCTGCACGTCGCGCGCGCCGGCTACACCGGCGAGGACGGCTTCGAGATCTCGCTCCCGCCGCGCGCCGCCGCAGGACATCGTGCGCGGCCTCCTCGCGCGCGCGCCCGTCCGGCTCACGGGGCTCGGCGCGCGCGACTCGCTGCGCCTCGAGGCGGGGATGTGTTTGTATGGGCAGGATCTTGATGAGGGGACCACGCCGCTCGAGGCGGGGTTGGGGTGGGTCGTGGGAAGGGAGCGGAGGGTGCAGGGCGGGTTCGTGGGGTTTGAGGGGGCGTTGAAGGTTCCGGGGAGGAGGCGCGTGGGGTTGGAGGTGCAGGGGGCGCCGGCGAGGCAGGGTGCGAGCATATACGCGCCCGGCACGGATGTGAGGCTGGGGGAGGTCACGTCGGGCATCCCGTCCCCGACGCTCGGGAAGAATATCGCGATGGGGTATGTCAGTGTCGAGGGCGGGAGGCATAAGAAGGGGTCCGAGGTCGAGGTTGAGGTTAGGGGGAAGAGGAGGCAGGCGAGGGTCGTCGGTATGCCCTTTGTCCCGACGAGGTATTGGAGGGGTTGAAAAGTGATTAGAAGTATTAGAGTAATTGTGAACGAGTATACATCTTGACGTTTGCTTGTGTTCGAACATGCATGAATATTCTCGCTCGTTCTCTCCCCGGGATAAGGAGTTCTAATACTGGGAAGCACTATGCATTAAACATATCTCCTCCGTGAAATGCTGTTCCATTTGGCTGTCTAGTGTAGGGCCAAGCAGCCCTTCTAAGATTATGATCCTCGCCATCCCTTCTCGTTGTGTTGATAAAAGTTACCTGTCCTCTCAGGAACACATGATGATTTACCACATCTCGTATCCCTACTACGCCGAATCTACATTTGAATAGTACTTATCTACCTGAATTCCTCATCCCCAAACTCCCAAAATTCATTCCCCTCCTTTTCGCCTTTCGCGACAACCTCATTCAAAAAACCGGCGAATGCCATCTCGCCGTCGCCGGACGTTTTGTCGGCAATTTCGATCGGTCGTAGTATATGGCAAGCCAAACTTAATCACTTCCGATTTTGTGCACGCTAACGAGATGTCCAGGAACCCGGCTATAACCTCCAGCAGGGGATTTGAGGAGCCGAGAAGGATCTTCACGGAAGTATTTACAACCCCTCCTTTTAGGTTGGCCGTCAACGATGTAGGACTCGAGCTGCGAGGAAGGGCAACGCGATCTCTATCCCTGCCCTCTCGCCTTTCACTTCAGGCTGGGAGCGGTGGTAATGAGCCCTCAACCGAGCACGCGAGACAACCAGATACCCAGAGATCCGAGTTCCAACCCCCCGAATAGTCCCAAGCGTCCTCACAAGCCGTGCCTTTAGATACCAAACTCCAAAACTCCTCCAGCGGGACGATTCTTCTATCACTATAGAAAGGAGGGCGATAATGGTGTTGTCTGGTACGTCCCAGATTCGGATATGTCGACAACGTGAGAACACCAAGCGCCTCGCCTGGCATGAGATGTCCACATTACGGCGTAGACTCTGGGTAAGGCCCCCGGCACATCCCTGTTGTGCGGGTTAAACACAGGATAGAACGGGGGAGTGCCCACTGCAAATATTTCAGCGAGATTCTCAGCTGGGGGAGGCGGCGGTGGGGTTCGTGGTTCAAGATGGGCCTTATTTCGTGCAGGGCATTTTCGACCGTGGGTGGAGTACTGGAGTGGGCTGGGATGGGTGTTTGTCCCGAGGAGTGAGGTTATTGGAGGGGTAGTTTCGACTCGGAGTATAGCTGGTTGAATGTTTCTTCGAAGGAGGACAATTTGATGGGATGAGCGCAGGATACCTAGGGATCCAAGTCAGAAACATAGAGAACTTGCCTTGGACTAGACGAAGTCATGAAGAGTAATGCAGGACGGAACAAGAGTCATGTATAGATATGCAAAGAGCTCAGGTCTTCGCATATACTTACTGCTTTTATGTTTGGTTAAAAGTACCCACTGTTTGCCAGTGACGTGAAAGATAAAAAGGAACTTCGGCCCGGTACCGCCGACCAACGCTCCCCACAACGTTAGGTAAGAGACTTTTTGATTTACTACATTGACTGCTGTGCTATTCACAACGAGTCTCAAGTCGTTCTCGAAAACGTCATCACGAGTCACCCTCAACATTACATTGTTCAACGTCTAGTTCTCTCGACGAGCCAACGCCAAAGTCGACAAGTTCGACCAAGGTGCGTCTTCCTCTTATTCTTCATATGCGGCTGCCTACATTATTCCTAACATTGATGAAAAACCATCGGGTCCCTTCTTCGGTGACCATCCACCCGCCATCGAAGAACATCGATCCTAATAGCAATAGCCGAGTCAAGCATCAATTCCGCCTGAACCTCGGGACTCAACAGAGCTCGATGCTCGCCAAGACAACTCTCGAGACCCCCGTCTGATACATTGCGGCACTTCATGTTACACCCGCCCCTGCTCGCATGATCACTCACGCCCACTGTTTTTCCCGTATTGTTGCGCGTTTGTATGGGTGTACGCTGGTGTTTCCCATAGGACTTCATTCTCCCATCCGGTCTTTCTATCTGAAGCTGCTTGATGAAGACTCGGGTTCGTGTGGAACTTAACTCTGTCGCATCGATTTCGGTCTTGGCGAGTCTAGGGCTTCTTTTCATTCCTCGAGCCGGGCCTGTTTTTCCAGTTGTTCTCATGGAGGCGGCGAACGCTGGGAAACCTTAACGTCGCTAGCGAGTATAAAAAGGAATGTGTGGCCATCGTCGAGAGCAACGACGCTTCCTGCTTCGTTCTTGGACTACATCGCTCTGATGACTATCAAAACCTCTTTTCTCCTCTCTCTTCTCTTCGCCGCATCTGCGTTCGCAGGATGTAAGTCTTCACATACCCATCCCCCATCCCCCCACATACTCACTCCCTTTCCCACTCCCCCACAAAGGCGGCGACCTCCCCACCACCATCCCTCTCACACCCAACAGCATGCTCCCCGACCCCTTCACCTTCCTCAACGGAACCCCCGTAACCTCCGCCTCCGCCTTCACCTGCCGCCAAGCCGAGATCAGCGCCCTCTTCCAGCGGTTCGAGCTCGGCGAGCTCCCACCCCGCCCCGAATCCGTCATCGGCACCCTCTCCGGGTCCACCCTCACCGTCTCCGTCTCCCACGCCGGCCGCTCCATCTCCTTCACCGTCGGGATCCAGAAGCCCCCTGGCACCGGGCCGTTCCCCGCTCTCATCGTGCTCGGGGGGTTCCTGAGCCTCCCGCAGCCCGCGGGCGTGGCGCTGCTCACGTTCAACAACGACGATATCGCAGCGCAGAACAGCGCGCAGTCGCGCGGGCAGGGCAAGTTCTTCACGCTGTACGGCGCGGGGCACTCGGCGGGGGCGATGATGGCGTGGGCGTGGGGCGTTGCGCGGATCATGGACGCGCTGGAGCAGGTCAACGCGGGTATCAACCTCGCGCGGGTCGGCGTGACGGGCTGCTCGCGGAACGGCAAGGGCGCGCTGGTGGCGGGGGCCTTCGAGCCGCGCATCGCGCTGACGATCCCCCAGGAGTCGGGGAGCGGCGGGGCGGGGTGCTGGCGGATCTCCGACGCGATGCTCGCTAGCGGGGTCACCACCCAGACCGCGAGCGAGATCGTTCAGGAGAACGTCTGGTTCTCGCCTGCGTTCAACGCGTTTGCGCAGTCTGGTGTCGGCCCCTTGCCGTTTGACCACCACATGCTCTCGGCGCTCGTCGCCCCGCGTGCGCTGCTCGTCATCGATAACACCGGGATCGACTGGCTGGGCCCCGAGTCGGTGTGGGGGTGCCAGAAGACGGCGAATCTGGTGTGGCGGGGTCTCGGGGTGGGGGACGCGATGGGCGTGTCGCAGGTGGGGAACCACGCGCACTGTGCGTTCCCCAGCCAGGAGCAGCAGGATCTGAACGTGTTCGTGAATAGGTTCTTGAAGGACCAGAGTGCGAATACGAGTGTTGTCAAGACGGATGGGGCGAATGGGCTTGGGTTTGTGGATTCGAAGTGGGTTAATTGGAAGGTTCCTGACCTTTCTTGATGGTGCGTTGGGGTGTGATGATGTATTATCGTCTTCCTTTGTTGTTCGTTTTGAGAAATTTCGGTTTTGATGTGCTAGCGTATTTCCTCGTCCGCTCCAAGCTTGAAGCTGATACTTAGAGGAGAGAATCCGACTCTGGTAAGCAGCAGGGAAGAAGAGCCACGTCTCACTTGGCACGACCTTAGCCACTCCCTTCACGGTTCACCTTCACGCGTGGCCCGGCTGAAGTCTCGATATGATGAACTAATTAGTGGCTGCGGGATCATACGAACCACTTCAAAGCTTCGCAAATCACGAAAAGGACGACGAGTTTCGAGGGGACTCTTTCCTGACCACTGTGGGAGAAGATGGGGCCACAGACGATGGTAGGCGCGATGATATCAATCTGTGCCGAAATCTTCATTCATCTTCACGCAACTTTGTACACAGCAGCTGCAGGTTGCCTAGACCCGCCTTATAAATGCTAATTTATAGCCAAATTTTCTGTGCCGTAAAACCTGGCTGTATAAAGCAACTGATGAAACTTAAAATTTCAAGTACTTACTAGTTCATCAACGCGGTCACAGATCATACTTGGGTCACACGAATAAACCAAAATTGTACAGTACTAGCAGCCCAACAAAGTGCCTTTTCCAAGGTTGAGGTAAGGTCCGACCCTCCAATTATACTATGCAAAGCTGCCAGTATAACCTAGCCCCATCGACAACCGTCTCAATTAGTCTTCACTCTAAACCATCCGCTCCTTCAAAAAAGGCGCAGAGAAGGAAAAGATTGTGTCATCTGTATTTGCAGCAATAGCGGAGCCATTATCCAGCGTAGATGATTATGCAAAAGATTCGATAAAGAGGACGATCGATAACAGGCTTCAGTTCCAGTTTGACGCACGAAATGGATTCGGGAATCCTCTGTGCCTTGCGCCCTTGACATTGGTTGGCTGTACCGTAATAATGACAGCATTTAGAACCAAGTACCTCTATTTGCCACTAACGTGACGGACAAAAAGGATCTTCGGCACGATCCCACCACCGCGGTTGCCACTTCACCGCGACACATGATGTTAAGCTAAGGGAGGTCGCTACTTGGAATTAACGTTATGAGACAAGGAATCAAACAGCATTGTGATGAATGTCCTCACACTCCCTTCAGTGTCACACTGTTTGGTTATCCCTATACTCCGCCATCACTGCCGGTTCGTTTTAGTATACCGTTTTCGCTTGCTTCTTTAGCGTGTGCACCCTCTACTCTAATCTTCTCGTCTCTAAAATCATAATGATTTAGCCCAGCCCTAAGGCTAGGCGTCTACTCCAATCTATGATTTCCTTCTGCGTAATACGGTGCTTCAGACAAAAGTCAAGATTCAAAACATATCTGACGAGTCGGCGGCTCTTTCGCTGAGGGCTATTCACTCACGAGACCTTCTCGTTATGAACCAATTGGCGATCTATCAGGGTCGAGTTCGCCTCGCTAACATGAGGTTCCGGTTCACATAATAACATAATATGTATGCCGTATTTTCGGGCTAGAATGTCTCATTCTTGCTACTATCAGTAAAGGAGAGTCATATCAATGCGGCTTCTGGTATTGTTATTGCTCTCCGGCTCTGCCTTATCTCCAACAGCTAGCGCTCCTAGTAACTTGAATGTCAATTTTATCTCCGGGACATTTGCTTGAGAAGCTGAGGTCTCAATAAGAATACAGCGTCAAACTATATGCGTCGCAACTAAGCGCCAACGACGCCTTACCTGCTTGTTTGAGGAACATGCGGCAGCGTTACATTCTAATAACGGATTCTATACATTGTGTTAGCCTTATCGTGATTCATTGCTGAAGTGTCTCATGTGTAGGCGCCTATCGAAGGATTATTCTCATCCACTACTCCCACAAGTCCAGTTCTTAGGCTAGAGACGCTTTGAGCGCTTCTGTGAGATATCGAGCGCTAAACATGGAACGTCTTACAGGATGAATGGTCTTATTCTTCGCGTGGGACGAGAAGACAACACGGCGTTCTTTATGACTTTTGGGTTCATACGCGGAGACCATTCTACCTCAAACTCATAACCTTATATAACGGGGTGTACTCAATGTATGCTATGGTGCGAGTAAGGGTACATGCCACATTCAGTTCATTACTGTCACCATCGATCATCTTCGGCAGGAGCAGCACCGCAAGTTAAGCGCTCGCTTGCTGCAATTGAATGAGATCGGGCTCTACTTATGAAGTTCGTGGGCACAATCACAAAAGAGCGTCTCCGACGCCAGTTGATTAATAAAGCGAGAGGCGATGCTAGAACATACTAGGCAATGATCAGATACGGGCTGACATCTATGATCGATATCATCCCCTCAAATGGGTTAGACGCCTACCACATGCCGGCTTGGCTAACCATGACTTGGCATTAAGCGCCAGTTGTGAAGTGTACCTGAGGGCGTCAAATTTAGGTTTCTGATCTTATTCCAGGAGGGGAAAATATCAGATCTTACAAGAGCTCAGTTGAAAACTCGATCAAAAGTTGAAGTCATGGCTACACCGGTATATGGCAACACTACCTACTAAATCGTCTTTCTCTTTCTTTGCGCTGCATTCACACTGACATCCATCAACGCTCTCTCGCTCAAACCCTTACACTGAGTCTGAATCATCGTTCTCAACGCGTGTCCTTTCTCTCCTCGAATGATTCCGCGCACTTCCTGTATCGACGTAAGCATACACAGAGCGACGTCAAAAAACCTCCACAGGCGTGCGTCGAATAGTCCATTATCGGTACCATCAACCTGTATGGACATAGTAACTGAACGTAATGTGACTCCGCTCCTGAAACTTTGGATCCACCACACAAGGATTTGGGCCGGATGGAGATATTGTCCCAATGCATGGTCAGACTCGCTCAGGTTAAATGAGATGATTTCGATACCCGAAAAATCAAGGGGTTTGGGATTGCACCATCTAGAATCTTCTTGCAATGAGCTGAGAAAGCACTAGCCACAAAATGTACGACTTACCTTTTTGCATGCCACCTAAATGCAACACCCGAAGGTTCGGCGCCAAATCTATCACCTGCGCCAAACTCATGAAATCCTCGACAAAGAGTCCACATATAGTCAACTTTTTCAAACGATCCAATGAGATCGGAGATACGGGATTGACGAAGGCTCGGAGTAAAGACCCTCCGTATAGTGCTAACTCCTTGGGTCGGGGTTTTGCATCCGGAAGGTCCATCTTGACGGCAGAGTACGCCTTTGCCTTGCACCGGACATTTGATAGACACAGCCTTCGGAGTCCCAGAAAGGGTTTGAGAAACTGGTTCAACGAACGAATATCTGTAATATTGACGGTGTACAATTCCAAAGATGCGACTGATAGGCGTCGGGTCGTCAAGGCATTAATAATATCCGTTGAGAGCAGTGACCAATCCACGTGTCCCAGTATGGAGATGTGCTCCAAACGATCAAAGGACGATATGATGCGAGGCATGATGGTGTTACACAAGTCATCGTTTGATAGCCGGGTGGCGCGTACATGCGGAGAAATAGAGATCAGGGCGTCTATGGAGCAGCATGCCTCAAGCTTGATTGAAATTCCGCGAATGAGATGAAATAGATGGGGACGGGTGCATTCGGAGAAGCTACGTGAGACGAGGGAGCAGGATTTGAGAGTAGTGCAGTCGAAACGAAAGTTATCGATGATGTTTCGTATGATGTTACGTGAGGCGGGAGTACTGGCAGTCATCATAAGAGAGTGTTTTGTCTGTATCGCCGATGTATCTAAGTTCAACTGAGCTGATTATTAGACAAAGCAGGCAGGACACGATGAACTTACAGCTGAATGGTTAGGTTGGACACTATCTAGATAGAGAAAGGGCGTTTGGTACCGATCCAATTGTCGTCGCTAGTAAATAGGGCCTTGAGAATGAATATTTTCCACGTCGTGTAGGGTTGTAACTATACCTTGAATGAAATAGCAGCTGGATTCCTGAAACAAAGGTATGGAAGGCGAGATGGTGAAAGGCGCTTAAAGTCGAGGTCCTTAAGTAGTATAACGGAATATATGATATCGTCCGATCATCTTGCCTTGTGACAGGCGCCTAAAGAAAGTTCCCACCCGATTGTTGTATAATTCTCGTAAATTTAGCATTAAGCGCGCTTGCGGTCGATGACTGGGCGTCTCCTTTATGACCTAGATAATTAGACGGTGAATGGTAACACACAGCGCTTAAACTAAGAACTGGCGATGGTGTGCAGTGATATAGATTAGCGCCTTGTTAGCGCCCGTAATATGTCACGTAATGGATAGCCGCCAGTGTCCGAAAGCAACAATTAGACGCGTTCTAGTAAATTAACCCTGACCTTGAGAAAGAGCACACGGACGAATAGCGACAGGAACTGACCACATCATGTCTTTTGTTCGAGTATTCAGAGCCGAAGGTCGCTGTATGAAAATCACACGGACCTGGTTCTGTGGTGATAGATAAAACCTGGGGCATTATTAAAGAGCAGAAGTGGAGTCACTTAGTGTCCCGATATTTTAGGCCCGTCTGCATATTGCCGGACTCACCTTCCTGTGCACCCCATTCTTCGTGAATACGAAGCCGACCCGTAAATGATCCTGCGAGAATCGCCATAGCGTACCATTCTCTCCCTGATAGATAACATTCGAGTCACAGGAGAATTTTTTGATGAACGGATTAGATGAACTCGTAATCGCGATTAGCGCTGGAGGACTTCGGTACCGGTTTGAACTTTGGATGTGAATCGAAGTTGAATGTGGAATGCTATGTCACATATTGTTTTAGTACCAACAGCAGATATAATTAGATCAAGCTGTAACTTGGTTCACAATTCTGGCAATGGATGAGAACAGATTAGTATCTTTTCGCTGGTTTGAACTATGGGGCGCTTGCACTGACGTACCAAATAATGAGCAGAAGAGTAGTCATCAACGCCAATGTCTTCTCCCAACTTAGTGAGACGCTTGCCTCATCTGATCGTTGAATCTCGACTCTCAGGTGGCTAGACCTAAGAAATCATCAACAAAAGAGGTGGCGCAGAATCGCGTCTACATGCCTCGGGATGAGGAGATTCGGAGGATTTGACTGTTTGATAAAACGGTAATGAGAGCCTCCTCGTGAAACCGGGGAAGAACGAACTGTCGGGATATCATTTGCCATAAGAAGTCAAAAGTCCTAGCCACTGACGAATTAGAGCTTACTGTAATGTGTACAGCGTTCTATTAGGGCCCCTTGCCGTCACGAAGCATAAAAGTTCCGAGCGTTGCATTCGTAGATTGATCGTTTATCGAAGATGGTAGCAGAACTATGCAGGTCGTTGATCATATTGCGAAGGATGACGCGTTTCCGGAAAGATCCGGGACGGCCTCTTGAAGTGTCTTCAAACTACGGCCCGCGAAACGTTCCCGCGGGTCGTCCATGCCATGGCAGCCATCCAGGATCCTTACTACCTCGCTTCTCTGGATACAAGAGGACACTCAAGTTTCACGGAGGCTCTTCATACGTTCACAAACTGAAATGATCACTGATCTTCACCGGATGACACTGCTTTTCATCCAATGTTCGTCAGCAGTTCGTGCCACGCTGTGATGACGGACGAGTACACTTCCTATGCACACCGAGTATTTGACAACGATCTTCCGTTGCTCTGATGACGCATGTTGTTTCTTCTGTGACATTCCTTTCAGTTCTAGCAACCTTCTACTCTCGGTAAAAGTGCCAAAGGCACGAGAAAGAAGTGTGGTCGTCGCTCACTACCGTCGTGGCTCTGAAAGGGTAGCGTTCTTCGGTTATCTGTTCATCGCGATTCTCCCGGATTCTCTTGCTGTCCGATCTGTCCGCATTTTCTTTGGGCTCAGTTCCTACTTCTGTCTGTCCTTCGTGAGAACGAGTGTCATATCGCCATAGGTTCGCCACTCAGAAAGGTATATACAAGGTTCAAATTATCAATGACACCTTACTTACAAGAAATCGACGCACAATATAAGACTCTTTTAGCCCCATCATTGTTTCAGTCTTTACTCCTGCATTTGCGGCCCCCCGCACTTAGTCCCGGAACAGATGGGATCTCAACTATCAAGACTACTCAAACGGACACTTGAGCCACATCTGTCCTTCCAGACCATTGATCATAGATAACGACACAGCACCTTCAGGTTCGCCAAGAATGGGAGGCATTTGTCCAGTAGGACCCGGCACGCCATGATAGAAATGGTGTTGTCCCTACACTATACGGTTGTTTTGATGGACGAAGTTGGTCTTCTTAGGAGAAGTCTTGAGGTGACAGTCCCTTTGGGTTACGGTAGGCGGCGACTACCCGATCATTAGTGACGGAATCCATTTATTGTTTGAGTGATATAATTACTGACAATTGACAACTTCCAGTTTTCAGTAACTCGGGTAATTGAGCTACCAGTTCTATCGTTGTTGGCCTGGGCTTCATTTATTTCCGCCTTCTACGTTATTTGTAACACAGAGTTTCACATTGATATCATACGGCATATATTGCGCATCAATGATAGCAGGTGCGCTGCCGGTATGCGACATACTTAGGAAAGTTCATTCCAGACAAAACCCTTCACTTCATTCTGTATGTACATAAATCTTCGAGCGCCGCTAAGAGATGTAAAGTAGAACCAACGAAATTTCAAAAGAGACGGCCACGAGGTTGCTCAGATCTTTACTGTATGAACGATTCTTAAAAAAAAGTTTGGGTTATAAAACCAGTCCATACTCTAGGAAACCTATTCAAATTTATAACAACTTCGCCTCGTGTAAGCGGTTTCTATGATCAAGTCAAGTCGACAACCGTTGCCTTGTGGGCGTCACGATCAGCTGGACTTGGGCGTTGATCTCGGTGAAAGTGAAACAAGTAGAACACCTCAATACGCATGTTATGTGGGTGCAGTCTGATGATCGTCTGTTTCTGGCGTGATTTCTAAGAATTCGAATCACAACGATACTCGAGTGTTACTATTTTGAAGCACTGGGAGCCTTATACTAAAGCACTGCGCTAAGGTTTGGATAGTAGGACCTTAGCCACCACTATGGCGTTTTATCTACACAGGTCTATATCTCACACGGTCATAAAACTTCACGCAATATCAATGTTTAGTAATAATAGTCGTCTTCAACAGAACAGTTCTTTGCCTATGTTGTGCAGAAGCGTACGAAAATAACTCATGAACGTTACATTAGAAAGTTCGTAGTTTATTGTGGCATTGAAGAATATTTCCCTGTATATTTTCCACTAAGGTTTGATAGTTTCGAGCCGACTATCCCGGGAATTGAGTACTTCGTTCGTGGTGCAGACTTCTAAGGGTTTTGGTATGCTCGATTCGGGAGTATTGCTCATCGGTATTATTGGTTGCTGTGACCACCTGAACAGTTCGTGTAATCTGATGGATTCTGAAGAAGCTTGAGACGGATTGTACTCGTTTGAAGATCTGTTCGCGGATCGTATTATAATGAGATTGAAAGCGATTGACACGAGCTGTATTTCCTACGCAAATGACATTAAGTACGAGAGGTCCAGTTAAAGGGGGGAAGCGCACTTACAAGATCAGCAGCAATGAGTCCAAACTTCCCACCAGAAAGAAATGTGATGAACGCCAGACAGGCAGCTAAGGTGCATAGCGAACCCGACTCGATGATTAGCCGTACAGAGCGTTGACATCGGGACCCTTTGCGTTGTATGCGGTACTGTGACGATTCACGATCGACGATGGTGATTCGCCATGCAATGAGAGCTAAAGAAATATTCTTTAGCTCATAAATATTGTGCCTAAGGTTTAGCTTACCGGTTGTGAGGATATTTTGGACTATCGTCAGGGCGAGGAAAATAACCCAACACTTCTCATGGGAAAATCGTTGCACGGCGTCAGGAGAAGGCACCCCCTGTGGGTAAGATCGGACTCTCTCTACCGCTGAATAGATTGATATTATTACAGAACCCGTCCACACGAGGACAGGTAATGCTATGACCATCCATCGTTTCATGTAAATGATCCAGCACCGGTATATCTGTTTATAGTTGTAAGTTTCGAAGGATCTGGGCGATTGGCGTACAAGGAGATACCAGGATTGCATCAACGGTCACTACAGCTATGCCAATTCCCAATGACTGTTCACTGCTCAGCCACAGGAAACCAATATAGGATGACCACGGACACTCACCACAATCATGTCCACCCAACTCCTTTCAGAATTAGGGGCTCGGAAAGTTCTCACAAGGACACATGAGACGTGTATAGTCGTGAGGATTAGCAATAAAAGAGTGACCGTAATGAATTTCCAGTTGGGTCTTTTGTTCAGTTTGAATTCCGGGCATCGTTCCCATACGAGGTAGCGCATGCAGAGGCAGAATGAAACAAGATAGACTCCGAAGAATGTACTTTCCAGAAAAAGACTGGTGATGTAGGCTTTCATGAGACCAAAATCGTCTTCAGACATGTCGTAGCGGTGAATGCGGAACCTCGTGAGCAGGTAGAGCTTTTATACAAAAAAGACATCAATAAATCATTGCATATCCGAGTCTGGAGACACCGAGGCAGCTTTCAGAGGACCGTGTTCAGTCCCGGTGGCGATCCAGTGCAATATTCGTCGATTAGGACGGAACACCTGTAGGTAGTAGCACATTGATTTTGACACGATCAGGAGGACTGCTTCCTGTAGCAGGTAGTTTTGAGCGCGCAGGACTCAGTTGCATCCTAGTACGAGTTTGTGAATAGTCATTCGACGATAGGAACCACGCTCGGATCACATAGAAGGCATAACGGCATAGCCTAGTCATGATATGCTGTCCATCTGAATGATGTGACTCGAGGAGCTTGATAATATGATGGTCGGAGATACAAAATCATAAAGGTCCCTCAGGCGGATACCATGACACTAGAAACAAATGAGCGAAATCTGCAACGGAAAACGAAACAAATGAGCTAACTGAATTTTTTTAAAAACATTTTATCCCGCTACAAATATCATTAGATCATTGAGCCGGAAACCTCATATTATGATGCGAACATTGCTTGGCTTTTAAGTGCATCATCAGTGTTTTTGCGAGTATTGAATCTGAGACAAATCAAGATCAATATTCAAACTGTCGCTCTTCCAAGAAGCGGAAAGTACGGAAATATTTCGCGCTGTCATATTTGTGTAGACAGAGTACTCTTAGGGAGCAGTCAGCGGACACAGCCTTCGTTGCAAGAAACAAGGGGGATGTGGAATAATCATGAGTTATGACGCACTTTATATGAGGGGATATGCAATGAAACACAGAGTGCAGCTGTAAAAGTTTTCGAATGTAGTATCGAGAGCAAGAAATGTACGAAGAACCTCTGAACGCAGCTCAAGACCTAGGATCTTGGATTTGTCGACACTGAAAGCTCGAAGGAGAAAAAAAGGCAAAGGAATTTCTCAACGGCAACATAGACTTGAGCAACAAAGTCTGAGACGCAGGAAAATATGGCAAGGGTCGAAGAAGGAGAGGCCAGAAATTGCGAAGTCTGCCGCGGTGTGTTCCGCGGTACATTCCGTTTCCCTACACAGTCTGCGTCCAAATTGATATTTTTGTCGGCTGCTCCGCAATGCAATGAATAGAGCTATGAGGTTATTCCGTACGTTGGACATGTATTCCTCGGGGTGCAGGCCGAACCATTCTCTGAGTGTATGACGTTGTTCGTACAGGCCATCGGATGGTCGGCAGGAGCGGCTCATCGATTGTTTAAACTTCAAATCAGGGTGGACGACGTCATCACGGGCCGGGTTGGGCCGGTTCTACTCATTGATTCCGTTCAACTCCGCGGCTTGTTTCTTTCTTCGTCCGCTGATTGCTTGCAGCTAATAGCACCAATGGCACTATTGACTCTCTAACTCTCTTACCAATCTCTTTTCCCATGCCCTTTCGAAATCCAAGTGCCTACGGTCGAAGAGATCTGAAGAACTCGGAATTTCTGGTGCTCCGTTAAAGCTATACGCTCATAAACAACGCTTTCGGATCTCGTTTCTTCCTTTCTGCCCTTTTTGACCCAGTATAATCACTTGACACTTACATTAAGTTCAGGAACAATAACTGTAATAACTTTCCAAGTAAAACCCGACGCTTCGCTAGTTCGGATTTATTACGTCGCAGCAGCGACTGCCAAGACACGGTCTTACTACTGACTTTCCAATGCTCCCGGCATCAGTCTCTCTTTCCCTCATGTCCCCTAGGAGTATTATGTATCCACCCACCCTCCTTGTCTTGGTGATAAGTTGAGTTCGACAGGTGCTGGTCGACGGTGTTTCATAGTAGATTGGTTAGCAATACAGGAAGCTTAAGCTGACGAGGAAGTTGCGCTTCATGATGGAAGACGCAGGCCGTGTTACAGAATGTTCAGGTGAGTAACCATTATCCTCCAAAAGTATCTCTTGTTTATATGTTATCTACAGTCGAAAAGGAGGTTTCGGATGTGTTCGCCCATGATACTCAGGGTATATTTCTTCGTATTTTTTATTGTCTTCTAAATTCGACGGAGGAATGAGGATGTTATATCGTTTCACCGGATTGGGGCGACGATTCATCCTGACTCTAAAGCCGTGACTCCATCGTGGCTTGCAACCTTACACGCCTACTTACTCACCTCTTCGGTTGGATGTCTATATTCAGCCAATTTTTCTCGTCGGCAAAGTTCTTTCCGGACGCTCATTGCAGAAGTTTGAGCAAGTAAATTGGAGGGGAAAGGCGCTGATTCCACGCATTGTTCAAATGTCGTTTTGGCGACATGTACACACATCGTATAGGCATTCTAGATGTTCATCACACATCCATCTAGACCATCGTGTCTATGCACGGTAGGAACCTTATTCATCATCGAATGTCCCAGCTCACGACAATCATGTTAACAAGAGTACAGCACATTGGCGCTTCCCCACGGCGAATCCGCATGACAATGGTATCTCGAATGGAACCCATATGCTAGCTTCCCACTAGGTCTTGCACCTAGACTGCCATACTCATTATAGTGTATAGAAGGAGTTACTGCACTCCCCTGCATTCCCTGATCCCCGTCTTATGTTTTCACATTCAAAAAAGAGCGAAGCGCGTGGAAAGTAAGAGGCATTATGCTGTCAATAACTCCGTATTGATCATCTTTCCAAAATAGATAAAATCCGTTTCTTCCAGAGAACAACGGAAGCTGTACGTGACTCGTACTTTGATGTTGGAATCCTTACGGCGCTATGTATATCGCGAGCGGGTTGTCACATGATGTACTTAAGATTTACAGTTCACTGCTAAGTATTCGCTTATGAGACGCTAACTCTTAAAGATTGCTCACATGGCCGTTCAAACCGGTGTCAGAAGTCAAGATTATCACTCGGAACCGCGCACAACGCACGACATGTGTCTTGTATAGCCTCGCCTGTTTGTCGCCGACTCGCCCATTCAGGTCCCACTCGCGTCGTTCTCCACCTTCCATTTACCAGGGCATGGCAAACCGTAACTCTTCGACTAATAACATTCGGAAGCTTTCTCGAACAAAGCGCCTCGATGCACCTATCCTGTTCTCATTTCCTTACCGCCCTTCGGACATTCCATGCAGCATTTACTGTGCACATATGCTTACTACTGGGAACGAAAGATGGCCCTTACGCCTTCACATGGGGCTGAAAGATATCGGCCTGGCTTGGGGTACACTGCCTGACTGACATTATTAATTTATTAGTTTCGTACACGAAACGGCTCCATAGACCGTGTCAACGCGCACCATAAATTAGGATGTCCAATGGGAGTACTTCTGATCTCGAATCGCCCCGGCAGTACCAGCCGTGGGCGGACACAGTTTACACCACGATGTTCTCCAGACGTACCCCTTCGCATATCCTGCAGTACCGACGATTCCAGTTCGGATAATGGTATGATTCTCTTGGAATGTTCGGTCCACGAAGCAGAAGGGATTCCATGCCAACGATGCCTCACTTCCAGTCTCCATCCCCTACGTGTAATAATTCATCGAAGCGAAAACACTGCTGTTGATACGTGGTATATACACATATCATAATGTGTACGCTATTGCGCTCATAGATGTTCTAAACTTACTGACCCTGCCCGGTATCAAGGTTCTCATTCCCATATCATTTCGGACTCAATCACATATCATCGATTACCATGATATTTTCGGCCTGCGAAGGAATGCCTCTGGAGGTACTTATACCGACCTCTCGTGAAGTCTACCCCATTATTCCGACTATTTTGGTTATGAATATGTTTCCAGCACGTCGCTCTCCGCTCCTTCCAGCTTTGCACTAATACCCTCTATTCGCGTAGGCCGGTTCACGCGTATTCTTCTACGACTCGACTGGCCAGCTCGTCAGAGGCGTCGTCGAGTCTACGAGTCGCATGGCAGATGTAAGTATTGCTCCTCAAGAGCGTACATTTGAACTCAAATGCTGTAGGGCACACAAATGGTTGTCATCAGACGCGATAATGGAGTAATTATGACCTTTCCGTGAGCAGACTACCTTTGTATGAGCGTTGCCGTCGTCTCATGACCGTAGATCCGCGAGCGTATCCAAGGGTTAGTCACCCCATGTGGGTGCTGCAGTGGTGATGAACGAGGGAATATCAGGGTCTCGCTATGCATCACCATAGCAACTACGATCTCTCTCAATTTACTGACATAAAATGCTTCTTTATTTCGGATCACTGTATACAATAGACAGACTCGTGAATGATAGCATCTGAAAGGTTGATTAACTGTTCGTAGTGAAGAATAATGTCTTCGATCAATGCTAGTAAACACTTTATGTTGTCTCTGTAATGACAACCGTCGAGCCCGAGTAAGGATATCAAACCATCATCAATCAAACCACAAACATTTTACACGGGCTTTTTGGACCTCCGGTACGCATGCCTGGAGACACTGTATGTGATTAAAGACCCGGGAGCAATTTCATTTATACAGCATGGTTTCGCCGCCCGAAGTTGATCACGATCAGAAAGATTCAAGTTCTCACTCAAAACTGAGGGTTGCAGACCTGAAACCACGTAATATACTATAGGATGGCTGCGAGTGAGAAGACAATTCTGGAACAGTGTAGTATCTTACTCGTGCGGGCCGAGCAAGTATTCTTTAACAGTTTAATCTCGACAAGGAGAATAGAAGCCTGTGTTTGATCGAGGTCATGACAAATAGTTGGTGCCGCGTTGAATACAGCAGTAAGTCCCTCGAGAAATTGATCACTTAGTAATTAAGGTGCACTTTGAATAACCGAAAGCTACAATGACCTACAAATCATCAGCAGGATGACACTGAAGTTTAAATTCATAGTCCGCGAAATAGATTGCATCGGCCGCAATCATTTGTATCATCCATCCTGACTCGGATGGATCCGCTGAAGGTACACGTTAGCGTCGCGGTGCCAAAACTTAACGGAGAGCTCTAGTACATGAATGCCGATCGGACGTTTACTTTCTCGGAGACAGACGGATGATACATGCCTATGGAGCGAGCGAGCGAAGGCGTGGATGTGGTTTATGGTTTATGTGGGGCCTCGGGCCTTGGTGTCACTGTCATTTCGTTATGTAGCACCGCCGTTAATACCCTGAAGCAATCAAAGCAACGAAATGGGGATTTCCACTGGATAGCCCTGCCACTCGCAATATACTGAGAAGAAATAAAGCGTATATTCAAGGCAAAGGTCGCACACAACTCTGACTAGCTCAGCAATCAGGTTCGGCCTATTCATTGAAAGGGTTAGAATGGGTTCGCATCATCTCAGGAGTACGCACAGACCAGAAGATGGAACCTGGCTCTCTTTCACGCCCAGTGGAGTGAATTAACAAGTCGACGATCTTTATAATGGAGTATTCTGTTAGATCGACAGGAGAGGTCCCGCACCAACGAAATTTAGCTTCACATTGGTCACTATGGGAGATTGTACTCGCTACCAGCTGAGCTTTGACTCTAACGAAATCCGCAGTCAGAATCTTAAGAATATGCCCAAAATCTGGATATGCGAGCACGAGACAAGGAGTGAAGTTAGGCCCCCTCTGTTGGAATTTGGCAATCCGGGCATCGTGCCGATCTTGCTGATTAAGGAAGAAGAAGCGGGAAATGTGTAGAAAGTTCTAGTAAATAGTCTTTTAGTATAAAAGTAGGTACTATAGCGTAGATCCTCGTGCGTTTGCAGAGCTCATCCAAGCGCAATACCATTGGCTGCACACCACGCGTACATACTGGGAACGAACTTGATCCCCCGTTTCGCGACAAGCTCGAAGCGAGGTAGGATTGATTAGAAGTGATGTACATTGCTAGAGAATAGAATGAATCTCGGCAAGGGTTCTTGAGGAGATCTGAGTGTTCGGTTTCCAGGATAGATCATGATAGTAAGCGCAAAGCCATTGTTATATGGAAGATAGCCTGGAAGCGCGAACTTAGTACAAGGCAGAGGTGAAGACAAGCGCTAAGCGTATCCAACGAATTGTTCACCAAGCACTAAGGGTAGCTGAGGGTTCACGCAGTGGAGGTGTCCTAAAAGTTGTATATTGGTCAAATTACTTGATACAATGATATGTACAAGTTTATATACCCAGAGTTCAAGGAATTATCATTCTACAAAGTTGTGATATACTCTAGTACCCATAAGAGAAAATTCAAGAAAGTACGAGAGAGTCAGTACGAAGATAGAGAAGGGGTATGTGTTGATTCATGTACCGAAGTAATGCATACCCAATATCCATAACACAAGACTCAAAAGACTCGGTGAATGAGAATCCCTGGCATACCCTCCAGCAATGGAGAGGTTATGGACATGCCGCGCAACTGGTTTTTGTAGCAGCTTTCCCTGAGCAAACAACGAGGATACAAGGAGCTCAGACAAACATAACCAGCTGTTTCATTCCATCCAGATGAATACGCGACGCAGGTAAGTTACAAGAATCTCTACAGTCACCACGACGTTGAAATCAGGGGTCCATTTCAGTTCATTGCGTGTAAAGTGAAGAGTCTCAGGCAAGAAATGGACCGAATGCCCCAGACTCCCATAATTCAAGTTCTACCCTAGAATTCACTATCAGATTATCTGTTTGCGAACCTAGTAGAAAAGAGGGAATATTCTTGAGATGGAAAACAATGGGAACAGTGAGGAGAGCTGATTTTCCGCCGCAAGTTGCTGTACAGAGTAAACCGTCTTCGCCGTTGAGGATATAAACAACGGGCTGCTATTATACTTTGCTGTCCGTACGACGGGTAACATGTGCACACATACAAAGTCTCAAAGCCCTCCTGGAAAGAGCGAAGGCCATCCTTCAAGGTCTTTATGAATCACGATTGATCGACGTACAGTTGAAGATATTATATTTACTTGGTTCCACTTGTCCTGGATAGCAAGATCGATGTCGCCTGTTTTTCTATAGATTCGCTCAACTCGTGTATCCGGCAGTCCTGTTTTAATCCTGCCTGGCTTGGTAGCACCATCCGTCGCTTACCATTCTTAATGTAGAAATGAATCACCATCACCTGGATTCACGCCTCGCGTCAGCACCGTCACGGTGGTGTCGTTTCTTCGTGTATATCCTTACTTTCGTCCTACTTTCTGGTCATGATATGGATGTAAAACTATAATAAAATGATCCTGAAAGACTGAAAACCATAAAGATTGCTCTTACTAAGCTCATACAGGTCTTCCTTGCAGTCATTCATGACATGTATGATTTCGAGTTCTTCATACGGCTAAGAACATACATACTGAGGACCTTTTTGTTCGTTCTAACAGGTGGCGATGGCGAAGGAGGTTCCTGGTCGGCCAACTTTCGCTTGGCGTCACGTTTGCAACGGGGCTCACGCTGGCCTGTGCTTGGGAGGTGAGGAAGCTTCCGGCCAGTCGGGGTCTTAGGGACTTGAGGGAGTGGCGGGAGAACACCCTGTATCCAGGATTTAGGGCACGTTCATGATCGCTGAAGGAAAAAATACGTGCCTCTTCTTCGCCAGTAATGCATTCACCCTCAACGGTAGTGCCATGAGCGAGATTGTGAATCTAGTGGAAGTTATGGTGGTAGAAAGTTCCCCACTAAATAAGAGCGTGCGTCTTCTTCAACATCGGTTGCTATCGGTTCCACCCATTAACACAACAGGAACTCTTAAGTTATAAGGTCGGTACTCACTTCGGTTAGGGCATGGCTCTCTCCACCTGAGTCGTCCTTTGGTTCCGAGCGTTGTGTTGATGGAGACAGAAGATTCTCCCTCAACAAAGGACCAAGCACGAAGATCGGTGGGTCAGGAGATGCCACAACAGCAGGTGCCGGAGGAAAGAATACTCGATGATAGCTGCGCATCGTGTTGTATAGTGTTGGTGGAATTCAGTAGCAACGGTACACAGTTGAACAAAAGGCCTCCCTCCCGTTTAAAAAGCAAAGGATCTCGAAACGGTCACATGATCGGGTCTTTTAAGAGGTGCGAAAACGTTGAGTACTGTGATTTGTAACTGGGGGCAACAACTCAAGCCGCTATGATCAACCACAAATAGATATGGCCGAGTAAAACGTGCCGTCAATCAAGATTCCCACCCACAAGTACATCCCGCGTTGGGTGACAAGCCTGTCATGCTTAGTATTTTTATTTCAGACGTTTGAACTCTGCCTCCGCTGCTTGTTTAGAGTTGAATGTGGATGGAATGACGAGCCCCTGCCGTAGCTAGAAAAAGGCATGGAACAGATAATACGAGCGAAAAAGTGGTGAAATATGGCATACGGAATTCAGGATGATGATAGCGATCTACGGTGAACGGATGAAGCGGTGGTGACGGTGATGAACGACAAGATCACACCCCGTTCGCCCATTTAAATGTTATCCGGAGTCCGGCATCTGCCACAACCGTGGCACCATACTAGGAACAATATGAGAACCCGGCGGAGGTCACCTGGACGCTGACGATGATATGAGCCAGAGCACTCTTGGAACCATATTCACACCGAGTCGGAGCGCCATAGTACATTAACACGGACACGGTTATGTAGTGATTAGGTCTCACGATGGTAGACCTAATTCCGCGTGTGGAACTGCTAACGGGACATCAATTAACGTGTAAACGATACAAGTGCAGACACTGCGGCGTCGAAGTCTCACTGTACCATTTGTGCGACGAGGACACTAACTGGGTCGAATAGTCTAGTTCCTGGGATCATTCAAGCCGATCACGCCTGGTTTTAATACATTGCATCAATGTATCAATCAGAAAGTCTCGCCGTTCGTTTGACAGGATCAGTTCTTTGCTGACATACCCGTTCCTGGTATTCTGTCTGATACCGGTACCATATGCTCAACTATATCATGGAAGTCTTTAAGTCCATGTTCGATATTTATTCGTTGTGAAGTCGTCCGTGTGTGTGTGTTTTCACAGTGCCTGGAAGGACGTTGCATTTATTTCTTTTGACGGGAATGGACTGACCACGAGATAAAATGTGCCCAGAAATGTACATCCATTCATCCCACAACCCTATGGGACAATCTATACCCTATACATAGCGAAGAACGTTTCATGAAATAGAAAGGGATTCTCGACAATATTCTATCCGTCATAGAGAGGCTGTCATACATTCAATGAAATAGGAATTGACAAAATGTATCCAGCTCGCAGTCAGTGACAATCAACGCGACTTAAGTCGGTCACTGTGGAATCTAGCTCAATACGACCTGCTGAGAATCTGCGGAGTGGAGGTCCGTCACGATTAAGGCACGAGCATAGGAAAAGGTGAACACTGAAAAAGGGTGAAGACTTGAGTGGTCGACACGGCGATGGAGTTATGCTGCCATTTTAGGACATAGCTGCGGCAGGTTCCGGGATACTTTACCATTTGCGAGTTCAAGCAACGGCCCGCCATCTTTTCTTTACACGTTGAGCCCTAGATCGATACTTGCTTCCCATCACAAACTAAACTTACCAAACTAGGAAGAAAGACCTGTAGACAGCTTTCAGTTAATGCTCCGCTTATCACTTGGGCTGCGGGCAAACCTCTTGTGAAGCTCAGAAACTGCGGCCGCCGACCCAATCTTTCGGTGCGTCTGGCAAGAAATGATGCCTAGATTGAGACAGTTCTATGCGTAATATCATTCTGTATTATATCCTTTGTTGGTATCCTCAAAGGAAGGTCCCCTTTTAAACATGAAGATTTATTCTTTGGCGCCAATCTGTTCAGGGACGATGATCCCGCTTTGAGTGAAATTCCGTGCGTGATTTTATCACGACTAATCATAATATCGAGAAGGCCTTAATTCCATGATTCTGAATCAAGTTACCACTTCGCTCGGCGAATATGGATCTCCGCGTGGGTATGAGGCAGATAATCGATACAATCTGATTCGACGTTGCTCGCATTTCTTTTACACTGACCCTTCTGAATATAACGATCCAATGATTTTTTATGGGCCAAGCTCCCGTACCAAGCTGGAGTTATTGCCTATGCTAGTGCAGTACTTGGGGTTTTTTTATGCTGGGTCTTCAGGCTAAAACCCGTTCGTAAGCTGAACTGAAGTGGAATTGACCGTGTGGTTCATACCCTGTCTGCCGATGCCATTTCTTCCTGAGGAGATACAACCTTCTTCTGAGAATGGATGCTTTCTGCTGCTAGTGACGTTCCACAGTAATTCAATGGACTTAATAATTCAACGGAGAGCTTACTGACTTCTCTCTGATCCATTCCCTGTCGAATTTGAGTTATCATGTACATCCAACTCTCGACCACGACGCGTCTTGCTCAATGGAACGACGGGTAACTCTGATCCAATGTCCGCTATCGAATCTTCATTCCGATCTTGCTCTCCTAAAACATGAACATGGCATCAACATACGGAAGTATCGGTAAGGTTATATGAATGACCTTCTGGCGCGCGCGTGTCTGGACTGGTGTGTGACGACAATAAAATACTCAACTGTCCGCTTCCAGGTGCGGCAGGAATATAGTCAAAGTCAAAGTCTAGGAGGTCGAAACTGTCCAATGTGGAAATAGTTCTAGGACTTGGCATGGTGGGGTTGTGAATCAGCACAGACCTTGTTTCGTTAAATCTTCCCAATGCTTATAGGCCTCTGCTTCGTGGACCCTGTCTTCCCACGGAGAAACGGTTGTCACAATGCCACAAGCGCTGGGCAAGTACGTTTGGCCATATCCAAGAAGTCGGATATTGATCCGCATCGTTCTGAAACATAGTCGAACACGTATACAAGGAAGAAAGGTACATGCACCATAAGGTACCCATGCCCTGTTATCCAGTGGCGAAAGCATTGGCTGGTCGTTGTTGGCCAGGAGATTAGGACATTCATGACCGTCAATACCCCACCGTAAAAATCCTTAACCACACCGAGCGTCATAATGAAGCCCATATTCTTCAATTAAACGGAGATAATGCTTTGATAGATGGTTACCGTGCTGTTGGATCCCGCTGTTGCGATAAAATTCCCCCTGTAAGCCGCTTATACGTGAGAGGAATCATTTTATGCCTGCTTCTTGAACGACTTATTCGGAGGATCCTATGCTCTTGAAGATCACTGGTAGTTGCGGGAATATCGAAAATTTTGAGACATTGCATGGAATGGTCATTGGAAGGCTCAGGCTTGTGATCCGTACTTGGAAGGAGGCAAGAAATGCCAAAATTCTCTCACTAGAAGAGCTCGGCACCACCCCTGCTAGCGTGCAGGAGGATTGCTTTGATACCGAAGCACATGTGATACAGTTCAGTCCGCCCACTTCTATTTGACGCCTTCATTTGCCCACCGTATGTCGGCAAGAAGGCCAAGTAGGGCTGTATGAGAGTCTGTATTGATTCCCGAAGCAGTATCTTCAAACGACGACCCAGGAAAGGAGATAGTGGACCGTAAATTTTCAGAAGTTCCGGCGGATCAGCTTCGTGAAGAACCGTCGCAAAGTCATCATGAGACTTTTAATTGGGGAATGAATACAGAACTACCCAGGTTAGCGTTCGATATCCCCATAGGTGGCGCTACAAAGCGACGACGTAGCTAGGAGCGAGGAGATCTGGAGCACAGTATCTACCCCAAGTCACCATTGTGGCAGGACAAGAGTTGAAGAGGAAAAAGTAGCGATGGGGAAAACTGTGAGCATGCGTCTTTGCAAAGCACCCGGGACAGCAGGGGCCGCAGAGCCAAGCGCCGAATATCTGTCAAGTGGAGTTATGGGAGATTGGCAAATGGAATCCTCGTGCTATCGACTCTGATTCTTCACACACTGCGATGCGCTTCCTTCTTGTTATTTTTATGAAAGACTATGGCAGCCGAAGAGACGCTAAAGCGGTTTCTGGGGTCTATTAGTGTCTAGACAGTGGACATCGAACGGTGTGTCAGAACGAGATGATCATTTCAATGACGAACCCGTACCACAGGTCCTGACATTCTACGAGCGAATCGGGCGAATGGTTACCACATCTAACATCAATAAAAGATTTTATGGATGAACGCACCCTATCGATAAGCGCCGGACCAGCCAAGACAGTCCGTTCTTCTGTGTAATGTGATGATGAGTATTCTGTACATAGAATAATGAACTTCGAACCTGAAAAGATTTTTTTCAAGGGGTGGAAATATTTACAGCCTCTAAGGTAGCTCCGGGAGGGTTTCTGGAAAGATTTAATCAGACTTCTAACTACAGCAAGCGAGCGGAGAGTCCATGAAGACACTGGTCATACTTAGTCCAATTGGAGCTAATTCAATTATGAGTGCCAAACGATCGAGACGACGTGCAATGGGGTCTTCGACGAAGCCGTGTCTGCAACCCATCGGAACCGAATGGTAGGAGAGTTGGTACTGATCAGCACCATTTGAAAGTGTAGGAATTTTTTGCAAAGAAGGGAAGCCCGTCACAGGGGGTAATGGCGCATCAAAAGCTTTGGTCGAACGTAATTGAGAGTTAGCCGAGAACATGACCGGTTATAAAAGGTGACTGCGACGATGAAGGGGACATGATGAAAGTTTCGTCCCATTGCCCCTTCTTGTATAACGTGAAAATCAGCTTGCTGTAGAGGAATAGAACGTCTGAATTCAATTACAACTGCTCCACCAACGAGGCTATACAGATGGTGTTGGACATTGGTTCTGATCCCATGCTGGATAGGAAGAGATACACGGAAATCAAGGAAGTCTCGCACAGGTCCGGGGCGCAGAGCTGTGAGCAATGGAGGATGATGTCAACAGGCACAGTCTCAATATGGATGAAAACGCACCGCCTGTGAATAGTAATAACAGCTTTGCTGCGCGCAGAAACAGCCTATCTATATCTGAGTCTGGTAAGGCCGTAAGGCCCCAATCCGGAGACCGCAAACGTAACCAGAGCAGTGGCATGAACTATATACACGACGGTGAGATGTTTTGAAATTCAGCACCAGGTGGGATGTGACAAATTTGCCATGCACACAAGGGTTTCAATTAGATTGTAACTCTCGACGAAATGCACTCTCTCGCGTGTCATTGAACAGAAGGGCAACCGAAGTCTGAGGCTTGAGCTCAGTACCAGTACCAATTCACTAGAAGCCCAGTTGACGTAAGGCCCGGCTTATTTTTGTGAAGGGTAATCGACCTCAGAATGCAACGCTACAATGGCATCACTCCTATTAACTTCTAAATAATTGTAGCCTTTGTGCAAGACGATTCTTGCATGATTTGGCAAGCGATGATCTGATCATGAAAGCGATGTCTTAGCTAGCCGAGCCTTCACTTGCCCGGATCATTTTGTGGTATATCAAGTAACAACTCTCCCGTTATGCGGGAGGATCTCGGATATCACCCCGATATATTGGTCGTGTCCAAAGCGCGATACTATGTGAGCCTGAGTATCATTGCTTCCCTGCGTCTTGCTACACGCCTACACAGATCCAATCAGAAGAAATAGGCCCATTGCTCATTCTGGCACCATGGTAATCAGCAGGATAGATTTGGGATGGATACACAATCATCATCAAGGGAAATCTGATTGCTCTTGGGGGGGCGACTACCTGAGCACTTAAACTGACTTTTGTAATTTTTAAGATTGTGGCGTGGGTGCAGATTGACGCGTACACATATAAAACCGGCGGCGATAGGGTTTTTCCATATCTGTCTCATCTAGATTGAAAAATTACTTCGCACGATCGACAGAGCAAGTTATAGGTCAAAACTTACATATGAGGCGGTGATAGTTAATACGAACAGGGCGTTCTCTGATCTGTGTCGGGATGGAAATAGCATCGTGCATTGCTCAGAATCGGTACGGTGTTTGTTCAACTTCGATGAAAAAAATTGTAGCTGGTTGTTCAAAGTACCATAAAAGTGGAGAAATTCGGAGTTACAAGGCTAGTACCACACTATTACTCACGCGTCAAAATGTGAGGAGTTCCACAGGCACAATATTACATCTCTCCAGACAACAGGATCAGAATGAAAAGACCTGCGGCTGTGGCCGGATGAATTCTAATCAATCTACGAATCACTAATGGAGGACCAGGCATCCTGTCGGTCTAAAATCACAGAACAGCAAACTGGTACACATCACCGTAGCTTCAACCCCAACTTTGTCCTTTACGTACTTGCTTCTTTACATCCTTGCTTTAGCATAGATCTGAATGTGTCTCGTAAACGCGGTTGCCTTTGAATGCTCAATCGTGGACTTGGAGGCATGCAGTATTGTTGTTCGACCCGACAACCGTGTAAAGGATAAGCGGTAAGTGCAAATTTGTACTTGATGACGCGACAAACGATGTGGCTGACATACGATAAGTCGGACAGGGAAGTACGAAGAATTCACCCTTTGCAGCATTACTACATATTCGGCCTGAATGAAATACGTAGAGACAATGAAAGATACTGGAGTGATGGCTATGTTCATCGCCCCTTGATAGTCAAGTGCTGTCAAGAGTCAACAACATACTGGTCTAGATTTGGAACGCGACACCACCTTGGTAACACAAAAAAGATACATAGTACTAGGTTTACATCCTATAGAGCAGCAAAGTAGTTTAGCAAAAGAACGAGTCGGGGTACAGTCTTAGATAGTCTTAACGTACTATGCCCCTGCGTCTTCGCTCATGACGTGGCGTGTTGCGGGTTAAAAATCTAGACCTTGATCGTCATCATCACCGGTCTAGATTTGAACAGCACGTGCTAAAAATACGCTTAATCCGAATCAGCCCGACGACCGGGAAGTTTTGGAAGTTTTGTTTTGTTTGGCAACTATTTTCACTGTCGTGGCCAAACGGCATCGATTATTCCTCCTCCTCTATAACAATACACCATCTATCGTAGCTTGACGGTAACAGTGTCTAATCTGTTCATTGGCCACGAAGCGCAACCTTGTGTGGGACTTTTCTTTGTACCCGTGGGCGCAAGACCGTATATGAAGTCTTCAGCATTTCTTCTAGGTGGAAATCTGTGTCGATCCATTTTGAGAACTTCAATGTCATTTTTTGATTGTTTACTTGTCTAGCACCCTCAAAGTCTCAAAGTTTGCTGTAGTCTTTGGAACGGTCAAATCTACATCTCTCAAAGATCATACAATAGAGGGGAGATCTCCATTCTCAAGTCTTGCCACTGAGACTGGCAGAGGTTTACGGATGATGAGGCAGAATGAGGACTGCTGGTTGTACAGGTACACATACGTCTTCTCAGAAATGCTATTGAATTTTCAAGTGACCTAATACCGGACCGAGTCCAGCATATTCACTCGTTCAAGGTTTTTACGTTACCTGGCTTGGAGTAACCCGGAACGTACCTGGCCGCACACCTATGAGGCCAGTGCATGTCCAACCCTTAGGCTCGTCCGTCTCGACTTTTAGTCGAGCATGAACATCATCGCGGTTTCAGCTGGGACGGGCGTCTATGGTGCCTACACTGTTATGAGGACGATTTTGAGTTCTAATGATTTATAATGTCACATAGCGAAACGCCACGACGACAGCCGCCTTCAAGGTGCAGTTCTAGAGAAATAGGAAGCTTTTCTCTTGCTCTTCGTCACCCGATTATTGATCTGACAGTTTACCTCGCTGAGATGACGTGATGGCCCTTCCTTCGTTTTCCTTCAATCAATCATTATGACACTCTTCTGATAGTCCATCATAGGGTACGATTCTCATTTTCTTTATCTTATTTATCTCAATCTAAATCGGCATTTCTAGCCAGGCAGTAGCATTTCTTAAGATGCAATATCTCCATGCTATCTTCATTGGGGCTAACGGATTCGAGAAGTAGTAGACGTTCCGTCCTAAAGTACCGTTGTAAACAAGATCTTGGTCTGCTAACCCTTCGACCGTAGTCGGACCGATGACTTCTCACTGTGTCCGAAGTGTAATCCATCCACTGCAAGCGGAATGAAGACTTCGTGTTCTCAGCGTAAAAGGCGCACAAGTAGGTATGGAAGCTGATCGGTCCGGTGCTGCGGTTCAGCGCAGAATCCTTAGTTGTGAGACGATGCTAGCAATTTTCCTGGGGAGCATACCATACCTGATGGTTCATGTGGGTGAATTTGTAGCTATTTCCGGAAATGATATTGCCGTGAAAGTAGCAGTTCCGCTCCAGAAGCTTTCCCAAAGGGGAGGGAAGTAACTATACACGATGTCTGACGACGCTCCCGTCACTGTGACAGGGAGTGACGGCTACGGCAGGCTGACGGCAGAGAGAAAGCAGGGAAACCAAACATCGGTGCTGCCGGTGTCTCGGCGAGCACGCGAGCACGAGCCACGGCAGGGACGGGTGTGCTCCCGCGGCACGGCATGGACGGCTGTTGCAAGCGAGACCAGACCAAGCAGCAAAGCAAGACAAGACGCGACAAGACGCGACGCGGTCGCGTCGAAGCCGAAGGAAAGGAAGAGAGAACGAGAAAAGAAGAAGAGAACGAGAGAAGAAGAGAGAACGAGAGAGAGGCAAAGAAACGGAATGAAATGAACGGAATGAGAAAAGAAAACGAGACGAGGAGACGAGGGAGGCGTAGTGTAGTGTGCTAAGCGAGCGAGCGACGCAAAAATAGCAATATAATATAATAAATTTTTAACTCACAAACGACGAAGGACAATGAGAAAAGAAAACGAGACGAGGAGACGAGGGAGGCGTAGTGTAGTGTGCTAAGCGAGCGAGCGACGCAAAAATAGCAATATAATATAATAAATTTTTAACTCACAAACGACGAAGGACTGCCATCGAGTCCTTGAAGACTTGAAGACGAAGACAAAAAGTGGTAGTGAATAGTGAATGTTGAATGTGAATAGAGTGGAGGAATGGAGAATAGAGGAATGCAATCCTTTATATATTCGACGAGACGAGGACGAGGCGAGGCAACGAGGCAACTTGTTCAGGGCCTTTGCTTCCATACCATACCCTGCATGCATTTGTGTCTTGTCTTGTCTTGAGGCGAGGCGAGGCACAAACGTCTTTGAGAGGCGCAAACGTCTTTGATTTTTTCGGTCCGCGCCTCGAAACGTCTTTTTGTGTGCTTCGTGTGCTTCCTGAGGCTTCTAAACCATCGTCAATCCCTGCCAAAAAGAACTGGAAGTTTTCCTGAGCCTGAAAAATGACGTTCACCGCAAAAAAATGACATTACATTCACTACTACCCCGGGGGTTCCGATGTCGTATCTCGGCTATGTTTCTCTGACTGACGTGACGAGCCTGCGGTACAGTGGCAACATTATTTTGTATTGTAATCAAATGATTTATTTGCGCGCACGTTCACGCTTACAACCTTAAAAAAACTCACAACTCACTTGGTGCGGTTCACAAAAAAAGAAGTGATTCTTGTACACTAAAATACTAAATTACATTTAATGCCAGATACGTACAATCAGATTCTGTGTGGTAAGATAGGTGCACGTCCAAAAGTATCATAGAATGTCTGGGCATAGTGCTTTGCAATGGCCTTCTCGACACTTAAAGTGCTATCAGATTCAGTAGTTGGCCCCATAAAACCCTTTACTTCGAAGGGTATCGGAGTGTTCCATCCCTTCATCACTTCACGTAACACTCGCAGGCGTTGATATCGGCAACTCCAATCTGTCGATCCTAAGCCATCATTAACTCTTGTGACTGATATGGAACTTAAGGAGTCTTCAGGGAAAATCCCTGAAATTAGATTTTGACGCTCCATGCGAAAGTTGGCTACAGCATCCTCTGGGTTTTGACCGTCTGTCGGAGGTGGGCAGCTGGCGATACGGGTATCAAGAACCAGGAGTTCAAAACGGAAATTCAACTCGCAGAGCTGCCATACAAGCTCCTGGCCACGACGAGGGTTGAATGGTTCTTTTGATTCTTCACTGTCAGCTGGTGGCACAATCAGATCAATGGTAACACCGCGAGCATGCATACAGGAACCCAACATCTCCTTGGCTGCATCAAACCGTTTACGACATTGGGTGGAGCTCTCGGCAGTGGCGGAGGACGGTTCAGGGATGTTGGGGTGGTGTTTCAGTGGTAACGCCAAAAGGTCACGCCAATTTTGTGGGTGAAGTGGCAAGAAGTCGGAAGTGGTTGATCGATAGACCAAAATGTCGAAGCAATGATCCAGCTGTTGAAAATAGGCCTTTTGGCGGACGACATTGGCAAAGGTCAACATGCCGGGGTCAGGGAAGAAATAGTGATTGTCATGAGGATCGGACAGGCGGCGAGCAGTGCGCTCAGGATCCTTATTGATTAGCATGTTGACGTTGACCCAAGCAGGAATTGGCGGAGGAGCGTATACGCCGCTCAGGTCCTCAAACTTGTTGCGAGGGACCGCGGGGGTATCTATGGATAGTTAGAATTTTATCTTGTAAGGATGGAATGAGTACTCACTTTTTGATGTCTTTTTCTTTTTCCGCTGAGATGCGGGACCACCCTTTTCATGTCTACCTACTACAGACTTAGATCGAACAGGCCCAGAGCTGGGAGCCAGAAGGCTCGAGTCCATTGGCGACGATATCACAGCTACATGGTTATGGGAGGAGGTCAATGCAGTTGTCTGATCACAGAACGGGAGCGTGTAGCGCTGAAATTGACGAAGAAATGTGTGTATGGCGTGATATTTTTTGGGGTCAGTGGGGTCACCAGTGAAAACGATGGGATAGCCAGGATCAGGACGCGTGGTGTCAACTGATGGCTGAGCTAATTTGACTACTCTCTCGATAACCTGATTATCAAAATCGCTAAGGGGTCGGATGAAGTAGACGGGTATTCCGCCGCGAAGGAGGAATTGGACCGTGCTCACATCAGATGTGAAGGCCCCCATGAGCCTGTCTGGCTGATGTTCCGCATTATTTTGTGCCCAACCATCCATGATAGGTTTGTATACCTTCATATAATCCAAGGCAGCGATCAGTTCCAACCAGAAACGCTGGGTGGTGGAAACCATGACCTGTATATTGAAAGGATCGGTGGTCATGTTTGACAGCCGTTGTAAAAGGCATTCCATTCGTGTGCGAAATATAGACAATAAATGCTTGAACGAGGTAGAGAAATGAGGATCGGAGAGTGCGTCCTGACAACGACCATCAATGTGGTTGTAGCCTCGCCTAAGCTCATGGCGAAACTTTGAGTTGAGTCGACCGATACCACGTACGACACTCTCGCTCCATTCAATATCGGTCTCCGAGTCAACGTTGCGCCAAAACGCGCCATATTCCCTGTATGGGTGCTGGAGATCATTTTGTTGTGGTTGGCGAGGGACTGCAACAAGATGGCACAAAGATTCGGAATAGAACTGGGGAACCCTGGTCCAATCATGCTCTCCAAAGCGGCCGTCATTGAATATTTCGACCTCTCTGGATGATGGCGGGGAGGGAATGACATCGGTCTTGAGAGAAGTTATAAAAAATGGTTCGTGGGCTATGACAGCGCCTACATGGCCGTCATTGAAGCTTAAACTGCCTAGAGTCCGCATGAGGAGACCCTACAACTGAAGAAATACGGCATACGCACCAGATGTTCCCTGGAAATTTTTGAGTAGGTCTGTCTCCCGGAAAGCCCGGCTGTACCGCATGTCCAGTCAGCACACGAAATCAGCACGCCGGCTGCAGGCGAGACGTTCAAATGCAAAGTCGCGGACAGGATACGTCTAGAGTATCCTGTCGTCTGTCCACAGACAAAAGAGTCGGCGAGGGAGCTGCAGGCTAGACACCAAAGTCAAAGCCACGATCAGGATACGTCAAGAGTATCCTGATAATCCAAGGATGGCGGTACCAGAGTGTAAGTGCCGACGTTGATTTTTTGAGCCTTCCAGCCAATATTCGCAGCAAGAACCTAGGAATAGTCAGTATTTTCCTTGATACGAGGGGAATATAGCACTTACAGGAATACCGGATGCGCAGAATATTAGTATGGCGTTTATTGGCTAGAACTTGAAGGAAAGCGCCGAAACGATTAATTATTTGTCTGTGTTTTTCAAGAGCGTGTGGAGCCTACCTAGGTTTCTTTCCTTTCTCACGGCTACTAGTAGGACGCGCTCAGACTCCTGATGTCTGAGCGTTGCAACACGAACTGTTGATGTTCGTGTGTCCTTCTTCGGCCTAGCATTGACCTATTGATGGGACGTGCTATATCCGATGGACCCATACGCGCTATGTATGCCTAGCCAGCGTTGAGCGGATTCTAGCGGGTCAGAGGTAAGGGTTTAACACTTTAACCTGCATGCACCCTGCTAATACAGAAAAGTCCTATCTCTATTGGTGTCGCCACTATCACTATCTCTGATGCCACCCAGATGGACGCGGCGCTGAAGCAGAACATCGACCTCAAACTCGAGCTGTCTGCGCGTGGGCAGGAGATCAAGCGCCTGAAGAAGCTGCTCCTTGAGCTCGAGCGCGAGCTGGAAAGGATTCAGTGTGCAGTGGGGTGGGGCCGCGAGCGCGAGCTGGAGGAGAAGCTAGAGGAGTGGGATCGCAAGATCCGAGAGCTGAGGAGGCGGCAGAATGGGCATGGACACGAGGCAGAGGATGATGCTGGATGAACGGGAGCACAGAGAGGCAGTCGAGGATGATATGAACGAGGTCAGGGACCGCTTGGCTGCCGCGTCGATCGAGTTCCAGCAGAAAGACGACGAGATCGAGGTGAAGAATGAGTCGAAAGAGCTGCAATCCACCATTCGGCTTGCTCTTCTTGGTAATCCCATCTCTCTCTAATTATCGCTTATCAAGTGCTGACCTCCAATAAGCATGCGCTATCCCATCGAAAAATTTCGTCGTCGTCGTCGAGCTGTGTCGCAAGTTGATCAACATTTATCAATTCAACAACGAGCTGTTACGACTCCTCCTCGCCACCCCGTCGAGCGGTCTGCGTCCAACTGACGCTTTCATTGTTGCAGAAACATCTGTTCCGGGAGATGAAACTGGGAGATGCGGCCGTGAAAAATCCGGAGAACCTGCGGTGGAATCAGGCCAACAAGCGACATGCTACTATAAACCAATCCAAGACAGAGGACGACGCCGAAACTCCTTGATCTCTTACCTTCATGTGCTGATGATAATATGCATACATGTCAACCGAAAAGGTCGACATTTCTCTGCAATCGACTGATATCTCCCTCAGATCCCTCGACTCCAGTTTCGAACCACCTTGCACGTCCAACACGATAGCCACCCCAAAGGCTGACTATTCACGTAGCGTGTACCTCGACGACACAGATGGTGACTACACACCTGCTGCGCTACGTGCACGACACAAATCTGGCGCCAAGGGTGCACTTACACTGCGAGATCAGGAAAAGGTGCGTGTTCATTCTATATACGCGTACACTAGCCGACTCTGTGGCAGCACATCGACCACCTGAAGAAAGAAAACTTTGACATCAAGATAAAATGCCACTTCCTCGAGGAACGACTGGCGCAGCTCGTGCCGGATCAGATCGACGCGGCGTTGAAGCAGAACATCGACCTCAAGATCGAGCTGTCTGCGCGTGGGCAGGACGCGTCAAGCTCACGTCTTGCCTTCCACATGCATCACTGACCGCTCACATGGACCCTCTCCGGATACCGTCGTCGACGACGACGAACATTCGTAGTCCGTCGCCAGCAATACCTGGCGCATGGCCGACGACGCCTTTGCACAAACGCTCTCTTACTTGTCCGATTCCAACCCAAGCCAATGCCATCACCCAGTCTCAGTGTGTTCCTGCATCTGTGACGTTGCCTGAGCCTCTGCATCTCGACCATGTTTTGAACTTTCATCAAAGGCTCTCTTTGGCTCTGTCTGAACCCGATAATAATACCAAGAAACATCCCTCTTTTACTGTTACTCCATCCTGCCCCAATGTGTCGCCATCTATGCCTTCAGATGATTCGGATTTGACGAGATACAATCCAAATGATACTTCGGTTTCTGTGGTGGATACTTCAGTTGCTACTTCCTGCACTTCACCTATGACCCCAGAGCGCGTCCTGGTCAAATCGCTGGTTGAATCGTCACCCTCTTCTCAAATGAGCGACAACGTGCGCATACATGAACCGAAAAACCGGAATCATGCGACTAGCTCAGAGCCAGATAATATATTCAGCGAATGCAGTCCTGGCAGTCCTAGTGCATCGTTCCATGGTCAAGGCGTATTGGCCAACTCATCCTTTTCATCGTCTCCCTGCCCGTCACCGACCTCCCCAATGGTTTTCAACTCCCCAAACCCGTCTATCCTCCCTCCTCGAAGCAGAACCCGAACGAACTCTTCTCAAGCCTCTTATGACCACCTCAGTTCACTGTCCTGCATGACGTCTTCTGAAGAAGACTTCGGCGTTATACGCACACGTGAACTTTCCCGATCTTTGTCGCCAAGTCCGTCATCCCACGCTTCACGGTACAATCAAGCACTCAGAATGCCCATGCTCTATACACCAGAGCGTGTTTCGCCCTCAGTAGAAGAACTTGCTCCGCCTACTATACCTATGTTAACAGGCCTTTCCCTTCCCGGCACCCCAGACGATAGTCTGAGCATGGACGGGAACCCTGTTCTGAATAGCTTCCTCGCTTCACCTCAATCCAACGCAAACGAGCCTGAGTGGACTCTGGCATTGTCTGCAGTGACCCCCACCAACTCTGTCTCCGTACATGACACATCTCCATCTTTATCACTGTCACCAACGTCATCATTCAGAGCACAATTAAACCTAGATGCGGCTGAACATGTACTCAATTTTCCTTCTCATAATCCTTCATCAACCGGTGCTTCTGTAGAGCCGCCTCCAGCCATTGGAATGTCAGAGACTGGTTCCCTAGAGACCAGCGCCGCGGAGTATGCTGCAGCCGTCATGTCCTCTGTATGGAGCTCCCACAACCCTTTCAACCTCAAGATCGAGCTGTCTGCGCGTGGGCAGGAGATCAAGCGCCTGAAGAAGCTGCTCCTTGAGCTCGAGCGCGAGCTGGAAAGGATGCAGCGTGCGGCTGGGCGGGGCCGCGAGCAAGAGCTGGAGGAGAAGCTGGAGGAGCGGGATCGCGAAATCCGGGAGCTGAGGAGGCGACAGAATGGACATGGACACGAGGCAGAGCTGGAGGAGCAGCTGAAGGAGGCCCGGGATTTGCTGGAGGAGAGCAACACGGAGATTGAGCGTCTGCGGGAGATGATGGAAGTACGTGATGGGGAAGACCGTGGTGACAGTCCGCTGAAGGAGCGCGTAGCTGAGCTGGAGGCGGCGAACGAGGAGTGGCAGCAGCGGATGCAGAACATGGCAGACGACTATGAGGAGGAGAAGCAGGAGCTCGTCGGGTCCATTGAATCGATGGGTGCGAAGATCGAGCAGCTCCTGCACAGGAATGAGGCGCAAATGCAGGAGCGGAGCGAGAGCCGTGCGATGGATGATGGATGAACGGGAGCACAGAGAGGCAGTCGAGGATGACCTGAACGAGGTCAAGGACCGTTTGGCTGCTGCCTTGATCGAGCTCCAGCAGAAAGACGACGAGATCGAGGTGAAGAATGAAGAGCTTGATAATCTCGTCGTCCAGCATGAGATTGGAGGACTGAAGAACGTCGCCGTAGACAATGTTTAGGGTAGAATAGGGTCTCGTATGGGTTTTCGCGACTTTGCGCTAGACATCTCCTATCACATTTTCTTCCTCTTACCACCATGGGCATCAAAGGCGGATGGACTGTATGCTCATTCGATAACAGTTTTCCAGTCTTGATCTAACCTTTTTTTTGTTCAGTTATTAAACCCTGTCGAGTCGGTGTCACTTGTTGACTGGGCTAACCAGAAGATCTCCAGTGGAGCAATGCAAGATCTTGGCCCTCGTATCGGTGTGGATGCTAGGTAAGCACTTATTTAAGGGGGTTACCATTCCGTTCAAAGCTCATGAGTGTCCACTTTCTAGCGGATGGATGTTCGCCGCAAAGTATCATCATGGGCAGACAAAGAGTCCAGCACAGGCTTCGCTATTCAAGCGAATAGGACGTCTTTTCCATCTCCCAGTTGTACCTTTATTTGTGTTCGATGGTCCACGTCGCCCTGTTAATAAGCGTAAAAAAAATATAACCAAAACATCAGATTGGCTAACTGCCGATTTCAAGCGTTTGCTTGATGGGTTTGGTTTCTCATATTGGGAGGTAAGGATCTGTTCTTCTTACCTTTCTCTTTCTGACATGAACCCTAGGCTCCGGGTGAAGCAGAGGCTGAGCTTGCAATGCTCTCAAAACTCGGCCTAATTGATGCGGTAATGTCAGAGGATTTCGATACGATGGTATTCGGTGCCCAGCGAGTGATTCGAATGTGAGCGGCAACAGTTGCACTTTTCCAGGATTGTTTTTAAATTTGTTTGTTAGCAAAGAGGAAAGCGATTCTCAATATCTCATCGAGGTGTATGAGGCTGGATCCAAATTCTCCCGTAACAACTTGGTAACTATTGCATTGCTTGCTGGTGGTGACTACGATGTAAGGGATGTACTCTTTCTTGACCGACATTGACTCATTTTTGCATCACAGGATGGAGTTCAAGGATGTGGCATCCAAACTGCCACCAATATTGCGCAGTCAAGCATTGGAGAACGACTGTTTGATGCATTTGACGCATCTGAAGCTGATAACCATGCTGCCGTTGCCTCTACATGGCGCCAGGATCTCTGCACCATGTTAGAAAAGCGGGGAGCTGGCCGTCTTCATTCTCGGTGCCGTTCACTAGCTTCACGTATTCCTCTGGACTTCCCCAAAGTATCGGTTGTCATTCAGTATATTCACCCGATAACGTCCCAGTCAAATGGTCCGCAGAATTTGCCTGCCTCTGTGTCACTACGCCAACCAAACATTCCCCTCCTCGCCAGGCTATGCGAGGAGCTCTTTGTTTGGGGGAACTCGGCGGGTATCGTACAGCATTTCTGCGATCACGTCTTTCCAGGATTAGCGATCCGTGAGCTCATTCAAGACCTATGCAAACGACGAGGGTTGTTGCCACCCAATGACACATCCATATCTCAGCACCCTATGATCTCCCGAGTTTGTGCTGTCCGTGTTAACCAGCAGGAGCGATCGCAGTCAGAGATCTTTTTATCTCTCGTCATTCCCGAGGCAATCCTCACTCAAATTACCTCTGCCATTAGTGGAATATATAATACCGATATCACGTTAGAGAAGTATGATCGGTTCACGAAAAAACGCCAAGTTCATGTATGGCTTTCTCGCGTGTTGGCGCTTCATGCACGGCCGAATATGTTGGACGACCATCAGGCACTTACAACTAGCCGAAAACGCAAAGTGATAAAGCCACGTATCAAGCAAGTAAAACGTCACAACATGGAACTTAGCCCTGTTCAGCCTGTCGGTATGTCAAGTATCCCTTTACATTATATTCTCTTAGCAACCTATTACATGATGCTCTAGCTTCGACTTCTGCTAACGTACTGGACACAAGTCAGGACTGGGCGGAATGGCGCAGGTCAGCGTCGGTCTTAGAGATATCTAGTGACGAGAGTGGCAAAGAAACAACAGGTAGGGCTCTCATTCTTGACAATGTATGCGGCTGACTACTTCTTGTTCTTCTCTTTCTAGAAATCGCTGCTCCAAGGAAGCGCCAGAAACGTGCCACATCTCCCAAGTACCGAATTGAAGTGTGCTATTCAGCGAGAGGTGAAGTCTTGGAGTTTTGCACCGACGATGAGGGTTTATAAATAGGAGTAGCCACCCCCTTTTCTACATGTATAAATATATGGATCGTTGACTTTGTGTCCACCCTCCTCTCCTCCTGTATGACATGGACATGCACGCAATTGAAGACATCGAAAACGCCCAAGGAATACGGAAGGTTCTCGAGACTAAATCGTCAGATTTGGAGATCATAGATGACATCGAGGGCGAGCAGGAGACGTGTGGTGATTCAAATGGATATGGTGATAGTGCACAGGTAGACCTGAGTGAAAACAGCAAGGTCATGGCCAATATTGGTGAAGCATCGAAGGGTGTTAAAGAAGGAACCGATGAGGCATATCGGGGGTAAGCTGCCATTCCTGTTTCTAATTTATCTTGCAGTCTTTCTTCTAACGTGTTCGCGTTTGCTCAGGGTCATGAGGCTTTTCAACGCATTTCTTATTGAAGAGAATGTCATCCAGCCTGGCATGAATATATTTGCACCGCAGAAGCTCGACCCAAAGATTGATTACTATATTGTAGGTTTTATTATGCAGAAGTAAGTCTTTGCTTTGAATCCCGAGGAATTTTGCTAATGCTTTTCAAGGTGTGATGACGTTGACATGCATGGCACAAGCAAAGGGCCCAAAGACGTGCAGAGGAGCTACTCGTATGCTCAAAAACTTAGGGCCGGCACCACCTATGGCTTTCGTAGGGCTGGTGGTCGAGGCAAAGTACCTTGGGACAGGGCCACCGCATCTGGAAATCCCTCGATCTCTGATCTTGTATCCTCATACATGCTTGGACTTCATAAACGCAAGGTATGTCAGCATTCATGTATAATATAGCAAGTATATTGATTAGATGTACAGGTTTCCAAAGGAGAAACCGCAACTAGTGCTCGAGCTATTGGTCCTGTAAGTCTGTTTAATCACACCCATCTTGCAGAAAAGTTGCCAGCCAACTTGACGACGTGCCAAATATGAAAACTCACCAGATCTTTTGCTTTCTAGGATATTCTGAAGCAGCTCTACATGCATAATCACAAGCCTGAAAACTGGGATAATGCTCAAATGTCTCCAGGAAATTGGTGCGGGGGCACCACACGACGGCTGCTCCAAGCCGTATATCTCATTGCCTTTACATGCTTACTCTGCATCGATGAGGTTCTAAATATCCAAGCTCACGACATTGATGTTGGCAATGATGATATTGACGGTACGTTTTGTGTGACAATTACTCTTCCCTTTCGTAAAAATAGCCCATTTGGTGGTAAGTACATCAAGCTTTCTACTTAGCTATTGCCTGTTGACTTATTTTGGATAATAGATATACCTCCATTTGTATTGCGAGCCCTGCCAAAACACATGGCGCATCTTTGTCCTGCCCGTGCTCTTGCTACATGGATCGGCACCTCAAAGATCACGCATGGATACCTTTTCCCTCATATTGATAAGCGTGGTCGTCCCATTACTGCCAAGAATTCTGCAATGGTAAAATCTGAAGTTCTCTACAAAGTACCTTGTGCTCATCAAGGGGGTTTGTCAGAAACCCGATGTGTTTTTGGAGCTTTTTCGGAATAACCTATGGGACTTGGGTATCAGCCCATACGTTTATGGTACACATTCCTTTCGACGTGGAGGATGCCAGTGGTTATCATGTGACCTTCGCTGGTCAATTCGCCAAATCTGTGAGTGGGGAGGATGGAGTTCAGACTTCTCACACTTGACAATTGTCAAGTATCTTATCTCCTCAAACGACAATCCAACACTTCGTCGTGAGGAGTTTTTCAAACTCGACCGCCAAGTAACCAAGTGCTGGACCTGTGGGCGAACCTGCCCATGCGCTTAGTCTTCATGTTGTAGTTGTTGTATTCACTCTTCGCTTTCAAACTGTAAATCAAGCGAAAATAATATATTTCAGAGCTACGGCATGAGGCACTAAACTAGTCATCTTCGCTACGACCTAATCCCTTCTTCTGCTTATACAGCTTCACAATGGATGGAATATCTGTCATGGGAACTACGGTCTGATCTCGGCGGTAGCTGAAGTGATTGGTGAACTTGTTACCATACCACCGTTGTGCTTCTTCGAACATTTTCTTGTTAGCCAGCTTTCGTTCTTCTAACAAGATAGTCTTGATTCGAGAAAACGACATTCGTACTCCAGATTCGGAGAACTTCGTCCAGAAGTCTTCAGGTGTATCACTGGCATTGTACTCTTCCATGAAATACTAGATGCTCAAAATGAAAAAGAGAACATTGAAATAAAGTGGGCAGAACGTACTCTCCAGTTGTTCCAAGTATCCTTCAGCCTCTTCCATTCACCCCCAGTTTCCCTGTTGAACCGATACAGATCTCTCCAGTATATGATCGGAATCGGGCGACCATTAACATTGATTGGATGATTGGAAGGTGGGTCCCAGTCCTCTCCGTGGTCATCCCAGCTTCGAATGAGATTGGGGAGATCTGTGTTGTAACAAAATGGTTGTGTTGGTGGGACGTCGCTTTCACGAACAACAAACGTCTCGCCATTCGCAAAGCTTAACGAGCATTGGATCCGGTCTGGTGATGCCGACGTTGTCCGAAGTGGCGGGGAAGGCAATACGAAGGTCTGCGTAGGCTCGAACATTATGGTCGGCGAATCTGGTCGGTCCACGTCACTGGAAAAGGCCTCAGCAGATTCTGCAGTGAGTCCCAGCATTGTCGTGTCGAAATCCACAGAGGGACAGGGAGTATCGCAAGAGGTGGAGGGCAAAGGCGAGGCATCACCGGAGGAGTTTTGACGAGCGGCGAGCTTCTCCACAACCATGGAGGCAACATGGTGGGCAAAAGCCGTGTTCTTGAAAGGATCCTGTAGGGAAGCTGTGAATGGAAATGGCAGCAAAAGCAAAGCGATCACGTACAATAGGCGGTGGACTATGATTGTTGATGCTACTGGCGCCTTGCTTTTGCAGATGCGTGTGACTGAGTTCCAGCTCACGGTTTTCCTCTTCCGCTATCTGGACCATGAATTTCTCGGCCTGAGAGCCTGTGGTCAGCCAACTGTGCATGAGAGAACAGAAACCGACTCACCCATGGTAAAAGCTTATCTACCTTCATCTGACTGCGCATATCCTTGGATCTTTTTACAGGAAAGGGCACTCCCTGAGGCATACTCGTTGACAGGCTTGCTCCAGGGCCCATGCGGTGTACAAGTTGGGTCACCTTTCTTCTCTTGACGATGCCGCCGCTCCTCACACCCTTATGAGAGATTCGTGCAGGAGTAAGCAAACTGTGAAAATGGAATGAGCAGGTCAGCATCAGCATAAGACGTAGGGAACAGAAATACCTAGATTTCCACTTTTCCTTCCCCGCTTCGCTGAACTTCACAAGCCGTTCTCGCAGGGCTGTTTTGTTTCCAGACTGTGGGAGCCTGTAGCGCCTGCAAAGATCGATATACCATGCTTTCAAGTGCCCTGAAGATCTAAAATGGTGGTCAAGCAAAGCTGGTGTCAAGGAAAACGGTGGACGCACATGTCGATTTCTTCGGTTCTTCTGAAATCGCCCTTCTCGTCGAGTACCTTCAGTGGATCGTCGCTATCCACGCAAGGAAAAACATAGAGAGATGGCGAGATCACATCTAGCGGGGGTAAAGGGAACAGATCCATGATACGTCCTAGTGTGCTGGTGGATGCACGTCGCTGCTCGCGTTGAGAGCGTTGAGAGCGCGCCCTCTTCCTGACGACCAAAAAAAGGGTGACAATGGCCACAATGCCAACAAGCAAACCTGCCAGACAGGCAGCAAGGCGGATTCCATGATCGGTGGCGCCGTCGCTATCCCTAGCAAAATGTCTAAGGTTAGTCAGGGCTGCAGTGAGCAGTGAGACGGCAATGGAAACGGACGAGACGAGAAAACGGACGAGACGAGATGATTTGGGGGAGGGAACCAAGTTAAGTAGGAGAAAAAGAAACGGGGGTGGCAGCAGAACGAGCAACGGGAGGGGAGGACGAAACGGCACTCCTCACCAAGAGGACGGCGCCAGCATATGGGCATCAGTAGCCCATATGCGGGAGGGCGGTGGCTCAGACATCAAGAGTCAGAGCCCCTGCCCAAATCCCGGATCGTCCACCCCGCCGGAGCCCCCGCTCGATGCGCCGATGCGCCCCCACGGAGGCAGTGAGGGGAGGAGCCAAACAGTCGGGTGGAGACGGCCCCAGGGACGAGAAACGTCTGCGTGGCTGTGGCGACGCATTGATCCCGGCGTTTGCCGCGTGACTGGATCGTCTGGATCCCGCGAGAAGCGGATACACTGAGTCTTTGCAGGTCTTTGCCAATGAGTAACGGATCACATGATGTATGTCGATGTGACAGGTCGCGTTTCTGACAAATCATGAGGTCCCTTCTTCGTCCGGCTTCCTAGGAGATCGTTCGACCTCATTGTCCACGGAAGCCTTCCTTACGACCTTCTACTCCTTCTGGACGGGTCCGATTCACAAAGTTTAATCGCTGCAATGGAGCTCAAATCGTAAGTACGATCATTGCCATTCCCCCATGCACATCGTCACCTCATTCTATTAGGGCTCACACGACTTCCCAGGCTTCTCAGCAAACCATTTTCTATGGATGGCGCTGCGATCAAAGAATCAGTACCTTGCCCAAAGTATCCGATACTGAAATCTAGAGACCAGACAGTTCCGGTGAAGAAAAGTCGGTTAGTATTCTTGGGTCATTATGGGCATACTACGGAACATATCGGCAGTAGATTCTCAGGGCCGCTGTATGTAGCAACCAGCGGGCAATATCTAGCGACAAGGGTCGGAGAAAATCCGAGCGTCGCAGGCACACGGTTGTCGTCTCAGACTCGTTCAGAAAGCGAATCACTGAAACCGCCGGATTTTGAAAAGGGAATAAATTCTGCGAAATAAAGTTTTAACTGCCAACGGTATGTCTGATTTTACGTCCATCGCTCAATGCTGACATGCAATTAATTTTAGATAGTGGTTTTTGCACAGCCGAATAATCGAACGTGGCGCGCGTATCATTAACTGAAGTTTCGCGCCAAACCAGGTGAAAAGCCCGGCATTTGACCAGCGAGTGTTGGAGTGAATTTCAGAAAGACACCGGACCGGCAAGCACCTTTCAATCATACCGGACCACCGGACCATTGTGACTGGAATTGCATCTCTGGATAGCATTGCGGTTAATAGCCGCGTTGGGATCAATGATCAATGCTGAAGGCATTCCTGAATGTTCGGTACATGTACAACACGTGTATACCACGCGCTGTCTATTCTAGGTCCACCATACTCGCGCCTTCTCTTACCTCATACATCCACTTCGTTGGGCCAGGATTCCTCGCCTGGGCGGACATTGTAGCCAGCCGATGTCGAGATTTGCCATGCTGTTGCCCCTTATGGCTACCTTGGATCCTTCGGATACGCGTTCTTCATTACTCCATCGATGCATCACTTCGGGCCGAGCCATGGTTGGCATTTAACAACTTTGACCTCAACCACCCTCTCTTGCGATACACCTTTCTACCACCCGCTATTGCGACACTCAACCATGACATCCTATCTTCGTAGTCTCTTCGGAGGCAGCTCATCGTCGAAGAAGCAACACCCGCCGTTCTCAGACGGTTCGAAACCGCGTCGACGTTCGTGTTCCACTCCTAGGAGTTCCGGGCAGGACACCGCTCCTAGTACGTCGTCCATAGGGCGGCTTCCGAGGCGGAAAAGGAGCAATTCCTTGTCGTGTGCGCCTTCGCCTCCCAAAAATTACTCTTACGCGTCGCTTCCCACACGCGCCAGCAAACACGACCGTCCTCATGAACCCTATTCCCGAGAGCTTCGCATTGTCAGTTACAAATACGGACGTCGTAAGTTCTCAATATGCATTCCATGCATTTCATCGTAGGCTAAATTTAAGGTCTTAGCTGCACCGTACCCTATCTATCTGCCAACTGCATCGTCCCAAAGTAACCATTCTCGTACAAGCTCATCAACGTCATCGGCACCCAATTCGTCCCCAAAAACCAATAGCTCCAGCACCAGCCACTCTTCTCCGCGTTCCGTTCTAAAAAAGCCCTACTCCAATCCAACCGCGAGTATTCAGCGTACGTCACTTCTTCGTTGGTTTTCATCAATTTTAAACAAACCGACGTTCCGCAGATCACGTGTCCTTCGCTAATCCCAACCGCCCTGAGGCCGTCCATATGCATCCTCTCCTCGCTTCAAGCCGGCATCACCCTGCACCGAATATGGTACGACGTCACATTTTCCCCTTCTTCAAAATCCGTCGTAGACCGAGAAACCCGGACGCTGATCCCCGCCCATACACTCTCTCAGCCAGCGACTGATCCTGCGAAACCTGATCAACTCGTGCTGAGATCTAACAAGTTGCCATGGCCGGTCGTCGTACACGCTGATGGAAAGACAGTAACGAACCTTGATCTCCTATTCGCCGTACACAGGACCTTGTCGACGAGAGTGACACACCGAGAGTGGGAAGTTTTGGGGCATGGGACGCATGCACAGCTCAAGGCCGCAAGGGCGTACGAAACTCGGTGTAAGAAACTGGGCGGCGGATGGGACGGTGGCGTTAGGAGGATTGACTGGCTGGGCGAGAAGACGTTCTTGATCGGAGTTGAGGTGGATAAGAGTACTGGAGTGGGGAAGCTTGTCTTTGGGAAGCCGTGAACATGACAGCTCAGAAGGACTTCTCGTCGATGGTAAACATTCGTTGGATCTGTACCCACTTGGTGATCATACTATGCTATGATATTAGTTCGTAATTCTTGACTGGACT
This sequence comes from Armillaria novae-zelandiae, assembly GCA_030435655.1. Lineage (NCBI taxonomy): Eukaryota > Fungi > Basidiomycota > Agaricomycetes > Agaricales > Physalacriaceae > Armillaria > Armillaria novae-zelandiae. The sequence goes on along the minus strand of JAUEPR010000080.1, from coordinate 77,884 downwards.
CAATCGTTGTATAGTTTCAAGTAGATATCACGTACTGGACTTTACTACTGAACAAATGGATTTTACGCTGTTGATTTGAAGATTAGGGTTGTGCATCGCATATAAGTTTGCTACGATCTCGTTTACTTTTCTTTAGATAAAACCTCTGAAGAGAAATCTGATCTCATTCCACCGCTCTCAGCATACGTACAATTCCTATATATGTATCTACAAAGCGTGTCTAATGGGATAAGTATCGTCTTCGTCTTCTGGCTAGCCATGAAACACGGCCGTTGAGTCAAGTCACCCTCAAATCAGCATCGGTCTCGAATTCAACGCCAACCATCTAATTCGGCTGGAGAATTGACATGGTAAACCTACTATAACGATGGCGGCTAAATAAGCGTGAAGAACGGAACGAAGATCTATCAGACTGAGCAGTGAGAAGCAGAACAGACAGAGAAGAAAGGGGACAATGATGGATATGTAATCACCGCTCGGACAGTCAAGCACGAGTACGGCGGTCGTAGAAAAGCGAATGCACTGCGGCATGCATGCGTTATTGGTGCATCACTTCTGGGGTGGCCTCGAGCACTGCAATCATGATGACGCGCCCGCTTGTAAAGATCTGAAGCACCGCCGAGAGATGGTCGTTCCGCCCAAGCTTCAGTGTTAACGTTAAGCGAAAGGAAACAGTGGCAGTCCGCAAATAAGTACCGGAAATTCAAAAGAAAAGACGTCAACGGTCCAGTTTAAGATGAGGCGTGGTGTTCTGTAACGTCAACATCCGGTCGGTCGGAGGTGGGTTCTCATGGAATTCCGGCCACCCTGAAAATCCACTTCCATGATTGTATGTCACGGCCTGTTTGGGCCTGGTTTCAAGGAGCAAATCCAAAGGTTCCTAGGATTACCCGATGCGCCTGTGCCAGAAACACGCGATAACGTGAAGGTATGCCACCTTTATATTGACGTCTTGGCTAACTTGACTTCCTGACTACGAAAAACTGGCGTAAGCGTGTCTCGAAATTGAAATCAGAGTTGTGCCTAACAGAGAGTTTATTTAATAGCAACGACGGGTAAATCTTCCTCTACGTGCCACTCGTAGAGGGGAGCAAGAGGGGAGAACTAGTGGCTGAAGATGTCTATCTAAGACACACACAAGACGACCTTAGGTCCCCACATCGGCTTTATACCCTGATTTGCATGTCTGCGCAATGGAATCGGCAAAAAGAGATCAACGACGCCTACAGAATGACATTCCAAATGAGTGACGTTAGGTGACGTTCTAGTATCTGGGTACGAATCCTCGAATTGTTTTCTGTCTAATCTTTCCGACGGGAATTGAAAGCAGGTTATTTGGTGGTAGCCAAGTTGAACAACCTATGAATATAGGACGCTGTGAAGACTGGAGTACAAGAGGAAGACCAAAGAACGTTTAGCAAAATGACGTAAACCTCGTCACAATGATTGAGGCCGTCTAGTCCGGCCCGGTACCCGGTACCTTCACCCTACCATCACCATCTATGTCTCTCATGAACGAATTGCCCCAGCAATCTGCCCTCGCTCAGGCATTTAAGATCGAAGTATCTGACAGTGCTGGGAATCCAATCACGTTTGGCACTCTTCTTCCCTCGGATCCATCTGATAAAGTTCGTGGCTTTCATAAGCTGGGTCGTTCAAAAGCTGGCGTTTCGTGCATCCTGACTGTTGCATTAGGGCACTTTTTCTGTGGAGTGCGTGACATTGCACTTGAATTTATCTCACTTGTTGATTGCTAGGCTGTTTCAGTCGTGCAGGGTACGTGATCTACCGTAACTGTAAGGTGCCTTCCCTGCATTTCTGTGCAGCAATACGTGGAACAGCTTGCTTCTGTACCACAAGAGTCTCTTGAAAGGTCCAAGACCCGGATTATCATAATAGGATGCGGGCACTCTGACGCTATATCCTTCTACAAAGGTGTGTAAATCATCTGAAATTTCCGGGGGTTTCCACATGACGACCGTTAGAATCTACCAAATTCCCGGGGAATGTCTATGCAGACCCAACTCGAAAGCTATACCATGCCCTCGGTATGGACATAGAGAACCTCTCTGCGACTCCCAAGGGGAAAGAACGACGCAGTTATCTCAAGCTCGGCATATTTTCCAATGCGGTGTCTAGTATTTTCGTATGAACTTCACTATATTTCTTTGATTCTTTCTACGAGGCTTAATGTTTTATAGACAGGACCACTTAAGAGCCCCAGCCTTATTGGCAAACAGGGCAATATCTCCCAGCTGGGCGGTGAATTTATTTTTGGACCAGGTATAGAGTACTTTCATTATCATCAAATGTAACCATGCTGATAGTTGCTATAGGAAAGGAGTGCACCTTTGCGTCTCGTATGCAGAATACAGAAGATCGTGAGTACTGTCGCTTGCCTTTAGTCCAATGTTTATAATACTGTCATAGATGTCGAAGTTTCGGAGTTGATGAAACATGCTGGTGTTGATTTATGAACGTGTAATAATACTGATAACCATTGCGTGCATATACTCATCAATTCTTCTAACTGTGATTTCGACATCTGTCCTGGGACATGCAATGGCCACTTTAGTGCTCATGTTTGTAGGAACAACATATGGCATCTTGCTTCATCCGTCAAGTCGAGCTTCTCGCTACGTATTATGGAAGTTGCATTCTCAGATGTAACCGGACAAGTGCAGTCGGGTATTCGGGTCCATTTGACCGATCGAGGTACGTATGGTCTAAAGGAGATGTCGATGAACCTTGATCTTCCGAATTTTTTAGCCTCCCTACATCCATTGCCATCATAGCCCAGCGTTTTGTTTATTACAGGATCCACCCGACATGCCTAGCGTATTCGTTCAAATCAACCAATGTCTTCAATGGGCTGCTTCATGTGGTGGCACGGTGGCACGAATCGAAGGAGAGGATCGACGCCCCATCAAGCCGCTCAGGGACGGGTGAATTCGTTGTTCTCCCTTTAGATGCAATGCCGGCACCTATCTACCATGTGCGAGGGTGGTACAATGCTCCTTGTCCTCCTCCATCCATGAACGCGCCTACATCTTCCTTCAAAACAGTTAAGAAAAGTTCTGGGAACTCCAAAGATGCCATAACAGCTTCTGCAGAGGTAGCAAAGGTGATCGTTGCGGTCGGTGAAATGGTGCCACTGGTTGGAGGTTTCGTGAAGGGCCTTGGTGGTGTTGCCCTGGTGCTTCTGACGAACCTAGAGGTTAGTGGTCTTCTGATAACTGTATACCTCCCTGATGTTATCTCGGTAGCAATTTTGCAAGAATAAAGAGGACGTGGAGGAGTTGGCTAAAGATATCATTGATATCCTCACAATCGCTCGTGATGCCGGTATCAATGTGTCTATAGCACCCGATGGCCACGAGAACACTACAGATTTCGAAGATCTACGAAAAGCTTGCTTGAAATTTCAAGAGTCGGTATCCTTTCTTCCATAAACACGCCTGCATCACTGATATGTGCACACCCAGGTTTCTCAGTGATCTCACGATTAAAGTCGTCGAAATGAATCGAAGTGAAAAAGGCCCTTGGCAAGGCATCAAACAGTTCATAACCTCGCGGAACATTCAAGAGGAAATCACTGGTCACCGACAGTCCATGGAAGCCGCTAAGTCGAAGCTTCTTGTTCGTATTTTATTGTCACAGATACTCGGATTCCTGAATGCATCCGGTAGCTTTCTTTATCGCTGAACTCTAATGCATCCATTTCCCACGTGAAGCACGGAATCTCCTCTCTTCAATATTCGCAAATGGACTTGTTCACCGTGGCATCTGACATCCAACGCGACGTATCTCACATCAGAGCGAATTACCCGGGAACCGTCATCAACAACAAGGTTCACTTCTTCTACTCTGCCTGTCTTTGCAGCGAACTGATGATATTCTAGTTCCACAATCTACGTTATGCCGATATTCAGCTTCGGGAAGTTTGTCCGCAGGATGACCTGTACGGGTCGATTGACAACCCGACAAGAAGGACGAGTGTCATCAAATTTACGGCAGACGTCGCTACATTGAGCCGTGTTATGGTAGTGAAAGAGTATTCTGGTGATCTAGGACTCATGGTACGTCGAGACTGAACATTCATACAACGAATCTCACTGTCACAAGGCGTGGAAGAGCCAGTTAGAGATTCATGGTCTCGCTGGAAGGTATGTGCATCCCGTCCCGAAGCGTCCTACCACTAAAATTGACCGCTAAAGACACCCGAACCTGCGCCAACTGTACGGCGTTGTCCAATCTGGGCTCACACCTTCATTGGTATTCTACTGGAATGCCGGTAAGGATTTGAATCATTCTACGCTGTCATCGCTTATGCCACTGCAGGTGAAATGGCATTGAAAGACTTTCCCAAGCTTTTTGACAAACATCTCGAATTTCTTGCTCACACGGTGTTGGTATGTTCTTCGACCCGCATTCTTACCCTCTTCTTTTGACTGAAGATTCCGCAGACTCATGCGTTCCATGTACGTCGTGATATTGTAGCTATACATAAGACGCTATCTGAACATCAGTCTACCAGAATGCCTTCAGGTTCTCCCTTACCCGTCTCCAAGTGACCTTCGTAAGCGACTTGATCTCTAGTAATGCACTGCCGGGCTAAATATAATAACGCGGCAGGGCTTCGACGATGTACGCTGCACCCCAGATGGACGCCTCTTATTCGACGACTTGCAGTTCTCGCCATCGTGGGACAAGCTTTACATTAAAAATCTTGCTGACCTGTTCCGCCCGGCTTCGCCAGATATTCAGGATGTTCTCGATTCATTTATGAAGCGTCATCAGGAGCCCGTGATTGCGAAGGAGCATCTCTTGTTATACTACGACATCATCTCTGTGGTGGCGTCACTTCATGGAAATGTTTTTATTCCCCTTGAACGAAACACGATGTTTGGGAAAATATTCATAAACGATATACGATCGGACCGTTGTTTCTTGGTTGACTGCATTGAGGATGAACCTCTGCCAGTTCGGATCTCGATAATCCCAGAGCCTGAACCTGAGACTCTTCTTCAACTTTCGAGTAGCCTATGGCGGTAGGCGCGGTTCCTTTGGCATCCTGTACCTTTTTAAACACGTGCACAGATATACTTTGCCGGAGGATATCGTCACTATGGAGTTAACTTGCATCGTCAGCCTAACCACTGAAGCAAAACGTGAATGTTTCTTCCGCTGGTTCACACAAGGAGCGCGAATTTTGGGCCAGATTTGCAAGGTATCCAATGGATCCCGCACACAGCTATTCGTCTCCCAGAGTATGTAACCCTAGTTCTCAAAGCGACTGAATGTCTTAAACGATTCTCTAGTTACCCAGCGGTACTTTAAAATACGTATAGAGGCGGATTGGAATCGGGAACCCTCAAGTGTTCCGTATCTATTCATTGACATGACCATTCCCAATGAGGACCAGATATCCTATGTCCCCAACGTATACCTGTCAAGCGATCCACATGGTGCCGGACTTGGAGTTGCACACGCTTCAGATATTCATTATTTGTGCTCTGTGACGGATGCCGGTCACGACGTAGTGGTATACCCCCCGATCGGTCTTGAATGCAGTACTCTCCTCCACAAGATCTGTGGCTTTCATCCTTTGAGCCCCGAAATCGCGAGACATTTGAAACAACCGGAGCTAGCAATGTATTTGATCCAAGACGAAGGTACGTCCCGGATGGCATTGTTTTCAATAGCTTACACTAACGCATCCCCCAGGAGTGAACATAGAGATATCTAGGAACATGATCGGATGTTCTCCGATACCAGAGGCTGCAATGATTGTCCCTTGTAAGTAGCTCCCGTATTGCCCCTCTGTTAAAGGCTAATTCTAGTGTCTAGGGCAACAAATCAAACCCTACTCTGACATGCTTGATGACCTTGAAATCGATCCATCACAGTCACAAAGTCTTGATCATGATATGCTGAGAGGTAGGGTACACGATGTCATTCAGCATTCTTTTTCAGTAACTCAAACGTTTAATCAGAACCTCAGATATATGAAGTCAATACGGACGGCAAGATGGACCATATCGTAGTGCAAGGTAGAATGGCCATAGCGTCCTATTTATGCTACAAAACTGACGGACGTCCTCGACAGCGTGTGTATCCGGTTTGACTTCTGATTCCTCTCGTACGTGCTTCATACGGATTCGTCATCGATTTCATGTTTTGACGCTCGCAGCTCAAGGTGTAGCACCGATGTTCCGAGTTTCTTTGGCTGTCTATATTCTTGGCAGTATCGGTACGATACTCTTTGACTCGCCGCTGATTCGGGTACTTCTGGTTTTGGGACTATTTGTTTATTCTTGGGTGCGCTACAGTGCTGGTTTCTGATATGTATTATTTAATATCTTGGAGAGATTACGGAGTATCTTAGGTGTGGGCATAATTTTTACTCATATAACTATGTATCGAATAGCTCCTAATAGCCTGGGTCCACGGTGGCAGTGCAATCAAATTATCAAAGAGTAGGGACTTTTCTTCTTAGTAGAACCCGCAGTAACGCCCATCACTCTGGACTGGAACTGACTATAGAAGACTGTTTCAGTATTGAAGGAATGCACCATTCCTATCCCAAAATTTCAACGATTGAGAATCTTCGACACCGGTGACTTGCCGGTGACTGAAAGAAAAAGGTGAAGGTTATTCGGGTCTTTCTGACCCTGCTGCCGAGCTGATATGACATTTACTTTTCCTCATCTTAAAAACGGTTTCCACTATTAGCACTCATAGACTATTATTTCACGCGCTAAATGGCTGCCCCAAGGTCCAGGCTCAACCATCCTTGACCTCACAAATGCTGTCTGCGCATGTGGATAAAACGCACATTTTCATACGCGGCATAACATTGTTCATCTATTGCCAATTTTCAGATGCTTCAGTCGCTAAGTCAATCGACACTTGAGCCTCAGTGCCAATTATCTATTGGTGCGTCCACTTTCTCCGCGACTTTATTTCTCAAATTGTAGGTTCGGTCTCACGCTCGTGTGCCCTAACTCACACTGTAAATGTTCGCTACTGCTTTCGGCGGAGCTGGTATTGATGGGGCACCATTTTAATTTCAAGAAGCCAATATTTGGCGCTTGTTTTCAGGGTGATGATACAGACACCGTGCAATTTTCTGGCAACGTGCCAACCACTATAAAACCTCGAAAGGTTATCCGTATCCATCACCCATCATGACCACCAATATGCAAGCCCTCCTCTCCAACCTCGATAAGTCTCTCTCTGCACTCTCCTCAACGAACGATAAAAAATCAGTACTACTTGCCTTTTTGGACAACCTCGAACATGACTCAAAGCAGACTCTGAATGTCCTGTACCCATCCCCTAATACTCCTACGACTACCCCGAATGTGGAGGACGTAATCAATCAGAAAGCAACCGCAGACCTCATTGTACGCCACGGTCTCCAACAAGAGATGTTCGAGGTACAACGGGAAAGGTTCCGTCAAAAGCCTTTGAAATTTGGCACGCCAATGCCGCCACCATTAGGGCGCCTCAGCTGCGCGAACCAAAGTACTTCCAAGTCCCGATTTTGCTTAAACAACGGTACGATGAGCTGCTCGGGGTTTTTTCTTGTCCGGTATTGCTCGAAAGAGTGTCAGTTGAAGCATTGGGGATCTCACAAATACGGTAGCTGTTTTCTCCTACAGATGATCTGAGCGAAGAAACTGATGTCGTTGAAGATTGCCGAAATGTATTGAGATCGCCATCATGGACACCGGCGTGGGTCAGGGAGAAGAGGACGCCGAACTTCGTACATGGAGACTTGGATAGCGCACCACCAGGGATGCCACAAGGGGTTCCGCCCGTATTTGGAATGGGCTTGATTTTGTTAGTTTCATTTCTGTTAGCTTAATTGCGTGCTAATGCTAGTCTTGTGTTAGATGGGGAAACATCCCAGCAGTCGATATCATCAACGCGGTTGATAACGAGGGCATGTCAGACATACGGAACAGAGATATCTCCTTAGCTTTCGTAGGTGCGTCCGAGACTACGAGTATAGTTAATTTATCTGATTTCACCCATAGCTTCTGGGGATTTGCGAAACATGGTCAGGACCATCAATGAACTACCAGGGGACTATAGCGGGACAATCAAAATAGTACTGAACGACTTCAACCCTATTGTCGTATGCAGGAATCTTATGACGTTGTCCATTCTCGGGATTATCGAAGACGTTGTGGGTAGAATGTATGCCATCCTATAACACACTCTTACTCATTTCATTCTGTAGGAGGAAGCAGCCGAACACGCTCTTCATCTCTGGTACTCCATCTTCCAGCCTCTTTCTTACGAGACCCGCGTCTTGGTGCCCGTCTCTGAGTCCAAGATATTTCGAAATATCAATGATACCCCGACTCAGCTGACGCCGTCGACAACAGTGTGCACCACATTCTCTTCCAATACCATCGCTTTTCTCCTAGATCAACTCCGACTGAAAGACAGAGATCCCCCCGTTGCCAATAATGCCTTGAATAGAATCATGAACGCACCAGAGAGAGTCGATTACCGTGACAGGTACTATGCAAGCCTTAAACCGTCTCATAGACTCGCATTGAAGGAATGGCGTTCTTATGGGCTGGTTCTGCCTTTTGGCGCCATCAATGCTCACATGGCTATCCCCAACCCATGGCTCTTTACTCATGACGATCATCTCATGCTCAACGATAGTGCACACCCCTTCGACGGATGGGAGTAAGGACCTCCATCTTCTCCTCTGGTCCGACTTTTGCTTATCTTGATTTCAGCTTCGATGAGATGTTCAACGCGGGAAAAGCCCATGGTACCACTGAAGAAGACTTGATAGGCTGTCTTTTCTTCCATGTCAAGGGCCAATTGGTCGAATTTTCAAAACGCCTTCGTAGATTCCACATACAAATCTACGCCTTTGATAAAGATGCTCGACAGCTCCCCAAAACTCTCAAAAGTGACCCCGCGTTCCCACAGGGCTTTGATCGTATCGAGGTCTCGAATATTACGGACAAAACCTATGTCGGCGTGTCCGTTCTGTCCGACTGGGGTCCTTTGCTGAACAAAACTAATGCGCATGCGGCTATCATCGGCCTCTTCATGAATTGGCACCTCTGGAATAAGTCAGCAAACTACCTGTCATCTTCGGTAGGCTTCAAAGAAGCCATGAAGAGAATGTCAACCTGTCCATTCTCGGTATGCATCTGTTCTATACACACTGAACAGAGGGAATTGACTGGTTTTTAGGGGTTCTCTCCAACTAATCTTTTCCCTATCGACCGGAAGGTAACCGAAATGATGAAAAACCTGACTTTGTTTCATGACACGTCAAAATCTTTCGAGGAGTATTTGAAAGACGAGAAGGAGGATGATATTGCTTCTAAGGCTGGGCTCCAAAGTAGGCGAATTAATAGGATTGTGCCACATGTGTGCCTTTTTCGCTGTCTGTGATGTCAAATGTTTTTTGACGTTCTCTTCCATCCCAGCGTTGTTTTGCGAAATTGGGCACCAGACATAGCGAACTCCCAGTCATTGACTCATCGGAACGATGGTATAAAGTGGTGAGCGTCTTGATGACATGCGTTAGTGCAACACCTCTTTTCATGCGCGTTTTCAGGCATCTCTTAGTGGTGTGACATATTATGAGCGCTATGTTGAATGGGGACATGCCAATAGATAATCTTGGGAAAAGATTGCCAAACAAGTAGTTGCATACCATTTATGCCCAGTTTTACTTCCCTATTTTCTCTTTCTTGACGGCAAACCTTAAACCCTCTGAACCGAGCGCGGTGTTGCATTGATATCCTAAATCATCCAATCTAATGATGGTAAAAATACTGACCCCCTTCCTTGTGACTCCTCCCTAACTCTCGAAGTAGTCCGCGCTATTGGTCCCAATAAAGAGATCACGATCCGACATATTGGCTGTTATACACCATGAACAACGCCCCGATAATCTCCGAACACGGTACAACGCTAACTCCTTCTCAAGGTATTTTTCGCAATATTTTGATTTGTCGGGCCTATCTAGCAGCGTGCGATTGTTCCCCCTTGAAAGCTCTACCTTCTTCGTTACTTCCCCTCTTACTAAAGAAATTTGAAAAGAGGACATTGGCTATGCATTCACTCCAATCCGTCGCCAGGGAGTCAAAACCTCCAGTACGATTCTGTAATGTACCATTTGACCTATATCAGCGCTGAAAGGTGTTACAAGCAAGTACCATTTTTACGATAGGCACGTTTCGAAGGTCACCATGTGCTCAGTGAGGTGCAAGAGTTCTTGGGCGAAGGTTCGTTGAATTTACGATGTCACTTAAAGCTTATGAAGTCGCTCACGGTCCTCCGTCCACTGAGCTCCATTGGATCTTGATCTCCTTGTCAGATCCGATGGCGCCAACTGCTTTGAGAATCAGAGAGGAACTCATGCGGTTACCTGGGCCAGTCATTGGAGTCGGCGAGCGACTGAAGTGAGTGCCCTCAATATGATTACTATCGCGAATAATACTGAGAAGAAAGTTTGCCTCGCCTATCACAAACGCAGGTGTTCTAAGCGACTGACTTGGGTCATACTCGATATTCTCGGTCTACCGAGTCCTACCGATGCCACTACTGTGTATCATAAGCTTCGCAATCGAGTTGACGAAGCTGTGCAAATTAAGAAACCGATTTCCGGCTCCGGTGGACTGCCGCGGCAGATAGCTGACCCCTATTTCTATCTTCTTTGCTAAATCCATCAGGTACCGAAACACCACTATCTCTCCGTTCTGTGAGTCTTTATTCTCTTCAAAGGTCAAGCACTTATACATCATAAAGCATTCGTATCGATTCAAGACATCATGCTCCACTATAACTCTGGCACGGTCCTGGGCTACCAGGAACTCTCAAGCACACGAACCCCGAATTCGGAAACGGGCAAGGCTTAACTTCTTGCAACCAAGTAATTTCAATTCGCGTTTCAGGATGCTTTCTAAGAGGTTCCTATCTTTTTCCGAATGCGCCCTGGTTTTCGATCTCCCTCACGTACCTCCACGGACTCCGCGCAGAACTTGGCTGAACATCTCCAAAAGAAGATTCCACGCGTCAGACCAATTTGTCGCGTATCACGCCCATACGGACCGCACAAAGATGATGCCAAATTCCGTGACGTAGTCATGCATGTTCACCGGTAACGACTGTGCTAGCCAAAAGGATCTGCTGGTCCTTTATCGGTCTCCTACAGTTCGACGACTATAAAGACACTAGACGAGCAATAGCTGCTTCTCTAGTCACAGCGGTATGAGCGTAGAGGAATCAAGTTCCCCTTACCTTCCGTTGGATATTCTACAAGAGATTTTCGAATACACAGCTAGGGTCGACAGACAGGTCGCGTTGAATTTGGTTCAGGTGTCCAGTTGGGCTAGAGAGTGGTGTGTACCATCGATCCTTCATCGATAGCCCTCGCTCATACTTACGTAGGATCGACCCAATATTGTACCAGGTCGTCAGCCTCCGTCGCGAAAGCACCATTCGTAACTTCCTCCGCACCATCGAGACCACCAAAAGTGAACGGTTTTTCCTCGACCTACGTAAAGTCCCTCTGTTTCTCCGTCGACATCCATACTGAAACGAGTCGAACTGTCAAAATACTGGCCGCCTGTGCAGGCGTAACCCATCTAACCATATTCTTCGTGCCGACCTCGCAAATCCCGACACACTGCCATCCGAGCTGTCACTCACCCGAACGACTTGGGACAGCTGTCTCGAATCTACGACCGACTCATTTATCGGTTTTGTTTCCTACGATACTTCATGGGTTCTACCCTCAACTGAACCTTCCTTTCTATTCCCGATTAACGCACCTTTCCATTATCAACGACTCCACGGACTGGACGGCATGGATGGGGTTTCACTCTCTTTCTAATCTCACGCATTTGGCACTTGATGTTCGTGCCGAGCCGCAGCCCATAGACCCGGAGAAGGCGGCACGGATATGCAGCACCGTGGCGTTCATACTTGGACATTGTTCCAGTTTACGTGTCTGCGTGTTGTTACTTTTGTTCACGCCTGATCCCCATCAAACTAGAGATGCTATCGCGCGGTGGCAGGATGCAGAGGACCGAAGGCTTATTTTTCTGCGAGACACGGAGCCCTTTAGGGACAGAAATGCGAGAGAGGAGCGTGTTATTTGGGACAAGGCCGAGCGGGCGATGGCTAGGCAACGGTCGGGCTCCTGTTAGTGTTCATTTTAATTTCAGGTGTGATATCTCGCTTAGGACTTTTCCAGCGTCTGTCGTAATAGACATATGATTGGTATGGTCTGCGGCTTGTTGTCCGCGGAGAACGAGGACCACGTTGTTTCACTCTTCGACCGCAATCTGATCGCTCTTGTTGCGTTTCGAGTTCTATGAGATGTTCCAATGATTCTGTGCATCCCTGAGGAAACTTGTGGAGAGGAACGACATGGAGTGTAGCCTCCACACTTGTCGACCAGCACCCGACGCAGTCTCAAGCTCTATCGGGGATACCAGGGTTTATGAAATACTAGAAAATCGCACGCGCAATACTGTTCCTGTTCCCGAGGAGATGGTGAACATAAGATGGATGCATGAATAGAACGTAGGTCTAGTTTGCACAAGATTTGAATGAAGGATATACTTCTAGGCTGAGCAGGAGAGTCGTACTAGTCGGTCATCGGTTCAGTCTTGACGAAGAAAAGTTGACTAGTTGTTTATAGTAGGCATAACCTCCAACAACTTTATGGAATCAGGGTCAAGCGTCTCTGGATATTATTAGTAAAACGGCGAGTTAGTGGACACCGGTTACCCTGAGAGCAGTACTGCACCGAGTGCGCGTTTGTATGGAGTGAAACACTAGGTCAGCGGTAGCCCGGACCGGAGGTAAATCTTGGCTCTTGGCACATCCTGTGATACTTGCTTATTCAGCATCAGAATCAGAATTTGAAAATAAAGTGTTGGGGATCTTCAGTACGTCCATGTTAGATTTCGCCTTCCCTGTATGCTGTCGAGTCTGTGCTGTTCGGGTATTCTCCTGTCAAGAGGCGAACTGAGCTTCCTCATACATTCACTGTTCCTGTGCTGTGCGGCGCCTTTTCTAGTGTGGTTCTGACCTTCCTTGACGATTCACGTGCTCTGTAATCCGTCAACGGACATTTGCTCTGCATCACCATCATTGTGAAGGAGCTATAGCAGCCGTTGCTCTTCGTTGGAGTGATGTTCTATATGATGCGATCATATTGCCTCCGTTGTTCTAGGCAAACTACAAATACCTCTCCCGAACGAATCTAGTCCTGACGATATGTTGTTTCCTGTTAGTTCCTTGTCTTTTTGACTATCCGTTTCTCTGATGCCTACTAGCGAGGATTCTGCAGCCCAGTTCTACATTGACGGGGATTGCTATGCTACAACTGCGTGTTCGAGTTTTTACTTTGAATGTTGATCACACGCTCTTCGCTACTGATTTTCTCCGATGTTCTACTGTGAAGAAAGGTGCGTATACAGTTTGTTCACGGTGCCATTGTACTCAACAGGGATCACAAAGGCAGACAAATAAGGCGCCAACTTGGTGGCACACCCAGTTCCATTGTCGCGTCTTTTTAGATGATAGTAGAGTGCGTCCAGGCATCACATCCCACCTTTTATAAACGATCCGAGCATCTACTCCTTCCTTCAGACATCTTGTACCTCGACCTCGCAGCCACTTCCACTGTTCCTCGTTCCGATGACGAAGACACATCGCCGCCGTTCTTCCAGGTTCTCCTACCTGCCTAAGGATTATTCACCACTCATCAGCCGTGCCCTCGAATCTCGATATATCACTCAAACCTTTCATTTCGGAGACTTTAAATGTGCCACTTTCCTGCACGAGGACGTGAAGAAATGCCTACCGCGAGTGTTCTGTCAGCCTTCTACCATCTATCACGAACGCCTCCCCTTCGAAACTCGACATGCGGGGACCAAAGGCCTGGGGATGTTCGCTCGTTGTGGCATACCCGCAGGCAGGATCATTCTCGTCGAACATCCTCTTATCGTTATGCCGCGCAGCTCTCCTGCCACCGTATTCGACATTTCTTCCCTGTTATCCGAGGTCCATTCCAAGGAAAGGACTGAATTCATGAACCTGGCCAACTCTCAACCGCTTGAGGACCCGTTGAAAGCTATCCTACAGACGAACCACCTCTTGATCGACTTGCCCGTTGGCAATCCCGAATTAGCCGCGCATCATGCTATCTTCCTGAAGATCAGTCGATGCAATCACAGGTGGGCAGGTTTGGTCTACCCGTCGTGAAAATCATTTTGAACACCCATCTTATAGTTGCTCGCCGAACGCTCACTGGAAATGGGACCCCGCCTCATTCTCCCTCACGCTTGAAGCGGTCCGTGATATCGGGCCCAGTGAGGAGATTACGATCCAATACATCGACAGCTCCATAGACCGCGAACAACGCTCCAACACGCTCCGAGCATGGTACAACTTTGACTGTGTCTGCCCATCTTGCACCCTCGCGCCGGAGTCCATCATCCACAGCAACTTTTCCCGAGAAGAACTCTGCAAGATTACTCAGCTCATGGCGAGCTTCGAAGAATGGTGCGCAAGCGAGGAGCTATCGGATGATTACATGATTCGGTTGCATAAACATGCGCTAGAGCTGCGCGAAGCGGAGGGGTTGCAGCTGTTCGAGTCTCGTAAGCATATCGATGCTATCGCGATGTGCTATGGGGCTCTGGGCGACGTGTCGATGTTCAGGTATTGGACCAAGAAGGCTAGGGACCTGAGGGCGCCTAGTTATGTGGGGGAGTGCATGGTTTTGGATCAATGGATGACGGATCCTCGAAGCTTCCCTGTTTGGGGGTGGAGGAATCACCGGAGGGGAGAGGTTCTTTGATATTGGGGTTGTATCATTATTAATTCATCAAGGGTTGAGAACTAATTATATATCAGTTCATACAGTAGCTCGTGGAACGGCGGCCAACTGAATTCTAGAATGATCAATACAGTCGCTATTTATTCGCAACTCTTGAAAATCGCACGATGCATGTCCTCTCCGTCAAGCACTGAAGCTTATTGACAGGACGGTTATCAAACGGTTAACATATGTTTCACCGAAATGACATGTCGTATCCTTAGTGATGAATGCGCACTTCAACTGTACGTCTTGACGGTTTATGTACCATGCCGTAATCAAATTGATGCCAGGAGAGCCACGCATGTGAATTGGCGCTTATTTTCAAACCATTCCCATGCTGTTCCTGTTTGAAACAGTCTGCTTTGAGGGTACGGACTCACAGTTTTTTGCCTTACGTCTCTGATTCCCCTCAAAAATTCTGCATTTCTCTTGACTTTCTTGAACAACGATGTCGCGACGCGCGTCGCTGTGGATAATTTTAGTGCCGTCTGCCGATCGCCCATTCCAAGCGAAACTTAAATTTGACATCAGGTACCAAGTTATGGAATTACGTACGCCTCATCACCCTATAATTTTATCACGGCAAAAGGAGCGTTCCTATAGGAGAAGGTGAGGCTATTATAGGATCTTATCTTCACACGAAGGCAAGAAGAGTCGAAGTGATTCGCAAGGTTCTCAGGCGCCTCTCGGCCAAAGGGAGCCGCGCTGGAAAACTGCCTCACAGTTAAATTGCGTTCCGCAGCACGTCCGTGTGCTGTGCCGAGCCCGTCGCCCAGGTTTTCTTGATGTTTCTAACCCAGTCTCCTTTTCGAAAAAACTATACTGATCAGCCTTTCCTCTGAAGCAAGCTTCCTATCTCAGCAGTACCCAACAGACTGGAATCAACGTGGTGCACATCCGGCAGGTACAAAAGTCGTATTGAGCGGTTCTCGGACCGGATCACCTGATACAATATTGCGGAAAGTTTTTCCGTACTTGGCGCCACGGTGTCTCTCCTTGATGCCCTGACATCACGAAAAAAAGATGGTGATAGAACGATCTCTCGGCCTGTCTGCTTGCCATTGACTATAAACCTTCTTCGCTCTTTGCTTCACCGGGTGACGTTCAAGGCCTCCAGAACGTGGTCCTTATCTATTTCCCGTCTACTACCACCATCTTTTGCACCATGACTGGAATACGGTGGAGCTGGGTAGCATTGGTAGCTGCTGCTGCTTTTTGGCCGGGGGTTTCGAGCGACAGTCTGTCGACGACGCAGGTGTCCAATGTGCAGGCCCGACTAGCAGACGCAGCGCAGCAAAGGTGCGTTGACCTTGAGTTTTTGCATGCGAACGTGTGTTGATAACCATCATACTAGCTGGGAATTAGGAACTCGCCAACAGACCCTTCTCGAAACCCAGGCGACGGTGTACTCAGTCTTTTCTGACCAGTCGTTACCCCCGCCGTCGACCGTGCCGGATAATATGACGGATGCCCTCGCGCCTGTCTTCTCCATGGCGAAGCAGATTGTCGCTAACCGAACCACCTCCAATCGCAACCACACCGGAGCCCAGCCCTTGATGTCGGATGGGAGTGCGGCAGATCCGGCGTCGAATGGCGTTGCGGTGCTCATTGCAGGCTGGACGGGCCAGGGCAACTCGGATGGGTTGAACTATACAGGCGCCGCAAAGGACCAGCTGGATTTTCTGTTGAACAATGTGTCGAGGTCGAGCGATGGGGCCATTTCGCATAGGGTCTCGCAGACACAGCTCTGGTGCGGCCTGTTCCTTTGTATAATGACCTGAATATTTATATCACGTTCTCAGGAGTGACTTTGTGTATATGGTTCCGCCCTTCCTGGCGTACTACGGTGTCCTGACTGAGAACGAAACACTGGTTTCAGAGGCTTATAACCAGATCAGAGTCTACAGGAATAATTTACGGGATACAAACGCGAATAATCTTTGGCAGCATGTTGTACTGGGCAGTTCTGGCACGGATCCTGGTCACTGGTCGACGGGCGCGTATGCTCTTTCATTCTTATAGATCATTTGACTGAACGTAGCTGCAGGTAATGGATGGGCGGCCGCCGGGATGCTCAGAGTGTACGCCACCATTCAGAAATCTCAATACGAAAGCACGTTCTCGAGCGAAATGGACGACCTTATCTCTTGGACTCTCGAGATACAGAAAGCCATGTACGAAGCAGTCGTATGTCCTCTTTTCTTATTCTCAACATCGGCTTACAAAATTTCCTAGGACAATACCAATATTTTCCGAAATTATGTCGACAACGATTCAACATTCTATGACAGCGCTTCAACGGCTCTCATGGCATATACCGTTTACCGGTTGTACACGATCACCGGGGACACGACTTACATACGCCAGGCCGAGCGCAGTCGGACTGCCCTATACGCCAGCGGGTCGACATCTACCTTCTCACTATCGCTGAGTTCCACATCAACGTCGACCAGTACCGCCCCCGCGTCGACTTCTACCTCGGGGTATGAACATTTCACTTCTGACGGGTGGCTGACACCCGTTGTTAACCCTCATTCATATGGGGTCGAAGGGTCGGAGAGTGCCGAAGCACAGGCGTTCGTGTTGCTAATGCAATCGGCGTACCAGGAGTGGGTGGCTGATGGTTCGCAGGGGAGCGGAGCCCTACAGTTGCGTACGTCGGTTTGGGGCGTACTGTTTTCTATCGCGGCAGGGGTGGTGGTTCTCCTGTGAAAGATACCCTTCTTCTCGGTTTGATGTATACTTATTCCCAGTTTATCTTACTTCTCAGTGGATACTTTTCGACGAATACTTACTTGTCTTCATTCGTTTACTGTATCTTTTTTGTATCATCTTGGTCTGTTGTAGTCGGACTATTCACTAACGAAATTCGATATCTGTGTATCTAGGGCAAGAAACAGGATATGCTTCCCGTTGTTGCCGCGGCCGGCTTTAAACAAAGTATTGAACACCGTTAGCTTGGGCCACGGCACGCAGGTCATTACTGTAGTAACTCAAATTTCAGTGTCAGCTATGATGATGCATGTACGAACCTGTTGGAATTGCAACTTTAAGCCTATGCCGGAAGATTCCCGAACATCCGGCTTACTAATTTGTCACAATACTTGGACAATTTAGGTACTTTAGGTAGAATATTCTAGATACTTTTGTAGTACATAAGGAGCTCGTTCCGAGCTCTAGTAGTTCACAATTCAGTATATTTCCTACTGCAAGCCTCCCACTGCATTAGTTGCAACAGAACCTAAATACACACGTCTTCGACATGCTACTTCTTTAATGATGCCGGCATCTCGCCGCGAGTCATACCGTCCGGTCTCCTGGCGGTTGATGGATGTTACAAGCTGCAGCCAGGAGGAACCCAACGTCTTCCTCAAAACAGCAGCAAGAAACCCATCCAAAACTCCAATAACTCCTTATCGGCTTCCATAGAGCTCCTAAAGGGGGCCGTTGCGGTCGGTGAGGCATTGCCGGTCGCTTTTAATTTTGTAAAAGGACTCGCTGGTGCCGCCGTCGTATTTCTCGAAAACTTTAAGGTTAGTGAGATATTACTTGGGATTGCTTTACAGACATCATAGTCGATATATGAACAGCGACTCGAAAAGAACAAGGATGATGTACAGGTCCTCGCGAGAGATATCACTGAAGTCGTGATAATAGTTCGTGATGCTTTTATCAAGATATCCGGGGAACCTAAGAGCATCTAATATGTGGGGGAGCTCAAAAGTACTTGCTCAGAGCTTCCAGAAGTATGTATTATTATTACCAATATGCAAATATCCGTTTCTGACAGCTCGCCTAGGTTTCTATCTGACCTCACATCTCAGGTAATTGACATTGAACGCAATAATCTCTGCTTTGGAAGGATATTAAGAAACTTTTAACCTCAAGAGAAGTTCAAGAGATGATTGGCAGGTACTGACAAGTAATAGAGGGCGCAAGGTCCAACCTTCTTGTTTGTTTTCAACTATCTCGTTGGCACAGATGGCTCACTGATGTTTCAAATGTATAGCTTTCTTTAAGCCTGATGTCTAGCGCATCCATTTCCCACATTACGCATGGGATGGCAGCTCTTCAACCGTCCCAAACGAACCTCACGACCATTGCATCCGATATTCAGCACCACATTAGAGTACGCTCCTCCACCGACGACAAGGTACTCGATCTCAAACTCATTAAAGACAAATGATAGTCTGATTGGCTACTAGTTTCACAATCTAGTCTACGGCGACATTCAGTGCAGGGAAATTTAGTCGACGAACAAGGTTCACCGAGTGGTAGACGATAAACTTATTGAAATGGGTGAGTTTATCAGGTCTGCCGCAGACGTATCAACGTCGAGCCGTGTTTTCGTCGTAAAAGAGTATTCAGGATCTGCAGGTCTTCAGGTGAGTTACAAAAAGTTAACCTTCTTAATGACGCTCATCGAGTATCCTGAAGGCATGGGAAAGAGATTTTCAGGTGCAAAGGACGGCACCAAAGTCAGTATTCCTGTTTGTTTCTTGAAGACTAGCCGAGAGTAAGATTCTGAAACATACACCTCAACCTTCAATTTTATGGACGCGCCGACATTGAAGTCCGGCCTTGCGAGAGATTACTGTCTCCCTCTCGTCCATCAAGTACTCCGTGAAGGAATAAGACGTATCATGAAACATACACAGATTGCTCATGAGGCCTGTTATTTTTTTCGGAGAAATTTCGAACATAATCCCTGGCGGAAAGTCAGAAAGCGAGTACGGATGCAGTCGATGCGTACCGCATAAGGATAGGAGACCATACTCTTCATCGCGCGACTATCATCTGAAGCGGACATGGCATTTCCAGATTCTGTTCATGTCTGCCAGTTCATGAAGAGACCGATGATTGCACAGTGGTGATCGGATTTGTTCAGGAGAGGGCCCCAGTCAGATAGAACGGACATGCCGACGTAATTTTTGTCCACAATATTCGACACTTCGATACGGTTGAAGATTTGCGGAGGCGATGCATTGCTTTTCAAAGTTCTTTGAAACATTCTAGCATCCTTATCAAAGGAATAGATTTGTATCTTAAATCGACAAAGTCGGTTCGAAAATTGAATTTTAAGTTGGTCTTTGATGTAAAAGAACAGAGAACCGATCAAATCGCCTTCCGTCGTACCGTGAGTTTTGCCAGCCTTGAATACCTGAAACGAAGATAAGAGAAATACTCGTAGATGATTGTGCTACTTACTTCCATCCTTCGAATGGATTAGCGCTATCGTCAAGCATGAGGCGACCATCAGAAAGAAACCATTTGTTCGGGAGGGTCATGTGGGAGTTGGTGACTCCGAAAGGCAAAACAAGCCGGAATATCGCCACTTCTCAAATGCAAGCCTATGAGAAGGTAAAATGATCCCATAATATCGGTCGTGGTAATCTGCTCTGGGGCGTTCATGGTTTATTTAAGTCGGTTTTGCCAAAGAGGGATCCAAAGGCGAACGGAGACGATAGAGGAAAAGTTCGGCAGTGTCGGAGGAGAGAGAGGTGTATAGCGTAGTGGAAGGTGTCAGGTGAGCAGGCGCTCCGCTCAGATTGGTAAGGGCATCGGACTGGAAAATATGTGGAAGAATCCGTGTCTGGTAAGCCAGAAGCAGGAAAACAGAGTACCAGAGGTCGTGGGGAATGTCCGAAACAGGCTATAATCAACAAGCTCGGCGTTAAGTAGGCAATACGGTCCTTATCAGGAGATCTGGAGAATTTTTGCCATGATAAGGTCCATTTCGGGTTAATAGTTTGAATTATCTGCCGAGCCTGTCCCTTATCATGGACATTATGTGGCTTTTCGGAGATTCAGATAGTGAAGAGCGTACTGAGCTGCTTCGTCCTACAGCAATAAATCAGTGGAAGGCGATTAAACCAAGACGAAGATACTCACAATGTCTGAAATGATACTAAGAACAGATAGGATCATGAGGTTACGGCAGACTACCACAGGATCGCGGTCATTAAGTACGATTTTGATTGGACCGGAATAGTCCTCTGGTAGTTCATTCATAGTCCTGACTGCTTTTCGAAGGTCCCCCGAAGCTATAGTGGTGAATCAGATACAGTGGTAAAAATGAATAAAGCTGAAGACTCGCCTATGAATGACATTGATAGATCTCTGCTCCGTATGCTTTCCATCTCTTCGTTGTGCTTTATGTTGATGATATCGATCGCCTGCATGTTCCCCCACCTATGATAGTAGAGTCAGGATCTCCAGCGGGAGATCCTAGAGAATAACTCACAAAGTCATGCCCATTCCAAACGTAGACTGCATTGAAAGCTCGCAAGGAGGTACATTGTCATTCTCAATGAACGGTGGGAACGTCTTGTCTTTGATCCAAGCCGACGATTTCAAAGGGTTTTTACAATCTATAATGGTGTCAGCTCTTGCTTTACCTCGATATATCGCAGAACGATACCTTTTTTGTGCGGCTTCCAGTGCGCAAATTGACACTTTTTCGACCAATATCGAACAAGGAAGCATCAGGAACAAGTCAACACTCCATCTCTGGGGCAAAAATAGGACTTGGAGACGTTCTGATTTGCGCAGCCAAGACAATTCAAAGGAGGAGGCATCCGTGTCCCGAAAGCGAAGCGACTTTGATTGTATAGCGCCTTTCCGACGCTCAACATCTCGTCTTGGAGCCCACGACGAGCGATAAGGCGTTCGAAAGCCTTCCAGGCAGTTATATTCTCTACATTTGTCACGCTGTTGGGGGTACTGGGGGACGCATTCAGCCGAATTAAAGATCCCTGCGAATTGTCTTCGAGATTTTCCAAGGATGACAACAATGCCGATTTCTTATCGTCCTGTGTGGAAAACTGAGGGAAAGGCTTTTCGAGCTTGCAATGAGGGTCTGCATGTCGATCGATGAGAGAAAACGATGGGAAGGATCAACCTTTTTTTTCGTGACATCCGGCTGGACCTACTTCCGGGCCGGGATTCTGGTACCCCTTGCCTTTGTTAGATCCCAAGAATACATCGAGACGTTCAGTGCATATCCTATCCTCCACGTACTTCATGGCTGTGTTCGGAGTATTTGAAGCGACTAATGCACTGGATGATGGTTCTGAACAAGTTCTGAACTCTAAAAAATCTGTTTTAGCCGGAACTCGGAGGCGTAAGACAGTGAGCATCTTCGATTCTTTAATAGCGAAGCTATTCTCCGGAGAATCTTTGGTGTAGAATTGTCCCCTGGTGGTTTTCGACTAAACCAGTGAACATCAGCAAAATGGAGAAAAGACCAAGAGGATTCAGGATCGCCATCCATTACCTAAGACTTCCCGCAGAATCAAACTCCGCGGCTTTGATCAGCCACAGACGCGTCAACGCCGGACGTGAGCAAGACATGAGCTTATTTCCCAGCCACGGTCTTTCCGCTTGCTCCTGACCTCCATATGCTGGATTCAAGAGCGCTCCTGAGATCTTTGACTGTTGTATTTGAGGAATTTCTCACTCGGCTTTTGGCTGTCCAGTGTCAACGCCCTTTGCCATTCCCCCAAAGCACCCGAAAGCAGCAAATTTATCGCAGCAGCGAAAATTCCAAGAGATTACATTCGATTCGTGGAGAAAGGGAAGCCTCGCTAAGATTATTTGGACGAGATGACTACCCGAGGGAAAAACAAGCCGGTTCCTCTCTTCAATTTCTGCCTGCTAATATCAATACTACAGAACTTATAGGATACGAACGTTGTCATAAGGGGGGATACATCATTTACCTGCTCCTACACTTCAGTATTGTCTGTCATAAGGATAACTTTCATCTTATCTCATGCTCTCATGCTCTCTTTCCTCGCCACCTCCAGCCAAACGAACGTCGCCCATCGAATATCGATGCTGATAAAACCTCTCCCTTTCCATCCAGGTACTGTCATGCGAAGGTTGCGATCTGTAGTTCTGACCTCTTGCCTGGTCCTGCTCTTCTGTGGAGGAGGCACCGGGCGAGGTGTGGATTTGAGGGTACGGATTCACTATTTGCAAGTTACTGCGAGAGGTAGACGACTGAGACGGGAGAGGACTTGTATGACTTCGGTAGTGTCGGAGCATGTTCGACTTGACGTTGAACTCTTTGCTACATCCAGGAAATGAACATGGGTATGCTTCGTATCGCTTTAATAAGAGGATATACGAAAGGCTGATGGACTCACGCGTAGCGCCGGTATGGGTATTGCGATGGATGTTCAGGCTACTAGGACGGCGGAATCGTTTGTTGCAGGTCGTGCAGATATGCTTTTTGCTCTCGTCATCGTCGTCGTCCGATGAGTGTAGATGAGGAGGCGATAGAGAGGACCTGTGATATGAACGGCTATCCTCAGGCGAGGGTTTGCGCAGTGGCTGAGGAGGTACGTATGGGTGAGCAGGAATAAGTGTTGGAGGTGCACTGCCTTTTAGGCGAACTTCCGGTGAGACACGTAGCATGTGCTCTGCAAGCAAGATACACGCCACTAGCTGAGTATAGGATACCTCAGGAATAACAACGTCGAGCTGACCTGGAAACAGTTCGTGGATACTGGGGAGAGATGTGTTCGCGTTATGGTCCATTGTCACTGGGCACTGTGGTGGCGAGTAATAGAAGCTTTTGGGTTATGTACTTTCGTCTATTCCCTCAGAGACTCGGCGGTTATTCCCTTTACGGAACGGTGGTCCGATGGAAAGCATGTCGTTACGCCGCGTGTGTGTGAGGAATCTTTCATCTGTCCATTTTCATCAGTTAGAACTTTGTGTGACCATCACCAAATCCTTTTGTAGTGTCGCATTCTATACCGCACCTCTCACGGCGATGCCACAATCACGGTTTCGCAGTCTCCTGATTACTCTTCTCTGCCAGGGTATTACTTATACGGAAACTCTTACGCAAGAAGACCCTTGTCGATTTGCTGGTTGTAGATCCTGATACGTTGGCTGATACTGGGTCATTTTGACATGTATTGAGCTATTGTGATTCAATCCGAGTTCTTTCATGGCAGGGGTGTATCAAGTCTGACAATCTTGCTACAAGGAGGGTGTGTATCTAAATTTCATGACCGAGGATTTCTTCCATCATTTGGAAAGATGTTTGCGCAGTCTGTTTGCAGTACGATACACTACCGTTGGGTGTCACGGCATGTATATGATGTTAAGGCTTCACGGAAG
Source organism: Armillaria novae-zelandiae (assembly GCA_030435655.1). Taxonomy (NCBI): domain Eukaryota; kingdom Fungi; phylum Basidiomycota; class Agaricomycetes; order Agaricales; family Physalacriaceae; genus Armillaria; species Armillaria novae-zelandiae. Next base: position 53,859 of record JAUEPR010000080.1, on the reverse strand, counting down.
TTGAGATGACACTTGGATTCAAAGTCAATAGAAAGCAGTGTGATGCGCCGATTATTTCTACATAGGTATCATATACTTCTCGAGCCTATATATGCAAGAACGCTCCCTGCGACTAGCTACTTATGATACGTACGATCGGTATCTTCCCCCGGTGGACTCCTTGTTAATTATACTTCCGGGGAGCGTGTTTGCCTCTGCGTGTAGCACCGGCAGCGTTAGGTTCTCAATGAATCTGTTTTATCTCTACCGAACGTGAAGCCTGGCGCTCGAAAATCCGCCGGATTGGTCATTTCTGGGATACAGTAGAGCATCACGACAACACCACGAGACACTCGTGGAGCTACGCACCCTGTATTCAGTTTCGCCATCTTCCACACAATACGATATCAACAAATGGAGCCCGTGTGAAGGTGAAATTGCGTACTACTTATGTATAATAAAAAGCCTAGCGTATTGTATGCGACTATCCCGGTCGTCGGCCTATGGAAACTAATTTGATATAGAGCAGCGGAACAAAGGGCAAATCAGGTTAAGTACGTAACCGAATTTTTTGATCCTGTACGCTGATGATCTCGCCCCGTTGTTACCGATGATGGTTGACGGGATATGCGAAGACAATGATTAGTGTAGGTACAAAGTAACTACGCCGTAGGCTGTTCCCGGAAAAGGACAGGTGCCATCTGGATAGGTGCTCGCGTGTGATCATCGCAGGTGACAAGTGGTTTAAGTCTACTGCTACTATTCAATTATGTTGTTCCAATGTGGTTCGGTATTTGTGCTCTTTTGATAATATTCACGGCTCTTCATTGACTGTGGTTGTTTCTATCAGGTTGTCAAAGAGGAGCATATATTCCCGGCGCCGGGATCTAAGGTACCAACTTTTCCATGGCGGCATACACGCTGAACGATGTCCCCGTGTGTTCAACTTCATCCCGCTTGTTGGGCATGACAGGATTGATGCGCAGATCAAATTCCGCAGTGGAGGAGGCGGTTTGGTAAGTTCCTGAATACACGCTAGGCGAATGACTTCGGTACCGTTATGTTTAATCAATTATTCATTCGCTTAATTGCTCATTTGAGGCATCCTTTCGTCTCAGAATATGCGGTAGCGTAACTCGTAGAGGATCAAAAGTGTGGTTCCACTAACGCATGCGGCGAGGCTACCGTACGGCTAGAGAAACTTAGGGCTGAGAGTCTAGCCTGTTCATGGAGATGCCGGATAGGATACTGACTACGTTTGGCTACATTCAGGTACGTCACAACATTTTTTTGGCCCACATTCCAGAGTACATATTCTTGTAAAGCGGATCGAAAAGTCTTTTCCGTGTCGCGTTAGTGCATATGTCCGCTGCTCCTACAAGACAGCACCCGCTCTCATCTAGCGAAGTCGAGATTAATATCAGCACCGGCATCATAGAAGAACCAGGCGAGTTCTCGTGTACTTGTCAATAGGATTGCGTGATGCCCCCAAACCATGCTAACCGTGTAAAGATTTATGGGGAGACTGCATTGGCGAGCCAATGCTATGCTTGTAGCTGCGGGAAAGTTCCAGAAGTATGGCTCTGGTATGGAGGTCTTTTTATGTTTGAGAACTTTGATCGAGTTCACAGATGACCGCAGTAACGATCGCTACCTATACCGTTGGAATCCTCTTTCTTACGAGAGACACAGGACTCTATTTCGCTGTTGATGACTCGGGGTCCTTGCCGTCCTGGATACTATACATCTCGCCACCGATGTACGTATCGGTAACCAAGGTATGATCGAGCATCAACCTCTATCTGGTGCCCCCATGTGCCAACTGCGTGACGGCGGCTCTCCCACCAGGATTGAATGGATGTCTCTTCTACCCAGACTCAACTTCAAGTAGCCATATCTTTGACGTTAGATGAACGTGAAACACTCAACCCCACTTGCAGTCATATGCACAAAGGACAACTTATATGTATAGCATGCGGCAGGTTCTTATTCAAGGCAAATGTCGATGCATGTTTGCTAAGCGCTCAGGTTCGAAGATGATAAGCCCGTCTAAACAGCATGTGCCATCTGGATAAACGGCGGTTGACACCTTCTTTCTGCGTACGTCATTAAATAATTGGAAGGATGATGCCTTTTAGCAGTGCGCCTGTGTCTATGAGCTTCAACCCGTGCATCGCTAATCTGAAGGATAATCCAAGCGTTATTACTCTGATGCGCTACTTCTCTAGCAGGCCGTATCTTTAGAACCTAGTACGTCCTCCGACCAGCCCATGATTCCAAGTGAAGACCCGGGGGAAACGCCGAGGTAAGATGTTCGCCGCTGATTCTCCCACAAATGTTAATTCACGGATAATAGCTTGGTTCCCCGGCCTATATATGTCCCATAAGACCAGAGAGTAGGATCATTAAATAGGTCCGATCGGTATCAGGGATGTAGCTGACATGGCGGTGCTATCTCACTCCCATGGTTCCTCGCTTATCCCCACAAGAACATCCTGTACCTTTGTATCATGCAGGTGGGTCTGACAGCCTGAATGAAGCGCAAGATTTATCTACTGCTGGGTCTCCACTATCCGATGTTCTGTCTCATACCCAAGTTAAAGTCCGGATCTCACACGACCTCGAAGGAGGCCATTCGTGAGTATATCTTCTTGTCATAAAGTCTCGACGAGATTCGAACTGGTCAAATTAAGATACTGCGAGGAATGCCCAATTCCACACCTGACGTTCGTTCTATCACTGTCGTGATGTTATCACCATTGTCAATGATGCCTCGTGTGCAATCTTTGGATGTGGCTCCGACCATGCGCCTCTCCAAAATGCATCAAGTTCGTTCACAAGGACTCAACGGGTGTTTTTCTGACCATGTTTCCTGCAATCCACATCAATGACTTCTTGTCGTTCGTGATTATGGTGTGGATTGGCGAGTACAATCCATGTCATGTTGATTTTATCTCACGAATTTATTCTCACTTAGATTCCACTCGTACAAAGGGATATCTGCACCCGCCTGAATGCTCCAAGGGCCGCAGTGAATGGAAAAGCAACACATTAGGTGGCACAGGTGGCGAGCGCATCTTAGAGTGGTTTACTCGCAAGACTCATCGTGTGCCGGACACGTTTGGAGTCCTGCAGGAATTGTTATTAAATCGAGAGCTGCCAAGCGTTAGTGTTTAATCCGTTATATGTACACTTTCGCTTCCTGACTCGTCTTCAGAAATGTGTTTGAAGCCTGGCCCACTTGACATAGGATATCGGATAAGTTAGGCGTCTAAGCCATATGACAGGGCCATCACGAATATCCATGGCATTTCTCGGATCCATATTCCTGACACACCCAGGTGTATGCAGTACATGTAATCAAGGCAACACTAAAACGACTACGCTACAGACATGGGGACTATGAGATCTTTGGTCCCTCGGAATACCCTAGAACAGTACGGAGGTCGCATGCTGAAAGTCCGACTCGTTTTGCTACCAATGTAAAACTGCATTTGCTCAATTAGCGTCGAACTCATGAAAGACTCGCAAAAAGCCCTTACAGCTCGTGGCGCGTGCTTTAAACCTCCGTTTCCTGTCGAGCCCTTGGTACGTATTGAATCCTCTGCGGAGTCTTTTTTGGGCAAAAGCATTCTTTTCCATTGTACTGTATCTGGTCGTTGATGGTATAAATAGTGAGCAACCCATTCATTGCCTTTGTCACTATGCCGGAAGCCTCCCTTGTAGAATCAGCGTTGGCGGCTGCAGGCATGACAGCATTCAGCATGCTCTACCTCTCGCTACTCCCTTTCGTACGCCATGAGCCAGCATCTTCGCCTTGGCGAGTTGAATTTAAGTTCCTGCAGGATCTGCAGCATTGGCCTTCTACTTGGCTTACCCGAAGTCGGCTATACCTTCTGCGTCTTCCGTCTGTGCCGCATTCCTTTGAGCATCGCATCCGCAATCTGTCGCAGAAAAACCGGATGTGGTATTTCTCTTCCCTAGTGGAGATAACCGACAAATGAGCGTGGCGATTCTGCGCCATCTCGACGTTTCTCGAATTCATTGAAAATGGCTTGCGTTCAAAGTGGAGGATCCTGATTTGGAAGTCTCTCCTGGAAGGAAAATCTGCAACTATATTTATCTGCGTCGGATATTCTTTTGGCTGACATTCCGTGCTAGGTTATTATAAGTATTCGATATAGTTCTCGAAGAACCCCCGTAAGAATGGGCCTAACAGAAATGGCTTTGATCCTACCGGCCGGAGCTTTACTATCGATAGTCATGTTCTTAAGGGTCTACCTTCTTGAGACGCCGAAATTGAACACGTTTGTGGCTGCTTTTTACTTTTCTAGAAATTCATACGGTAATTGAAGTCCCTCCGCAGTTGCAACCCTTTACTTTCTTCATGGTCGACCTTTTGTGTACGGAACGTGGTCGAAGATATGTCCTGACCATGGGGCTAAGAAATCCCCAATTAGTAGGTTTCCCCGATGCGTAAGACAGCTCTGAACCCACATTCTGTTCTATAAACAGATGGGGTTTCCGTTAAGTAAAGGCCCTTTGATGTGTATTGCACGAGAAGATCAAGAATGTTTGAGCGAACGACGACAGGAGATACCCTGTAAACGAACTTAGAGAAGGTTCCGGCACCTTGCGACGCCAAGACATACTGAATGTAGGTATAAGGGTGCCGTATTGGCGTCCAGTACAATTAATATATTTAGTAGCGTCCGTACACCACTCCAACCTGTGATCAACCATCAAAAAAGTTCGTCAAAACGGTCATCATCGTACCTGACGATGTTCTGGCACCACTGTGGTGACATCGATCCCGGCGGTATGGGGACCTCGAGGCTACTTATTCTTGATAGATTTTACCACGGCCATCCCCATTTGTCATGTGAGGGTAGATGGGGGGCAGTGCCATTAGTTCGTTCGGCAGTTGTAGGCTGAAGAGTAATGCGGGAAATGTCACAGAACGCACACTTTGCCGAGGCCGCCAGGCAAAGAGTGGTTGTTCTTGAACTCGACACCAGAAAGATCCCCATTGTAAAGGTTGACCTTCAGAGCAGAGGATTATACAGCACTAGGCCCTGAGAATAGCGGACTGAATTTCCTTGTTGAATTTTCTAATAATGTGAGAATAAGTCTAGGAGCTACGGCTATTGTAAAGAAATGGCGCAGTCGGACGAGAACTAAAATTGATAGCCATAAAAGAGTGGTAAAAGAATTTGGCGCAATTGGTACAGAGTCCCGTCACCTCAGCGTTCCCGACTACCTGCACGATACCCCCGACACCAATACCATCGCTCCCTTCGATCATGTTATTAATATCGGGGTCTTTTCCGATTTCAGCCATGAGTCAACACATGCCTACTCTCGGCCTTCTCGGTCTTGGCCTCGGCTTACCAGTACTTTCTTTCAAGCTTCTGCTTTCTTCTTGTAGATACTAGAATATGGCAGAACATTGTAGAAGATTAATCACTCGACACCTCTAGTATATAAATGCTGTCTGTACCATTAGGATAACAAACTAATTTTACTACTCTTCAACGTCCACTCAACTGTGTGATTTAAGCATTATTGATCGGTTACGCCTACGGATCCCTCTTGGTCATTGGAACTCGGCTTACGGGCATCCTCGCTCACGACCTGGGTTTTACTCGAGTATTCATTCCTTCGTGTACTACACAAAATACCCTGGTTTTTAACGGATCAACAGCTCTAGAAGTGCTTTCAGGCTCCCATAAGGCTCGTTGTTGAAGGAAATGCTGATATATATATGTCTGTAGAAAACGCTGGCTCGTAACCTTTTGCGGCCCGAACCAGTGAGTATCAGATGACTCCCTGTACGAGGTTCTTCTACAATCTGGGTCAAGTCAGTGGAACCGTATCGCTAGGTCCGAGAGATGGAATGAGGAAGCGGTGGTGGTAGTCACAGATGTAGGTAGCTTACGGACAAGCAGGAAACTACGGATATGGTGCACGTGATCTCGGAGGGACCGGACCGTGGCAACGCTCCCATCAGCTCTCAGACAAAAATCTTCTAGGGAGAATTCTGAAAGATATTGTTCATCTTTGTCGAATGCGCGCTGCGGAAATGCGAGCATTACTATTGCATACACTACTGAAGACTCACAATTCTTCACGTAGATTCCTCACGATTTAGACATCCATTAATCAGTAGTTCGTCGTTGAGGCCGGCGTCTCTGCTACTCAACTTCGTTGGGCAGCAGGTTTTGTGCTCGTTGTCCACGTTACCCACGAATTTAGACGATGAATTAGACCTTTAGATATGTCTCAGGTTCAATGCGGCGATTCCAGGCCGGCTTCGCTGTTCGTACGCTCAGGTTTCCGGACAGGAAAAGGAAACTTATCTTTAATCGTCGTGGAAATTTCACAAACCATAACCCCCGTTTGACCGGTCCTACATATAACATTGCGGCAGTGTCATTTATCCTTGGACCCATCGTAGCTGCATCAAGTTCAAGCGCGAACTGTTGAGTCCACCTGTCAAATCATTCAGAAAAGTCAGGAGCCTCATAGAAACGTGCTGCCAGCATCCTTAGGCTTAATGTTTTCAGCTCGCAAGATCGAGGCTGTCTCAGTGCTGCAATGAAGTCTCCAAGTACAGAGGGGTTCGGCCCGAAGCTGATGGAGAACGTGGTGTATAAGTTTTCTAGTAACAGTGCTGGACTGTCAGAAGGTGCGAACGGGAGTGTAAGAAAAGAGGTTGGGAATGTAGTTGCGGTGGTTATAGGTAGGGATTTGAGCCGGTCGACGGGCAAAGAAACTGTTTAAGCCCTGAAATTAGTACGAAAAGTTGGAAAACAATATGGATATGGCGATCGGGCTAAGGATTTACCGAATTCGACGCGTAGATCGATAAAAGGGGGAGTCCTGCGAATCAAATCCTCACGGTCCCGAACTTGAGAATTCCGAAGAGATACCGCTCAAAATTAGAACAAGGGATACTGGGCAGTCGTCTCTGGGCAACGTTGCCAAGTCTACATCCGAGCCAGTGTCCAACTTCTCTATTTCGATCCTCCGACCTACGACCGGCGTTGACTCCGACTCATGGAACCTCAGGCGTCCAATCTTGAGCTCAGTAACTGTTATAGAGTGATTTTCCAGTAGGCCTAAAATAGTCAGCGACAGAAGAGAAAGTCAAGTTGGGCAATTTGAGCACCGTAAGAACATTGAACGTGGGAAGAATTGCTGTGTTGATTTTTTGTACGCTATTACTACCATACTATTACCGTCATATATTAGTATGCGGTCTTGCTTTCACGGGCCTGAAACGTGATAGTTCGTCCCTTCAATGATTATAACAGGAGCCAGATTGCCGAACTATGCGAAGTCAAGTGCGAATTTGGATTTAAAGTCTGCTCTTTGTGGTAACGGCATCGATGCAGTCCCGTTCAGTAGTCTAACATTGAACCAGGCCTATTGAATAGTCCTGAAGATTTGTAGAGTACGTCCAATTTATACTAGCCTACCAATCACTTGGAGAAGACCTCTGTGAACCATAATTACCTTGAATGTGTAATCATTGATGAATACATTGGATCTCTGAGCAGTGAGCCAAGGGGGAGTTCACGATCAGTAGTCAAAACAAATATCGATTAATATTACATGTCCAAAACACAAGGCGATACTAATTAAAAGTAAAGATTGGATTCATTCAAGACCGGGAAAGAGTAAAAGTGGTCGCAAAATATGCGGATTTGCGGGATCTATCAACAGTACTCCAGTCATCAGAGAAATTTCACTTCTCATCTCTTCAAGCCTTTGTCTGAATCTTCGAACCTTGAAACCAAAGAAGGAAGCAGAGCGACGAGCGTTCGCAAGACGATGTTCGATTATCTGTATGTGCACTTCTATCAAATTGCGGAATGTCGGATGTAAAAGTGCCGTGGTTAAGTGCTCGAATCTATAAATAAACTCAGACGTGAAGATGGAACACTTGCAGTGTGGATGCGACGGAGGACGGTGTGGAGAGAAGCCAAACTGTTGCCATGGGGTCCTCGGTTCGTTCGGTTATGTAGAGTGTTTTGAGTCTGTGGAGAGGGAGAGAAGCTGGGAAGGTGTAAGCTTGATTACTTCCAGTGAGAACTTACGTACCTGGTCGATCTTTGGATGTTGTGATGTTGTGATGTAGATCGATGAGATGAGGAGCGCTCTGAACGAGATCTTCAAAGTCATGTGGAGATGCCTGTTCAATATCGGCCACTCGTAAGTCTTTAAGCGAGACAGGACAGTCATCTCTGACGAGGACCGACAAATCATCTGCCGATTTCGTCCGTAGGCACTCCAGTCTGACGCCACGGCCCACGGTGTGGAAAGTCAAGTGGGATTCACAGAATGTATTCCCACCAACTGTCATGGTCTTGAGCGTGGAGGGGAGACTCGCGAGTATCGAAAAATAGTCAGCCACCGACCCAAATGTCAAGTTAGCAAACTCGAGGGCATGGAGGACTATCAATGAGGGGATAAGTGTGGTGTTTTCAACGGGACAGTCTCTCATTATGATGCTGTGTACTCTGGTGCACCACGGGAGGAGTGCTTTGGAGAGATCGTCTTTCAGCCCGTCTAACACGACCGTGCGAAAACATGGAACTGGGGCTTGCTTTTGGAAATCTGCAAGGAACTTGGAGCATGACGAAAGACTCTCATGGCCTCCGTGAAGGGTCAAAGTGCGGAAGAAACGACGGATGCGGGCTGAGCGCCAGATTGACGATGTGAGAGAAAGAGCTTTGAGGGTCGGAATATCGAGATATGAGGCAATCTCGTCAAAGAGCTCGAGAGGGAGCTCCTCGAGATCACAGAGGATATGTTCTTGGAACATGGGATGATGGGATCGAGAAGACAACGCTGGCGACGCGAGAGAACGGTGGTATGTATGTGCCTGCCCAAGGATAGGCGCTATTTGTAATCCCGTTGTTCACTAATGGTCAAAGAGCCCAGCGATGACCTATTTGGGGAATTGCACTGCCTTTGCATTGTTTTGCGTGAGGTATGCCGGGCGTTGGCTGTCCTATTTTTGTTCTGCACAATACTGCTATGCCTTATTATTGTTTATGACATGCGGTAAGGCAGACAGTATTGTGCACATGGACCCTTGTTGTGGCGCTCTCAAAGAAGTCGGCACGATCTATAGACAGGGGTTAATGGTCGTCACCTGTGGCAGATATTTTTCCGGAGTATATACTTGAGAGAACGACGCCACGGAGGCTGAATGGGGCTGAGAGTGCGATAAATATTCAGAGAGGCGTAATTTCGTTGAGTATGCAAGCCGAAGGGGATCGTTGTGGGTGCGCAGCACCTTCAAATCTTGCCGATCTGATCAATGAGATATACTTTTACGTCCAAAAGTACTGCCTTTGACGCCTATAAGTATAGTCTATCTTCGCTGCGAGCACCAAGCACTTATGGTTCGATATCAATGTCGCGAAATAATACTCAAGAGGTCATGGTTTTCAGTTAGGCAACCTGATCTTCGAACTCTGAGATTAGAAGGAAATTCATTGGAGTTGATGTTGTTTCAAGCTATGACCTTGGTAAGCACTGAGAATCATAAACTTTTCAGGTATCGACAAAGGATGAGGGGGTAGTTGAAACTTGATGGCGCTACACAGACGGTCGGCCGTAGTTTGTTGTAAAAGTGCGCACCTCGACCCTCTAGCAGCTTTTTTGCGTGCGTGCAAATCTATTGATGACCGTAGTCATGATATAACAATTAAGGAATCCGAAAGATTGGTACGGAAGGCTAAAGAAATAGATTGAATACTATCTTTTGAGGCCGATGCATTAGGATTGCTGACATGGGTGGAACGTGGAACGTAAAAGAAGTCGGGAAGAGGGGTATCGCAAGGTGTGGGTCGCGGCCGGCATCCGAATCGGTCTGTATTGATCGGTCCATTCAACCGAACAAACAAGACGCGACATTGAACTCCGACTACCATTGCCATAATGTCAACGTCTTCTGTCTCTCCCTTTCTCGCTGAACTTTTTCCTGCGGCTTCTCGAACTTCAGCAATTATCCAAACCTCCTATTACCTGGAAGCCTGTCAATGTTTGGGACTCCTTGCCATACGTGGAGCGTTGCCCTTTACATTAATACATCACAGTAACTCCGCGATCTTCTCAAGAATGACACAATTTTAGGCAAAAAAGAATGCGAAATATGTCATTGATAGTTCTGCCAGTCTCATTGAAAACTGGTTCAAGTTAACTGGGTACGTCGCTTTGGTCCTTGGCCATTCTATCATCCCCTGAAAAAATGTATTTATTGTCTTCTGGTAGATATAAGATAACATCGCTTATCGTCACCAGAGGGCTGACCTTCAAGATGTGGGCTACATGCCCCAATATTCATAATACAACGCCGTCGCCTCTGCAGACCATAGCTCTCAAGTTAGCGGAAGGACTCTACCTCATTGTTGACGAAGATATGACAGCTCTCACCGTTCGACAGAAATCGCATACACGTCTTTATCATTCAGAATCTACCTCAGCTGGTGGCATATCAGACGATGAGAAAATGAATCTGAGTTTCTATCCGCTACATCTTAAGGTGCGTAGCTAGTCAACACGCCAGCTTTCCTTCACTCATCGTCACGAGTAGATACAGAAGGGCTGGCTACATTGTATGTGAATTCGGTCATGCATTTGTATCTAATGGTAGTCGCCCAGCGGTGCAAAGAAGGATCCTCCACGGTTTCCGAGGCCGGTGTCCGAAACGTTATCCCCCTTAACAATCTAAAACTTTCCGTCTTTCGAAGGACGCGCACAATGCTCGCAATGGTGTTCTACTTCCCCTACTGCGTGCTCATCTGGGTGACAGAAAACGTCGGCCCTTCTCAGAATCTCGTCGTGGACCCCTGCGCATCTGGTTTCGGAGGGTCATCAAGTCGCTTCATTCCATATCTTTCTTCTTCGCTACCCTTCGACTTCACCCATCCTTGATTCTTTGTTTCCGTCAACCACTTGATTCAAAATCCATTCTCAGACCGTACGGCGGCACACCTTTCTCACAAAGGGACACTACCTGTTAAGAGAGCAAATCCCTGCCGGGATGGATTGCCATGAGTGCGACGATGGAATTAATTATGCAGGAAGTGATGTTAGCAAGCCCTACGAGTCATGCCCTGTAGAACGTATATTGTTCGATTCCACGAGGGCGACTAGCATTTTGAGGATGAAACAGATTTCTTAAATGAATCGCAGCCCCTAGGCTCCTAACTCATCGGCCCGTCCAGCCGAGTGAACTGATACAAACAGGGACGCGTCACCCGTCTACCGCCATCAACCTTCATCGTTCTCGCCCAGCTCTTTCCCCGAAACCAGTAAAATGTCATACCCCCCTAAGAACTCGCTTCTCCAATAGCATGGCTGCAGTAACTCCGTTCGTCTTGGTTCGATAAGGCTGTACCTGCGGAAGCTCCGTGACTGCCGCTGGACGGCGTAGAAGGTATGCGTCTCCAGTGATTTCTGGACTTCATATTTTCCTGAAATCTGAGTGAAAGCCCAGGGATGTGCGCACGCTGGAATGTTATTGTGGTATAAATATCTTAGAACTTCTTATCAACCACTGGTTTCAGGTTCGCACGCTGTTTTATAGTGAAGACTCCTCGCGTCGGATATGCCTTGGCGGCACTGAGCTTCATCCTCTCGCAAGAAATCGGTCCCATCTAATCGGAAATTCTTAGCGTCATATCTGTATGCCTCCTTTTATCAGCTTTCCTTGTATTCAACTTTGCGCTCTCAGGTTACGTTGCCACTGAAGCTTTCCTCGTGAAAATTTTTCATACTCAACATGCATATCACCGGACCGCATTATGCCGCACAAGTCACATCCGAATGCCATATTTCGATAAGCGTCGACTTACTGAGCTGGCCACCTCGCTCGTGTCCAGTTATCAGGACGGTGTCCAGGGAACCGAATGTTGGTGTTTAAAATCAGACGATCGAAGTATCCAAGGATGCAGTCATCGAATATTGGACCGAAAGTGTGAGTAAAGTTGAGACGCGTGACACATGAGGACTCTCGAAAATCCGTCTACTCACGTTCAAACCAAGCGAATAGCCTATCGCCATCGTGGACTACACAGCAACAATGTATGGGCGACCTGGTCACGCCATCATGAACACATAGCAACGAGTCCTGTTTCTTTAGGACTGATGATGAGCGCTGGGAAAGCTTCTCACAAGACACGGCGCATGCACGTCCAAACTCTGAGGGAAAGTTGTCAAGTGTGGGGCTGGAGAAGTCTTGGGGCAGAGGAGTGATTCTCAACACGGACCTTGGACGCTATTCTAGACGTCATAAATGAGGGCCAAATCGGAACGGCGACTGTACTTGACAAATGAGTCCGGATTAACCGGGCCGTATTTGATCCCGACTTCCCGCGGCTTCTTTTTGCTTCTCTTCGCTACTATGAGTCCCATCTCCTTCCTAACTCCGAAACCTTGGGTATTCTGCTGACCATCCTACACGATGCTACAATGCGTTCAAGCAGGCTGATAAGCAAGTTCGGTGATGATGAAAGTATGTAACTTTCGATTGCCACTGTCGTTAAATGCTTCTTAGCACGTCTTGTACTTAGCCTTTTTCGATCAAGCCAGCACCGGTCGTTAAGTATAACATAGCTTTGCTGGAACAACTTGGCCCGTGTGCAGTCAACGCGCTCTGTATCCTTGTGGTCAGGATACTCTTCTTTATAATGTGACAATGTAACTGCGGCTATTGTTCTCATTGACGACGGACCTAGATACACTGTTAACAGCACAGCAACAATATTGATAATAACAAATTACACCTTGTCTGTGCTTGACCCGTGCACTTTCATTGAACATCTATATAAACTGGGCGCCACACAATGGTACGTACCCACCTTGGTTTTCGGACCTGCCACCATGCCTTCAATGGCTCAACAGGATCTCCACTCCGCCCTCGAAACCCTCCCTCTTGAGTTGCTACAGCATATCCTCTCACTTCTTAACATTTCCACTCTAAAGCGTCTGTCTCTCGCGTCCCGGAGCCTACGCGCAACGTGCTTTCCGCACATCTTCCGTGCTGTGTTCTTGTATGGCCCTACTTGCACGTTCGTCGATGATTTCAACGAGCGGGCTCCGACTAGGATGCACACGCTGGGGTTGACCTGGATTATAGAGGATATCTCTGCGAAAATCCCTCCATGGTGTGTGGAGGTTCATACGTTGAAGATCAGTAGTGGCAATATTCGAAATACGGTTATCATCCCGTCCTTGAGCATTCTGAGAGACCTAGAGTTATCTCGCTTGACATTCTGGGTCATGCATGACTATTTCAGGCTACTGGCGAATCTCCCTCCGACGTTGAAGAAACTCTCTGTTCATGGGATTCAATTCCGATTTGAGGATTCCGGGACGGGTTGTTACGCGACGGTTCATCGAGGGGCTGTGATAGAACACCTGGAAACGCATTTGGGGGAGGACTTGACGATACTCTTGAGGGACGACTGTCCTATCTCATTCAAGTCCTTACGAGTGGCGTATGTTCCACAATGCCGTCGGCATGATCTCGAGGCTCTTGTCCAGAGGACTCCGCATCTCGTCGACCTCCGCCTCGACATCGCAACACCAGATGATCGACCAGGTTCGTGTTCCATCATTTTAAAACAAAGTACTGAAGCTCAAACCCTCCGAGTCTCTCTCCCTCCCACTGGACTCAGATCACTTTCGATAACCGACGGAACCGAGATCTCCGACACACTGATCGAGCTATTCTCTACACTTTCGACACTTGAGGTCTTGAACATCACGTTCCCGCTCCGCTGGCTAGTGGGTACATTAGATACTTTTGCTGCAGCATTGTCGCAGCCGGGCTTCCGTAATTTGAAGGGATTGAATTTGCAGGTGATGAAATCGGTTCATTGTGTTAACCGATCGGTGTTTTTTGAGGAAAGATTGGGGAGACTTCGATGGAGGCTTGGGGAGCTGGGGATGAGTCCGAAGATCAAGTTCACGGCAAAACTAGTGCCGGATCGTAGCGTGTCCGATATTATGCGGAGGTTATACTGACTCTTACTGATGAATGAGGATTTTTTTTTGTGTCGTTCAAGGATGGATCACGAATGTGTCCTCAAATGTTTTTAGAAAGTTTGAAAGTGAAATAATATAAGCTGACTTCCTGGGTCATGCATCTTGAATACGTCCCAAAAATAGCTTTGATCGTGTGGGTCGGGTGACCCACCTCGCCCTGATTGGTGGCGATGATTTTATTTTTGTCCTCGGCCTTGCCTCGGCCACGATCTTACGTGCGCATGAGTTCCTGTCACAGCCATAATTATGCAAGCAGGTGTCTCGATAACGGATATGCACTGGAGTAATTCGCTTTCGGTACATAGACTGTGCGGTTCTCATCGCATTCAATTATAGCCCAAATTCCAGGGCCAGATACAGCAGGCTCGAGTGGGAATATTGCCTCGAAATGGATCCTTTGCTACTCCAAGCCATCCTGCAGTGCCTCAATCAGATAGCGCTCTCTCGAGAATATTTCGTATGTCCAAGGTTCCTCAGTTATGTGCAAAAAAAACTACTAGGAAACTAAGCATTTCTGCATCCGTCTACTCGCTACGTCCTATGGGCGAAAATACTGGAAAGGCCTTTGCCATATAATACGTATAATGGGAGTTCGAGATCTCCTTCTTCAAGACCAATTACCTGTCACATCTATATTCGTTCCCAACTCCTCAAGCCTACGTTGGAAAGTTCGAGCCAGTTCACGAAATTCCAGCAAAGAAGTTTCCAAAGACTCCCAAGAATCTAGTGCCGTCGATTCCAGGATGAGCGATTTTAGATTGCGGAATTTCGGTCTCGAGAGCTTCATTGCTAAGGGTTTGAGTTTACCCATTGGAAGAGACCAGGTCAGTGACGGTTAAGGTTTCGAGTGTGGATAGTATGTCAGGGGGTGTGGAGAGTAGTCGGTTAACTGTGTCGGCGAGTTTAGGTTCGAAGTTTACGGTGAGTGATTTGAGTCTGATGAGAGGGAGAGAATCTGGTTCGATTTAAACTTGAGTAGTGAAATTATACGCAGAAGAATACATACCTGGCAGTTGTGATGGCAAAGTGAAGAAAAGCCTCAAATCGATGAGATGCGGAGTTATCTCGAATAGGTCCTCAAGGTGTAGCGGATTGCACTGTCGAATCCCTGCCACTCGTAAAGACTTGAGGGAGATTGGACACTGGTCTTGAAGGAGCAGGAACAAGTCCATACTAGTATCAGTCTCCAAGTGCTCGAGTTCAACGCCACGACTAACGGTAGTGTATGAACTATAAGATCTGTTGCGGAATATGATCCCATGAAGTATCAGCTTCTTCAGTGTCGGAGGGAGATTGGAAAGTAACTTGTAAAAGTCAGCCACAGTCCGGAATTTCAAGGAAGACAGCTTGAGGTCTTTGAGGAAGGTTAGGGAGGGAAGAAGGAGGGTGTTGCTAGTAGTGCCTCGTTCAATTTTCATGGTGTGAGCTGTTGCGCACCATGGAAGGAGGCCGGTAGAGATATTCTTCTTCAACCCTTTCATTCTGATAATGCTGAAGCAGGGTGTGGGAGCCCTCCTTCTGAAGTCGGAAAGAAATGTGCATTTTCGACGAGATAATCGCAGTGAGAAAAAGAGAAGAGGAAAGCATATGGTGTGGAAGGTGGACGATGTGAGTGAGAGGGATTTGATTGAAGTAATGCCGAGGTGCGAGAGAATCTCATAGATGAGCTCGACAGGGAGGTCGGAGTATCGATACATGGATTGATTGAGAAACTCTGGGCGTGTGCGAAATTGAGAAGATAAGCGTGTGGCTTACTTATATGGTCATGTACAACTAGATTGAAAGAATCACTCGGCTTATTACGGCTGCCTTCATTGTATTGGGAAGGCCTGTTCTTGTTACATGAATGGCTGATATTGCATTGTTCTTTTCTAACAATCAAAATAAAAGACCGCTGCCGGGACTGACCGTTCGACAAGAAGAGTGAGGACTTGTACCTGACATCGTGGCTTCTCTCAACTAGGGTCACCTTCCGCTTAGACATACATATTTCAGCTAATCTCCTTCTATGCTAGGAGATTTATAAGTAGTACTTTCCTGGGAGATGATTTTTGGTACGAGGCAACTTCCGAGTCCACAAAATGTGAGGGCAAGGACCTTAAATTTTGGAATACAGCTGCTCCGGTTCACGCTCTTTGTCTGATCCGGTTATTTATGTTACAGGCACTTCGAGTCCACGAAAGCTGTCGATTGCATGAGGCTAATTATCTTCCCCATCGCGCATCTTTGTCTCGTACACATCAAGTGCGCATGCCAATGTGAATCAGCGGCGTATTGAGTGGTATCGACGATTCGATTCCGAGAGCTGTCTATTTTTCAAAAAACTTAGACTATTTCAGGCATCTTCGCATCACGGATCACCTTTCGGTATGGTTCGATTCCGTGTGCCCACTTTTCTTGAAAGGATTTGAACGTTGATGATTTTTGCATCTCGTGCCGGTCCATTGGCATCCCTTGGAATTTGAGGAAAACTTCTTGTCCCTTTCTGCTCGTCAACTTCTTTGTGCAAACTATGGCTTAAGTGATGACCCTCTTAGGGGCCATGGTGCCACGGAAACCATCAGCTCGGGAGTAAATATCTTCTGGCGTCGGTCACTGAGAAATCCGATAAGTACCGATGAACAATGGAAAGGTGCTCAAACTGACATCCCTGACTAGTCAGTACTTATTTTATTGTTCAAGAAACTGAACATTCGAAATTGAAAAAAAGCAAACGCGCATCATGTCCTAAAAATAGGCATGACAGCGCTAAACTGTCGGGTCGGCTCGTGCTTGTTGAATTATGAGGGTTTCGTTTTTCTTTTCTTATCCACCATCAGCATTGTTTCGTGCAGCCTGAATATCCTCTATCTTTCACTCGGTCCCTCACCTGATGTGGTCTCAGGCGCTTCATTTGCGCCTCATAGTAGATACCTCACTCCCAGTGATGGGCTACGGGACATATATTTTTTTCTGTTTGGCTAGAGATATACGTACACAACTGTGACCGCAACTATGCGTATTTAAGACACTATTCGGCGAGGACAGGATATCTGAGATCAGAACATTTCAAGAACAGCGCTCCTGAGTCGTCGGTCCGGTGAGCCGGAAAAAGCGATGCAAATAGCGGTACACATGTCTTTCCCTCTGACCATCACCTTCCACCCTCCGTCATTCTCACTTCGATGCTCAAAAATGCATCTCCTTTCCAAAATCTTGTGGATTGTGCATATAAATCTCTGCAAGAACTCGCTTCTCGAACGATATGGGCTACTTTCTATCGATTGGATGGTCTTCGAGAGAATGTGATTCCTACTTGTAGCTGCTGTGTCCGACATGCATCTGCATCGCGCGCGCCGTCAAGGAATTCAGGACCTCATCATGTTACAAAAAAATTATGGAGTTGGTGGTGTCCAGGTGCCGGTGATGGTACGTGTTTGCAGTTTCAATGTGTCACATACTTATATCCATAATTGCCGTCAGATTCTCATAGGGAGGCGTACTGGAATGTTGGCAATGGTAACGGTGCATCCTCTGATATTCCGCAACACGTTGCCCTTGCAATGTCCGACTGTGTTTTTACTCATCAAAGTTCCGCCCATTCACAAGACAAATCGGGCTTGGTGATGTTGGATGGCCTCTTAAGACGGTTTTTTCTGCCCTGGTCCCGTGTAAACTACAATTAAAAGTACTACCTTGAACCATCCGAATTAATTGTCCTGCTGGTGCGTAACTGAAGTAACTGAAGCTGTACGTTGTACACCTGTTGATTCAACAATGTGGCTGATGTGCCTATCAGAACGCTTCTCTTCTAAAATCTCTCTTCATTGCGCAGATTTTGATCACGGACACAGCTTACCGCCTCTCGCTGATATTCACATAGATGTTAACTAGTCCCCACTGCCTTGAACAGAGTTCTTCCCATCGTCCTCGTTGAATCAAACAGCGGTGCTGGCTGTGGCAGCACTGTCGAGAATTTCTATTGCCGCGATGCTGTATGCGATAGAATATCTCCTTCCTGGAATACAGCTCTAGCGATGGCAGCGTGGAATACCGGGACTTGTGTCATCTCGACCATCACACTGTCATACTAGGGATCAAATCAGAACGGACATGGTGGTGGCGGTCCCGGTCCCAATAAAGAATGGAACGACTGGGTGCACAGCCCTGACACTGTTTGTCATGTGCTGCGGCCATAATGGTGATCGGATGACGGGCAACCGTATTCATTTCTCTGTTTTACCCCTACGTGTTTACAGCCCGAAGTTCGGATGTGTGATAGGCAACATTCGAAGTCTAATCTCAGCTCTAAAACGTTTCTCGTTCATCCTTTGCACTGGCGTACTGACATGGTATTCGGCTGACTTGTTGAATCAATCAGTTTGATACTATTGTGACGGTAGAAGGATTATTCTGAGTGGATGCTGTCAACCTTCTACTGGTGCGGTGAAGGCCCGATCCATTGTTCTTTTGATGCAATCCTATGCATTGCTGTGGAAACCGCTGTCGTGTTCCACAGAATAAAAAGACACTACCTAACACCTCAAATGCTACAGAGAACCATCGGTCATCTAAATTCCAGCTTCAGACACATTTCTTAGGTCGTGCTACTGAATTGAACGATACCATGACCGAAATTGTCTTTCATGGATTAAACCTCTTTGTGAGTACCCTCACCCTGTGGCTCCTTTTATTTGAATTCACGAACGCTATATCTCTTTTCATAGAATATGGGAAAATGGATCTGGCCACAGAATACGCCACCTGACTTACTAAACTTCCCGCTGCTCGATGATGATGTAAGTAAATAGTGAGCTTCCAAAAAATTATCTAAACCCCGAAGCAGGATATGTCTTCAAAGAAAGTGGATAATGTCCCGGGACAGCGCGAGATGCGGCTGATTGAGCACGAGAAAGAAAATATCACATTGCCGGAACTTGATTGTCAGGCAGTCTCGACAAAGGAGTGGCGCACAGGAGACGACATATCTCGAAGAATGTATCAATGCATCTTCGACAAGATACGTTACCGCATTGGAGTCCACTACATATATAGCGTGAATCCGTCGCCACTGTTCGAAGAAGACAGCAATGATGTCAATACTACGGTCAGTAGACCACTTCTCCTACTAGTCCGATACTGACGTACAGATTTGTAGCCACTTCAAACTGCCGAGCGCTCCAGGTACTGGGCGGTACTAATAGGCATTGATGCGTATCAATCACGTCCGCTACGGGGCTGTGTGTCAGACGCATTGTTAATCGAGAAATATTTAAAGGAGGAAATCGGAGTACCTCAAGAACGAATTCAGCTACTTCTTGGATCGCAGGACACATCATCCAAAGACACATCATTCCCTTCCCGCACCAATATCATGGAAACACTTCTCAGTCTCATTGAAAACCCTCAAATTGAGGTTGGGGATAATATCATCATCTACTTTTCCGGTCATGGCGTGGGCTACTCCTCCACTGAGTATCACCTTGGTGACACGGAGGACAACCGTAGACTTGGTGGTATGGATGAATCCATTGAAGCTATCTGTCCCATTGACAGAGATGGTATTGATAGCAGCGGGTTACGAGTTCCTGACATCAGCGACCGGGAGATCAATTCCATCTTCCAGCAGATATCTCGCAGCAAAGGAGACCAAATCACATTCTTCCTGGACTCCTGCCACTCTGGTGTGCATGTCCGGTGTTTCCCGGAACCTGGGACCTGTACAGTCCCTCCATTACTGCGCACATCTCTGAGGAGGATGTTACATATGGCAGACAAGAATCTCCGCCGATATCCTTCCTACAAGTCGATTTTAGCAGGTGATTGGAAGCCGGATATGTCTTCCCATGTGATTCTTGCTGCTTGCAAGGAATACCAGATTGCAAGAGAAATGGAAAGCGAGGCAGGGTGTAATGGGATTTTCACTCGGGCACTTGTTGATGCACTGAGATCCGGGAATCTGAGTGGCAACTCAATGTATATTGATCTTCTCTATTTGCTTCCATCGAGGGGCCGACAAATGCCCGTTGTTGCTGGTAAAAACAAATGTGATCGTCTGTGGTTTAGGACTTAGGTGCATAGGATGTGCTTCTGCTTTTCCTCATTCAAAATGGAAATCTTTCCACTAATATTTAACAACCCTTGATCGTTTATTGTACATAGCTTTTTGTTGCGACTTGCGATCCATGTTGTAAAGCAATATTGTGTTCACATACCAGGACATATTGACGTGGTATGGAATGTGATGGCATGTACCAAGCCCGCCAAGTTTTGGATGTGAACCAACACTCAATGGCTCTGGAATAATCTTCACATGACCCATATCTTCCTGTTTGCCAAGTTAACATCAGCGGTTCATGATGTCATTTGGTTGTCCCAAGAATAACACTGACACTTTTTATCATCATCACTATCAGCCTTGAAACTGGCAGTATCCTCATCATACAGTCGTCACATAATATAGAGCAGGTTCTTGGATTCAAAAGATTGAATGACGATGACAACTAACATATCGAAGAGATGGCTGGCATAGTCGCTAAAAGATTAGATTGTTTGGTGCGGTTCAATAAGTCGAGTATGTTATGTTCTGGAGGGTAAGGCTGAGCATTAGACTGAGAGAAGCAAACGTAATGAAGGCAATATGTAAGCGTAGTCTGTCGCGTGACTGCATGACATTGACATGTGGCGTGTGAAATACTTTCCAAACAACTTTCAATGCCTGGGTATGCCGACTATTACTTGTACCACTTTTGTGGCCACAGCACATGGCGTGCCATGTCAGGGCTGCGGACCCGGCCGTTCCTTATTGGGACCTGGCGCCGGTACTACCACTACCACTACCGCCACTAACAATGGGCACTTTGAATTGGCTTTGACAATTAAACCACCATGGCCCCGCTCCCGTTCACAGAATCATGGCCTGGATGATATGCCGGTTCCTCTTGATGCTACTACACCGGCCTCGAGAAAAGTGCGATCTATTTTGGTCGTCCTTGATGAACAATAGAAGGTGCCGTGTTGCTGACGAAGGAAGAAGCAGGTAAGGTTCATTTACTTTTTACGTCCAGTCGGATTCTCATCGTCGCATTCCGGTATCTACTGCGACCAGGATTACTAATCACAGGCACCTTTTCTATCTGGACAGACAACTCATTTTCGTTCTCTGCACCCTTTATATTTCAGCAAATGTCTAGCTCTTCACTTGACCCTTCTCCCATGACGTCACCGCTGATTGTGGGTTCATATAATCCACTCCTCGTGCCGTGCTCTCTGACACTCAAGGGTCGACTCCCTTCAGGACAATCGGGATGCGAAGGGTCCCGACAACCGAGAGAGTCATCACAGCATCGAACTTGACGCAGTATCGGCAAGGAGTGTGTGGTTGAAGTTGGACCTTTTTCTGCTACCCGTGATAGCCATGTTCTATTTCCTGTCGTTCCTGGTACGCATTTCATTGCTGCAGCAATTCCTTAGCCCACAGGAAGTCGCCATAGGACAGAACAAATATCGGGAATGCACGCATTGCAGGCCTCCAACGTGACCTTCAAATGACAAACAAGCAGTATAGCATTGCTTTGACTGTCACATATGTCCCGTATATTCTTGCAGAACTACCTTCAAATCTGCTCCTAGGAGTACGTCGATTTACAAGTCCAGCGTTCTTAAACTTATTAGCAACCGCCCAGGTCGTGGGACCGAACTATCTTCTTCCCACCTTGTTAACCATCTGGGGCGTCGTCACCACCCTTCAAGGAGTAGTTACGAGCTATGGTGGCCTCCTTGCCTGCCGATTTTTCCTCGGACTTTTCGAAGGTGGTGTCTTCCCCGGATTAGTGTTATATCTCACGTATTTCTACCCTCGTGCCAAGATGACAACTAGAATATCTGCTTTTTTTGCCTCTGCGTCACTGTCGGGGGCATTCTCAGGACTTCTCGCGTATGCCATTATTCGCATGGACGGCGTAGGTGGACGTGCGGGGTGGCGATGGATATTTATCCTCGAAGGTGCCTTTACTGTTGCTTGGGGCCTTCTGAGCTATTTCCTCATGCCTCGAGATGCTATGGCTGCGAAATTTCTACGTCCAAAAGAACGCGAGTATGTGACCAGTCTGGTCGTTGAGTCTGGTGGAGAGAGGTTTGAATGGAGAGAAGTGAGGAAGGCATTCGTCGCACCGCACGTTTGGATCTTGGGTATTATATTCTTCTTTTCGGGTTCAGTCCTTTATGGCTTGGCCTTGTACGAAGGTTTCGTACCATATTGTTGCGATTATTCTGACTCTTTTGTTCGCAGCTTCACCCCATCGATTGTCCAAAGTCTGGGATACACTGCTGCTCGCGCTCAGCTGATGAGTGTACCGCCATTCGCAGCCGCCTTTGTAATGTCAATTACGACTTCTTACCTATGTGACAGACTTCACATCCGTGGACTTGTTTGTATCGTAACTTCCATCATTGCGTTGGTAGGATTCATCATATTCCTCTCCTCGTCATCAGCAAAGACTCAGTATGGCAGCCTCTTTCTGTCGATACCTGGTGTGTATACCTCTGCTCCAACGCTTTCGACATGGAACTCGACGAATTCAGCACCGCATGTTCGCCGTGCGACGGCTATTGCCATTGGTTTTATGATGACAAACGCAGGGGGCATTTTGTCTACCTGGTTACTAGGGAGCTTAAGCACTGCGCCGAAGTATGTACTTGGAACGCGCGTGATGGTAGCGTTCAGTGGTGGGATGGCTTTGGGGTCTGCATTATGCTTATGGTATTTCGTCTGGATGAATCAGAAGAAGAGGAAGATGATAGGTCAGGAGGTTCGAGAGATGGATGGAGATTTGGATCCGACGTTTGCTTATCTATTATGATGGTAGTTTGTTTTCCTTTGTTCGTATGGTGGTCGGCGCTGAGTATTCCATCCTGTTTCAGATTGTAACGGGTATTGCTGCTGGATGGGAGCACACATTAAGAGGCCGCCACGCCGTGCTAGTATTAATTTCGCCTTCATCGATCATTCATCGTAGAGTCTGCATGTCATTGTTGGTAACGGTGATATAACAAACACCATCCTAGTACTTATGAATCATCTACATGTTGATATTATACATGGATTCACTGACAGATAGTTTATATCGGCCCTATCTCGGCGAGCGCTGCCTTTGGCTGCAACTGGCGATTCATGGTTTCTTCTAATGTTGATGAAGATAGGAGCAATTAGTGGCGGTACTCAGGCGGTCAGGATTAAAATTAGCATGACTGTTAATGTTGTACATAACCCGAACACAAATTATCTGCCTTTGGTAGCGGTGTTACATAGTAACAAGTCCAAGAGAAATTTACGTATTCCAATTAAGGGATCCTCAAAGCCTCACGTATGACCAAAGAGATGGATTAAATACATCTTTGCACGCCAGAGTATCAATATTGCCGACGTGAAAGGAGAGAAGAAGGTTATTGGAGGGACACACCACAGTCGCGGTCACCCGAATAAAATACAACAGCGAATACACGCCTTTCCTTCCGGCTATCATTGTATCACCATAACCCATCCATTATCCCAGCCAAGGATTACTCTCCAATACCATTGTTTGATTGACAAGTGTCGCGCATGTTCTGGATCCCGATCTACGGTTGACTCGTGTCAAGGAAGGAATACTGTCCGACTCGGACTTTATCTCATTTACTTCACAACATCGATTCCATTACCTGGTCATCAGTGTATGTTTTTTTTTTGATAAATGGGTGACCCTAATTTGATGATCCTCGCACGTTTGTGAGGATTCCCTACCATATTCGGGTGAACGGCTTGACAATTACTGTTCATCTCAACAAATACAACGACCGAAATGAAAGGGGCAACAACTCCACACACCTCCGGCCAACGTCGTTTTCCTATCCATGTCAATGGTCACCTGTATCTCCATAACCTTTTCCTGCCGCTTCAAGATCACTCCCTCGAATTTATCAGCATAACCATTTTATACTGTCGCACTGATGCAAGCTGACCTTGAAGTCTACTGCCTTGAATTTGAACTGACCGTCCGTAAATACCACCACGCGAATGGACAGTGCGCTGAGCCAATCTTAGGCAGAGATCGAGAACGTTACTATCTATTATGGATGGCATAACGGGGGGATAGAGAATATCTGTACGACTGCATCAGCGAGCTCAGTTCAATCGGTTTAAGGTTGCAGAGAGTGACTTGTCTACAATGAGACGGAAGGAAATTGGTGGGGTGTAAACTCAGGTATGCCAGTTTGAAGCTATAGAACACGTACCCTGTCTGTCTCCTGGTCTTTTTATCTCGATGCGTAGGTCGAGAAGACGGGGAATCTTCTGGACCAGAGCCTCGAGATCATGTGCACGAGAATGTGTAACGCGGTCCGGGGGTTCAGGCGACGCTCATGTTAAGAACAAACGCACTCTTAACATGAGCGTCGCCTGAACGCCGAGACCGCTAGCTGGCCCCATCGATCAAGTCTCGTCTAGACTTTCTTCATGATTGAAACCAGCTGCAGATGCTTTCTTTCGTCATGGTTCCTCAATTCCCCTTCGGGGAAAAAATGGCGTACCACTGAAGATTAAGGCAGCGGTAAACGCACCAACTGTTCACTGTTGTTCTTTCTTTTGAAGGCGGCCTCTCCATTATATTAGTTTCTATTCCCCCATATTGCGACATAATTATGGACTGTAAAGGATTGTGAACCATTTCCTGGATTCGAGATGTACAAAATGACGCAGAAGGTCGTCACATTCTGTACTATTTGGTGTGAACCAACAAATTATTTTTGAAACAAATCAACAAAGCCGGGAAATCTTGTGTTTCGCAACTCCTAGTCCCTGGAGCCTCTCTCTCTCTTCGGCGTCTACCATACTGAACACTGAAACTTTCTCAAACAGCCCATCCTGTCTGAGCCGCCCGGCGACCCAGTACTTCATGCAAACGTTTAAGGAAAGATGCCGGCAACCACCACTGCTTATCAGAGTATACCAGCCTTCAGGTATCGAGTACGCATGGTCTTTTACAATCTTGAAGCTGTGGAGTGTCCCGGTGTTGTCTTCAATTATCAATTCTCCCTGTCGAAACTTCCCTTTATTGTATTCGTCGGCAAATCCCCGCACATGGCCAGAGTGAACACAGGGACCGATGTACAAGTCACCATCTGTCGTGTCCAGTCGACTCACCTCCCCGACCCATTCAATCTGAATACGCGACGGAGGCCTGCTCGTCATTGCTTGTTTCCATGATGGTCTCCAACATTTTCTCCCGTTCCCGGGCTCTGGGTAGTTGAAGAGCAAATGGGCCCGAGAACGAACCCGCATCACATTGACGAGTACTGTCCAAGCATCTTCTTCTGACTGTACCGCATTGTAAATCGGGATGAACTTGGGATAGAAGAGGTATACCAGCCCTGCAACTCTATCCATAGGATTTGTTGAAACCCGATTTTGCATCTGTAGGAGAAAGTCGAAGACGTAGTCATCCACCCGCATTTTGTGCAAAGATGCCAGTTCGTTGTGGAATCTTGTTTGCAAGTCGTCTTGCATGAACGCTGAACCTTCAATTCTTCCTCCAACGATTGGATCCTTGCTAATCTCCTGCAGCGTCCATGCACGTCGGAACCAACAGCGATCATTCTCAAAATCCCCCGGCTTAAAATCCAGCGGTCGACCCAGCCCGCTGAAGTAGCAAACCACTTGATCAGCCCACTGATACACGTAGCCAATTGTGGGCACGTCGAGTTGCCACTCGTGCGCACGTTTAGCATCCCTAACCCCATGTTCTTGTCTCAAACATAGCACATCTACCCATGCGTACTCCGCTCCCAAGTTCAACATCTCCATCCGGATGAGATCAAGGCTGGAATCTTTCGGTATTGGTACCGGCCATTCACAGCAATTGATGGGGGTCCACACGTCCATACGCTGCTCATCAGACACCCATGCGTGTGATATTCCCCACGGATGTTTCCTTACGGCCCAAAATGGAACAACGCGATTAGCGTACAAATCCCAGACCCGCCGAGGAGGAGTTTTCTTCCTGATTATCCACCCATCCGCGAGCACATTCCGTCGCATATTTCGATCATCCTTTTTGTGGGAATATAATTTTCCTCGGGCGGTGGAGATATCGTACCAATAGAGGCGCAGATGAGCGTAGGCGGTGCCAAAGTCGTAGTTTTGTGTGATGTATGATTTGAGAATTGAGTGGAGGGACAGAGATTGAGTGGCTTCCGAGTATGAGAGTCTCTGGGACAGCATTTTTCGCAAAGTGTCTGCGAAGAACCACCTCGAGTGAGTATTCAAACTGTACGATGTGCCAAGAACGGCATTAAGCTTGTCTAATAGTCCATCGACACCAAGCCTGGTGCAGGGGATGTCCGCCAGAGCAGAGGATATGACAGGTTTTCTGCCTGTGTATGTCCGCTGCTTCGGCACTGAAATGGTCGATTCTTCTTTGCCAATCTCTGTGAGGGATGAGAGTGTGACTTCGGGGAGATTCTCATAATTGATATCTCCCTGCGATACATTAATCGTTGTGTTTTTTGCATTCTTCCGTGTACTCACTCTACTATTTTGCCAGTCAATCACAACTCCTGGCCCTAGTTGTATCGGAATCACTGCACGATGTACTTAGAACAAGACAGGAGCACGTACCGTAGTCCCATGTCGCAGCCGACATGCAATGGTAAAAGCCCATACCGAGACCAGCTTGTTAAGTGATGGTTCTAGCGATAGGACTCAAGTGATCGCTCACGCACGAACAATTCTTGAATTATCATACTATTGTTGATAGCTCTCATAGGCGCCATTCCCAACCCATTCCGTGCTATCTCCAAAGTTACTGAGACCAAAAAAGAATAAAATTTGAACAGTGGTCTATTACTGGCCCTGTGTTAAGAGCCAGGATATTTTGAGGCATAGATAAAGTAATAAATACTCCAGTACAACCCAAGTCGTGAGCGAAGATGTCGGTAACCCGGGTTCCAACCACCCAGAGGGATCCGTAAGGGTGCTAAGAAGCGCTAGGCGTAGTTAACGGGGCGTCAGCAATCGCTAGGCCTAACTGACAATGTTTCTGACAAGCGCTAGGCGTAACCGATCATAGGTGCTTGAACCACACAGTCAAGTGAACTTTTGAAGAGTAGTAAAATTAGCATTTTTCTAAAAGTACCGAGAAGGCGGAGAGTAAGCATGTGTTGACTTATACTCAAATCGGAAAAGACCCCGATATCCATAACATCGTGAGATCGAACTATTCAGGGGGAACTGATTCGTCCTAATGACTCATGCGTTATCTCTTGAAGGGGTATGCTCTAGATCGTCATTTTACATCAAAGGAGGATTCATACGAACATGAATGGCTCCTGGGAAATGAACTTCTGTGCGCAGTTTATATCGTGAGTGTTGGATCACATGCGCACTGTGGGATCACGCACGTTTGCTTAGTGAGTTAGCAAAGGGTGCCCAACTAGGTCGGTCCGGCCACTGCCCGTCCAGAGTGATACAAATAAAGATGCGCTTTTCTTTCCTGTCATGGATAATGGCACGCCATCTCAGGGCTGTGGACCCGGTTCGTTGAACTTGTTCTTGAATATAAGTTCAGTGCGAAGGCGTCTTATAGACTAATGGCGGACGATGGTCAGGGTTTAGGTACCAGCTCGGTTCTGAGGATGAAATTGTCGCTCATTATTGACTCGAACGTTTTGAGCAAGGACGCTTCACAGCATGCGACTACCTACAGCAGAACGGAGTACATAGCGTTGGTTCTAAATACCGATGCACCATTTTCCCCGGCGTCGATAGCTGAGCATGACACTATCCTGGAACATACCTGCATAATCCCTCCTTCCATCTATCGGTCATTTCGTGTCCGTGGTATTCCACAGAATGGCGACGAGCAACACTCGGCTAGACGATGACATCAATGGTCCTGCTTAGGGACATACAGTAGTTGTCAAGTTAACTGAGTATGCTGTTTTCGCTGTTCATCGTTTTATCACTCATACTGATGTTAAGGCTCTAGTGCTGCAGAGAAGTGTCTATCTGAAAAGCTCACAGATATGTTTTCTTGAAGGGTCGATAGCTGCTGCAGTCTTCATTTGTGCCACGCCTTCGCCTCTGAAGATCATGGTTCTTAAGTTTCTTCAGAAGGCTCTACGTCCGTCGACGATAAGGCAAGAGCTCTTATTCTCGATTGAAAACTTGGTACGCGTTTTATCTCTATCAGTCAGAACGGACGCACTCCAGCTATCTATATGTTAGATGATGCGAATCATTGTGAATTTGGTCATCCCCCACGGCCCGCTTCCATCATCATGTGTGTAAATAGTCTCATTGTGCCAACCATTCTGCTACTTAACGTCGCGAGTAGATATCTAAGGGCTGGCCACATTGTCTGCGTATTTAGTCAAGAGCGTAGTTCTACTGATACAGGCTTAGCATCTGAAATCCGGTCGATAATCACGCTCTCGCTAAAAAGGAACGCGGTTCACAACGATCATGGTTACCCGACGAAGAGTGAAGGATTTAGTGCCGTAGCGGCAATACAGCTTTGCCTCACCTCCTTGAATTTAGCAGACTGGTTCGGTATTTCTATCCCTTCCTTTTGCTATAATGTGGAGGAGTCCGGACATCGCCAACACAGCCACAATCCGAAAAGCTTTCTCACCCTGCCGCTGCACTCGTCCTTGCGGGCGTACCGACTGTCGGAACATGTATAGATAAAAATCCCCCCGAAACGGAATTCTTCGCTGAACACAATCGATCCTCTCCGCAATGAGACCTCTAGTCTTCGCACTAGCTCTAATTGTGAGCTCAAATGCTCAATTTGCGAGAATGTCGAGAATGCCTGTCCCTCAGTTCTATTTTATGCAGGTTAGTTTGATCTTTCGCTCCTCGCGCGAGAGTTTCGTATTGATCGTCTGTTTTCGTAGCTGCAACCCCCGACTATGCCAGTGATGTCGATGGATTATATCAACTCTGTGGTACCCCCAAGTCCACGTCCATTTGTGAAGATTTAGATTGAGGATGCGCCTTGAGTGCAGGATATATTTGTACTGTGAACATTTCCCTATGTTGCTGCCTTTATTGACCTGCGACCGCCAGATTTAATTCATCTATTCGGATTATATGATGGGGCAGTCGTAATCTACGGACTTGTTTGTGACAAAATGAATGGAAGAATAGTCAACTTGATGCATTTTCAATCGACCTGTTGGGATCAACGGTTGTACTGGTCGCATAGTATCACTTGAGATATCAAGCGTTTTCGTTTAAGTCACTGTCGAACTACCGCTGTCGCCTCTGTTTGCTTGAGTCTACGATAAGGAATTTAATAGTCACAAAAGGTCGTTTAGCTTAGAGATTAGATCCATTCCACCTGTACTCATGGAAACCAGCTGTTCGAATCAGCTAGGAACAGTCGGGAATGATTCCATTTATTTATTGGTGATGCACCGGTATTGGAGAAGTTCGAACATCGATAAAGTCCACGGAATAGATTACAGTTTATCAATAATCTGTTTGATCTGGTAAATCATCATTGCCTAATTATTATACCAAGATCGAATAGCCACACTTTTCTCTACAGTAGAAAAAGTATGACATCCATTAGACTGCGTCAATAAATGTCCGTCAAATGTAGGAGGAAAACCCGCCTTCCTAGATGAAAGCGGAGTTAAAACGAGTGTGATATAGAACGAGTGTCCGAGAATTAATTAATAACAAAGTGTCCGTATGAAAAAGTACGAGTTCGTAGCATCATGATAATCCATCCGTCATTCGAGTCAAATATTAGTCTACCACACCATGGCGATGAAGACGAAAGCAGCAAGAGCACCCCACACCGTAGGCATCCGCATTGAGGCGGCACCGCCCGTGCTCGTGGTCGCCGTAGAAGACGACGATGTCGATGAAGAGTTGGAGGACGAGTTTGAGGAGGACGTGCTGTTAGTCGTAGAGATGGCACCGTTGTTGATACCTCGGATCAGTGTGCCGCCTTGGTAGCCGATGCTGCACAAAAGTGAGACGTGGGATAGCCCGAGAGAACGAGAATGCTTACGCGAATGAAGGAGCTCCCGAATGAGATGACATCGACAAAGGGAAAACCGAGGCGTCGACAACACGAACGTTGGCTGCGAGGCTCTGGTTAGTGTGATATTAGCGTAACGGATTAATGGGACTGACAAGTTCCGTAGACCAAACAGTACTTGTCGACAACACCACCGAGAGACTTGGGCAACATGCTCATACTGCCTAGAGGGTGGTAATCCGTGTGTACGTTCGCGTTCATCCACGTGTTGAGGTCATCATCGGAGCTGACGCTCGTACCGGGAGACGATTCTGTTCCAAGGTACTCCGCGATGGGCTGGGCAGCGCCGATGTTCCGTACGAGCTTGAACGCGGCCCGAAGGATATCCCTGTCAGCCCAGTGGGAGAAATATCCGGGGTCGATGACAGGTGTATCGAATGCGCTGGTGGAGTTGACAGTGATCTGGCCACGGCTGAGAGGGTGCTGGAGGGCGGCTTGGATGGTGACGGTGTTAGCGGCGTTCAGCGAGAGGAGGATCTCGACTTGGGGTACGGCGGAGGGGTAGTATGTCTGCGTGATCACGTCGAAGGTGCTCTTGTAGCCTGCGACGATGGTCGAGTCCGTTGAGGGTATGTAGGATTCTGAGGCGGTGTAGTCATTCCGGACGGTGGAGATCCATGTAGTCATGTTGTCGCCCATGAGGGTGGTGAGGTTAACGTAGGCGATGGCGTCTGAGATGAAGGAGAGCCATTCAGCGGTCTTGGAGAAGTCGGAGTTGGAGTTCTCGATGGTCGGCATGGTGGCTTCTTGTGTAGCCCAGTTGATGCCATTGCCGACGTGGTCTTGGACATTCTGGCCGACACCGGGGAGGTCGAGGACGACATCGATACCGGCAGCTTTCAGAACTGAGGAAGGGCCGACACCTGATAGAAGCATAATGTGGGGCGAGCCAACCACACCACCGGACTTTGGGGAGATAATCAATAAAAGGTATGTTTGAGGGGCTTAGAGAGACGTACGAGGATAACCTCCTTGTTGACAGTAATCGTGTGCTCGCTATCAGTGGTGTCCGCCTGCCAGACAACACTCTTCGCTTTTATCTCGCTGCTAGACGTGTCCCAGTTGATGCGAACGACGGTAGCACCAGGGAGAATGTCCAAGTTGGATCTTGGTGGTAAAGGGTCGATGTACGCGGAGCGGGAGTAAGATCGAGTCCAGTTCGTCGGGTTGATGGCAGAGGTGGATACGAACGCACCCCAGTTCTCGCCGCCGTGAGGATCTTTTCGGGACTCGATGCCCGCTGCGAGGCAGGACGTCGTCCAGTTTCCATTGAATCCGAGTTGACTATATGGGGTAAGTTAAAAAGTCAAACATGTTTAGAGGTGGAGACGTACACAGCTGGATACGAGGAATGGAAGGGTCCGCTGGTGCCATGGACGCTGGTATCGTACGTGATATCGCCTATACTCTCAGCATCAGATGTTGGAGGCGTGAATGTTTCTATGGTTTTCATGACCTTCTCATAATCGTAAGTACGGAAACAGAAAAGAAAGCGACGTGACGCACATTGTAGAAGTTGTCCCAGTTCCAGTAATCCTCGTCACCGATCAACGATGCCCACGCATCGATCTCAGCCTGCGGTGGGCGTGTAAAGTACATGCCATTTGTAGCACCTGATCCACCAATGATCTTGCCACGAGACCATGCGAGATTGCGGTCAGCTAGGTTGGATTGCGCGATCGTCTTGAAGTTCCAGTCGTAAGAGGTACCTCCGAGGCCGTCGTAGTAAGTGTCTCCAGGAGTATCTATGGATCAATATTTCATTAACGGATCGGCAAAACGGAGGAAGGCGCCACGACACTGCGGAAAGTAATTGTGATTGGCAGAAAATGAAAAGGTGCTTACCGCGCCGGGTAGCCACATCGTCACCGGATGCTCCAGCCTCGAGGACGAGGACAGTAGCATTTGAATCTTCAGAAAGTATTGAAGCGACTACGAGACCTGCCGAGCCGCCCCCCGCGACGATGTAGTCGTAAGAGTCAGAAAGAGAAGAGGAATCGATTATCGCTCGCTTGGAGGGCGTGCTGCGGCGGAGGTGCCGTTGGGGGATATCATGAGCGAGTGTAGTTAAAGGAGCGAGGAGGGCGAGCGCCAGCAGAGTGGCGCGGTGCATTTTTCGCAGTCGAGGAGAATAAGAAGAAGAATGGGAAAGAAGCCGGGATTAGGCTTGGCAAAGGCTTTTTGAAGAGCGGTAACCGACAAGTCAAGCGGAAAAATTGCTTGGGAAAGGTTGAAGGGAAGGCGGGGTCGTGGTAGGAGGGGAAAAGAAATTTGAAGGAACGAGAGCGTGGCGGAGGCCGGTCTGGAGTGTGATTTGAGGATCAGTAATAACGCCGACGGCACGGATCCGTAGTACTCGCGCAGTTTGACTTGAGTGATGTAGCTGCCTTACTGTCGCGGTTCGAGTGCAGGAGGAGCGAAAGCCCACAATATTGGGTTTTTCTGGCCATTGTATACGTCGATGACTACGGAACATGGGTGGATGATGTACGTAGCTGCCGCCGGTACAGAAATTCCCAGCGGAAGCGCATTTTCAGTGGCGTGATGCCGGTGTATTTTTAGAAGTTCCGGGAAACAGGAGTGTACGTTGTTTGTTTTTCCGTCCGGCGGCCTCTACGATCATTACCGCCATGAGGCACGAGTGAGCTGCTGGAGACCATCTGTTGTGAGCTGCAGACGTATGATTTTATGAATGCTGGTACAGGTGTAGTCTTCTGTTCGTCGAATGCGCCAAGATATTAGAACTGATCTACAGGCTCCACTGAGTCGCTCTGGACCCTGAGTTTACTTTTGCGTAGTCGCAGTTTCTGTTCACCCGCCTGCGCTTCTTAATGGCTGTGACGACAATGGGCCGCGTACGGGATACCGCATCAGCATTCTCATATGATCAGGCACCATTCCTTTACGATGGCGCACTCATCTTACTTACCTTATGGAATGCGCTCAACTTATATCTCTTTCTGATGATTTTAGTCGCTGACTTGCAACGATCATTCACGTGCACACTCTGACATGGTAGGCACCATACGTATCGCAAGGTCCATGGGCGCTGAAAAGCTCTGGGCCGTGTTTCATGAGAAGGAATTTATAGGTGAGCCTATTATTAGACTGCGGGATCGAGCTAGCCTCTTTTAAATATAGACAACAGGTTCCCAAATCGTGATAATTTCCAGGAGGAACTGCGCTAAGTTGTTGTCAGCAGACTGGGCTTGGTACTAGGTAGGCTATCCGCCTTTTGCTGGTCTCTGATTTAATCAAGTGATATGGAT
Source organism: Armillaria novae-zelandiae (assembly GCA_030435655.1). Taxonomy (NCBI): domain Eukaryota; kingdom Fungi; phylum Basidiomycota; class Agaricomycetes; order Agaricales; family Physalacriaceae; genus Armillaria; species Armillaria novae-zelandiae. The sequence continues at coordinate 20,477 of JAUEPR010000080.1, read as the reverse complement.
CAAGCATGTCAGAATTGCTTTCTCGTAATTCGATGACGCAGAGATCGTTCCAATGCTCAGTTGCCTATAAGGCTCACATACATCTATCCTGATTTTAATCGTCGTTCGAACTGAGTATTGTGGTTTGGAGATATGTTTTCTCCGAGGCAGCGTCGAATCGTAAGGGACCGTTTCATACGTGATTGTTGTCAAAGCTGACACTGTATAGCAATCGGCTTTACCTAAAGACTTGCGCTCGATACTATACTTGGATGAGAAACGGATACCGAAGCCCGTCGTGTTAGAACCGTAGCGAGGTACTCTAAGTGTTGTCCGATCAGCGGGTGAGTAGAATGATTTCAATCTGGGTGACTTGAAATTTATTCTCAGCAGAGTATCGCGTCCAGGACTTCCCATCGACCCGCTGGAACGAAGAGGAGCGACAGGACGCGTTGCAGATTACATTCTGCACGTGATCTGACGCGTCGACCAAATAGGGCCAACGCGAGGAATTGAGCTCTTCGCCTCTTGGTTTCCTTCCACCATTATCTCCACCATTGCGACAGCCTTCGTCTATCTCTTCTACGAAGTACCTGTTTCTTCTCCCTATACTTGGTAGCCCCATGCCCTTTGGTCTCAGCGTCAAGATTCCTACCATGATATCCGATCCGAGTTGGCACTACTGGACATCCATCTTTCGTTTGGCTTGATGAGAATCTGTGAACGATAATAAAGAGAAAAATAGTTTCGGGTGTCGTTTGGATGCGCATATGTGCTGATATGTGTCCCCATCGCCTAAATTTTGCCCCAGTGAGGACCATATCAGTCATATCTGGCGCATATATGCGGGATTCTTCGCGTACAGAGACGGACGGCCCCAATTAAAACTTTTTATGGAGTAAACTTGTCAGAGCGAGCTTAGGTGCGATTCTATGCGTTAAGTCCGTCTCTGTACTGATTTGTTGCCTCAAGGCTTCCCGGCGCTCCACCGTATACGTCAATTTAATGCTTGGCTCATTCTCCTTCCGAATCCTTGGCCCATGTCCAGCTTCTTGAGGCTCGTCACGGCGGCCAGAATCTCTCTGCATCGACCGCTGGGAGACCCCTTTTCCTCTACGAAGATGCTTCCATTACTCGGACCTGGCATTCTTCCCCATCCCGCAGAAACGCCGACAAACTATCCCACAGTCAGCACCTTTGCCCGTTACTAGCATGGCGAAGCTGCTCAATGAACCGCCATTCCGTGTTCCGCTCCCTTCATGTCTATGGCATAGTTCTGTTTATAACGTCTGGAGCCTCGGTGGTCATAGAGCTCGCTAAAGCTGGCCCACATCTATTCCTGACTTATCCGTCTTAGCAGCCACTGGAGACGTGTTTGAGATCCTGCCGTACATGGCTGTATCCAGCGCGCCAGTATCTTTCAGCCAGTAAAGTTCCGGGGAGTTCGAAGGCATGGTCAGGAAGGAAGGCGTCGGATGTTGGCGAGACCATGAAGATTTGCTCATAGGGCTTCTTGGGACCGCTTCTTCGGATTGCAGTGACCGTGCGTGACTGTTCTGCGCTCCTTCGTCCTCCCTCATTCTGCTCGCAGGCTCCACTTTCGATAGTGTAATGCACGATGTCTTGCCTTCAAATGCCTTTCTGATGTAAATGCATTAGCGCTTGTCTCTTGTCACCCTCACAGCCTTGATGGCGCATTCTCTACCTACTATAGGCAAAATCTTATTACTCACATATCCATATTCTTTCGGTCCCAATATCCTCGTCTTCCGAGGCGTTTTTTCTGCGGCACAAGAGGTACTTCGGCATCTTTTGCATTAATGACCGGGCCGTGGCCGGCAAGTTCGGTGATGTTATACTGTACAGCGTCTTGTCTCGTAAGTCCAGTGTTACTCTTCAAGCTGCCTCTGCTGACCCTCGTCCGTACGCAGGACAAGGCTTCGCTGATCCGGCTCTGATGTTACCGGTTACCGAGATGGCTATCCCTTTACGGTCACTACAGGAAGAATGTCACCTCTCTTTGATTTTGAGTGTTACGGCCGTAGTCTTTGGGGCGATTACAGCACTTCATGCAGCACTTGTGGCATTCTCGTAAGCCTGGAATTATGTTCGTCTAATTCCTGTAGAAAGAGCGGTCGCCGCAAAGAACGCAGTACCTCATGAAGGCAGAAGGTAGTTCGTATTCTTTCTGCCTCGTACGACGGCTCTTTTCTATATATCATGTATAAATGTACCGCTCCCCGAACGCTCTTCCCTGTGCAACCGCCCATCTGGGCACCGGCGGACCACATGTCAATTTCGGCTCCGACGTTGCTTCGCTGTCATCAAGTCCGACATAAGCCGACCCATATCAACCCTCATCAACCACCACCCACGATCGCCGTCACTGGCAAACTCTGCACCACACGCCAACATATCAACACTTTCAACCACGTCGTTGCAAAATACGGCCAACACCGTCGCTGGAAAAGTCGAACAAACAACAGCCGCAGTAAATTCGAATGGCGAGTTCTAGTACAACCGGTGACAAAACGGAACCAGAATGGGGGCGAGGTACGTTTTCCCTCCAACTTCTCGTGACAAACTTTCTCTGAATCTCTCTTTTTTCATTCTCTTTTTACTATATTCAGTCCTCATCTGCGGCGGCACCGCATGGACTAAGCTCGGACGGAAAGGGCCTGCATCACCGGACGACGGCGAAGATCTGCTCGAACCCCACATTCTTCGCTCGCTCTCGACCATTCGCGTCGTCTCCATCCACACTTCATGCTCTGCCGTGCATTTCGTCGCTATAGATGTGGACGGCACGGCATGGCTGTTTGGTCGAAACGGGAGCTCGTGTCTTGGCTTGGGGGGCGGCGTCGACGCAGTGAGTGAAGAGGAGCCTCTGAGGATCGCGGTCAACGACTTGGGCGGCGACGGCAAGTGGGTGCATGCTGCCTGTGGGAGGAATCATACCTTGCTCGTCGCCAGTGACGGTACTGTCTGGACAGCAGGCACGAATATGTTAGGGCAGGTACGTTTTGTTGGGCTGGTCCATGTGTGGCGCTGACGTCGGCCTTTACTCTTTCCTTCCCTCTTGGTTCTGCTCCTTCCGTCTGTTCTCCTATCATGCCACAGTGTGGTCACTCGCCTTGTCCCGAGGTACCATTCTTCAAACGCGTACCATTCTTTGGTCCTGAAGAAGGCCAAGAAAAAGCCATCAAAGCATCGGCGGGGGTGACGTTCTCTTGCGTCCTAACGGAGCGCGGGAAAGGTACGTTGTCCGTATGAGTCTCCCTTACTATCCAGGCTCAACCTGGTGAACAGTGTATGCCTTCGGTTCCGGGGAGAAGGGCCAGCTCGGCAATGGAACGACTGGCGAACGCATTACGACGGGCAACAAGACGGCGTTCGATATCATCTACGAACCCGTGTTGGTGAAGGATTTGGGGCCTGAGAAGATTACGCAGCTGTCGTCGGGTCAGCAGCATTCGATTGCGCTGGATGAGAAGGGGTATGTCGTCCAGAGTCTAGCCTCATTTTCAACTTGCTGATTACTTGTGCAGTACGGTACACGTCTGGGGCTACAACGGATACTGCCGTCTTGGTCTGGGAAATCAGGTGGACGCGCTCCGTCCCAAGCAAGTCCCTCAGTTCACTGGTGCGAATGCAGGCGTGCTCGTCGCCGCAGGCCCAAGTAATTCCGTCGTCGTGGATAAGGGAGGCATGTACTGGATGACGGGCAAGGTTAGTCTACCTTCTTTCGAACCTATAACTCGGAACTAACAGTTGCGCGTAGTGGAAAAACTCTGGAGATGGGTCGTCAGGCTCGCCCTACAGCAGTTTCCGGTACATGCCGGATATCATGGGCTGCAAGATCTCCGCCGCTGCGTCTGGAGGAGTAACACATTGGGCTTTGACACCTGATGATGAAAGCGATGGTGTTATGACCATTTCGTGGGGGCAGAACGCTGCAAATGGTACCATCCTTTTCGTTCTTTGTTGACCTTGCCGCTAACATCTCGGCAGGTGAGCTTGGTTTAGGAGTAGAAGAACCTAAATCAGCTACAAAACCTATCAAGCACGCGCGGTTGGGTGGTCTCGACGTACTGTCTGTCGCGCCGGGACAGAATACGACATTATTCCTTGTACGACCATCCGACAAGATGAGTGACCTACCAAGACACCCTATTGAGGTCGAAGTCAGCGACTGCCTGCCTCATATGCCGGAAGGAGGACGAGGAGGAGGCACTAGAGTGTGATAAGGCATGTTGATGTCTTCTTTTGCTTTTGCTTCAACGTTGATGTGATTCCTATAGTGCGACAACCCGTACCATCTGTTGTGTCTCACCCCGCCTCTGACGACCGTACCAGAGGGTGAGTGGTTCTGCCCGGAATGTATTCGTGCGCCTGTCGGGCGACGGCTGAAGCCTGATGGGGATTCTGGTAAGAGAAAGGTGCCACCGAGCAGTGGGAGGGCAGGTGCGCCGAAGAAGAAGAAGCAGTAGGCATTGCTATGGACTATCTGTTATTCTCTATGTATTACCTAAAATGTTCGTCGAGTAGTCATTGATGTAGCTGTAATACATTTATTCGATTGAATATATTTCTACTGGGGACTTTATATTGGAACGAGAGCGGCCGGGGGTTTCCGAGGTTCTTATGATATGTATGTGTTCTCTTACCTAGTCGTTGTCTTTCCAACTGATATTATATCCTCCATTTAATATACAACAGACTACTTCGCTAATAGGTATCCTGATACCAAATCACAAAAGAATGCTACACTCGGCTCGTATCGCTTCGTCATATGTCGAAGATAAACAATCAGGCAATACTGGATACATGTAGGAATCCATCGGCGCCTGAGCTTGCAGATGCATAATCAGGCGGCGGCTGGGGGTCTGTTTCTGATTGCCGTATCGAATATCGGCGCTGGTTGTTCACTAGTATCTGAACGGTCTCCTCTAATTCCCCAAGCCTTGCCCTATCACGGAGCACTTCGGGTTCGTCCTGGCAGCGAGATGTCTGACTAGGCGTCGTAATGCTGGGAACTTTTTCCTGACAGTACGGTTCTAGTAGAATCTGGGATACTCTATTGGTGTTATTCCGCTGCCGTTTACAGCGTCGTTGGAACAAAAAGGCCAAGATCAAGAGTAGAAGTATGAATGCGATGACGCCGAGTACGCTTCCTATGATTAAAATCTTGTGTGACGACGGCGTAGTAGAAGAATAGATGGGTGACGTGTATGGACTGCTGTTGTAAACCTTCCATTAACAGGCGGAACTTGGAAACGGATTTCAGAATACGAACGATTCTATTTCTGAATCCTGCGTCGTTGTCGTTGTGGAGGATACTGTAGTTCCGAAAGAAAGTCGTTGAACTATCATGAGGTTCACACTGGGAGCTATGAATCCATATGAAAGAATAAATCTCTTCAGGCCTCACGGAAAACTCACCGTGTTGGCCATCCAGGAGGGACATCCTTCCTTTTGACGTGGATGGATCCAATGGTCTCTGCTACTGAGTTACAGGACATGTACGCAAAGATCTTCAAGTGCGAAGAGGGCGGTGAATAGTATCAGCATCTGCAAGATTTTCATTCAATGATATAGCTTCCGGGACAAAGATTGCTGTATGCGCATGCTACAGCTGAGATGGAAGAGGCCGAAACAGCACAAGCAACGGGTAAGCTCAGCATTCTATACTACCCGATGGTATCGAAGACTTATCACTCCATGAACCGTGTTATTCAAGCCACATAAAACCTCTGTCCGTACGTAAGCTTCTTGGATATATACTGTAACGAGCTTAGAGAGACAAAGAGATTACAGAAGCTAGTAATAAAAGGGCAGAATGGCTGTATATGCAAAGCCTGCAACTTCTGTGAGCTGTTATAACTTATTCCAAAATAGAGTAGCTGACATGCGGGCTTAGTAGGAGTAGGAGATGTGCATGACCTGCGGAGCAGCCCTGCGTAAGCGCAGTATGACGGGACAGGAAATAGTCACGTAGAAGTCTTGGTCCTTGTACTGCGCTTCAAGGGGCTACAGCTCGTTCCAGGGGCATGTGTAATCGAACACAATTCCTGGGAGCACATAAGATCGTGCAGGATTTGGGTATCAAATGGCGCTTTCGCAGTGGACTATGGAGAAGTCGTCGACTGTCACTGAGTGCATAGTCGTCTCCAACTACCGTATACTTTACGGTGTCGTTCTGCTCTCCCGAGTGAGAGCGAGGAATTTGGCATGCAAAGAGTAAAATATGTCCTACTCGGGCCCGGTAACGATGACCCTGTGCCGCAATGACTCCAGTCCCCAGTAACAGCTAAGCTGACTGGGAGAAGGCATAAAATGGATGTGACAAGTACTCGTCACGTACAGAGCTGGAAGCAAGCACTGGCTCTCTGTTCATTGGAATTCGCTGCACTTATTGTTCCTGGAACCCAGACGTGCGATGATGATGACGGCTGTAGTTTAGCAAGATGTCTATTCGCGCTGACGAGCGAGATAGTACGGAACTTGTTGGGACAGAATATCGTCCCATTGAATCGTAAATTCGAGTTTCAAAGAGTAGAGAACGGAGGAAGGCGTAAAAGACGTGTATAGAGCCATTCCTGAACAAATCACATCGAAAGAATTAGATGTTGGCGTTACTCCGAGTTCTGAGGGTTAGATGAAAGAATGCGTTGTAAATACACACCTTACTTTCAAGATTCGAAGAGCTGGATATACAGAGACCCTTACAGGCATCTCACGTCTTGTATGTTAGCTGTCTTCGAAGCTCCCGGCTGTGAAAAAATATTAGTCCAAGCCTTTCGGAAGCAAAAGGGTTGTGCGTGCTCATGAAGCGCGTAAAGATTTAACGGCTTCCTAGTAACTCTAGAGGAAGATGTAATATGAGCCTTGACGATCATTCTGGCTGTCATTCAGTTGTAGTAAGTGGTTGCAAATGGACAAACGTGACCATCTGATTCCTGTGTCGTCTTCCTGAGCAAAGTCGGCAACCAATATATTTTGCGTTTGAAGATGGCATCCAGATCAACGTGAGCAGCTGGTGATACCGGGTCTAATGCTCTGACTTCAAACAGACTCGCTGTCCATCGAGCGAGGCACATCCATGTTGGTCTGTAAGAGCCGTATGGCCGCATTGAACGCGTCTACTCGATCGACAGAATCCTTAGATTCTTGATGGGATGGTATTAGGCAAATAGAATTTTCATTCAGGACTTCAATCAACACAGATGTGCTACCTGCCTATCTGCGGGTTACTGGTTAGATAATTGGCGGTAGGATAATGGAGTGCGACTTACCAACAATCCTTCCTCCGGCATATTGGGACTCTAGACTCTAGAGAAGCTGGGAGAAGCGCTTGAGAGTGGCGCTTTCCTAAGAGAAAAGATGAGACGATGGACAGTAGGCAAAGGGAGGACGTGAACGCAGTGAACCATGCTAGGAGCAGAAACACGTACTGGACTGTAGGTAGTTGGGGCATGAGGCGGTTGTTCTTTCCATGTAATGCATAGCTCAGGATAGTATTCGGGGGTGATGGGATCCCCGGGGCACATGCGGCCATAGGAAGTTCGTCGTGGCAGCGAGTCCTCGGTAAGGGAGTGTTAAGGGAGATAGTGGAGGCGATGGCAGACTGCAATGAAGGGGGTCATGACAATGGTCAACGATATAAGAACTGTTGTTTGAGATGGTTATGAAGACGTTGTCGCCTGCTGTACTGATGCCGTGCAAAAATCGGTGCCCATCGTGGTAGGTGGAGAGAGAAATCGATGCACACGACGAGCCTCCTAAGAAGACGGGGACCTTGAAAACAGTCCTAGCCATGTCTTCAAGTGATCCCGCTGCAGTATGTACTGCAGCCGTAGTCCTGGAGTTTGGGAGAACTACCGCCGTACATTTTGAAGTCTCGTTGTGTCCCGAGAGTCGTCCTGTAAGCGCAGGGAGACGGGAAGACCTGTGGTCACAGAAAGATGGACGGCATTTGGAGTATTCCCTTTAGCACTAGAAGCGAACCCGTAAAAATGCTGCAAAGATTCGTTAGCTGTAGCAATAATAATGACAACAGTCAAACAACTTTACGTCTGAATTGACTCCCACATCGATTATGCAGTCCTGTCACCTCATAGGCACTGCCTAGCACCTCCAACAGCTAGCCGGAATCTCCCCGAGATTGTCCTAGCTCGTGACCGGGGTGTCAGAGCGAAACGGCGCGAGCAAGGGACATGGCGGATGCCAAGTTTGAGATTGATAGCCGGAAACCACGTGACGAAAACTCTGTGCCCAAAAATGGCACCTCCGGCATATTGGCTACTTGGCACTGACCATGCTCCTCGCTCGCGTCGTCTCGCTCTCAGACGGCGTAGCGAGCTTGGGGCATTCCGGAGAGATGAATTTTGGTCACATTCTAGTGTTCTTCAGTGCCTGTGAGGCGGCAGGACTGCACAATCGACCTGGGAGTCGACTTTGGTAGCAAGGTGCGTAAATTCTCTTTTTTTTATTGCTGTATTTAATGAAATTTCGTAGGATCATCGAATGCTAATTTCTTGTGATCGTAGGACATGCTATAAACATCGTCGACGCTCCCTCATACTCGCACAGCCACTCGTTCCCAATTCAGCGCGACTCCTGCACCACCCACCCATGGCCAAACGGCAATTTTTCTTACTTGACTTCGAGGACCTTGGCTGCGGTTGGTACTGCAGCAGGACGACGAGGAGACATGGCAAGGGCCATTTCTGGGGTTCCCTTGGCCGTCATTTGCTCAGCGTCGCCGCCGTTTCCTTGAGCTTCCCAAGTTGTATCCGGCACAATGACTACGGACTTCTGTAGCGCGTCCGGCACAGCGTGACGATCGGAATTCCATCTATACGTACAATTTCTGCTGTATAGGCTGTCGATAAGCCCGCTGTCGCTGTTGTGCCGCCACCCTATCTTCCCATACCTATGTTCCTTGCCGCGAACAGTGACGACCCCTTGTCTGGGGCTTCAAGTCCCTCGAGACAGATGTTCCGCCTCGTTAAGCGTAAGTTTTATATTCTCCATTATTGCTCGCTAGCTAATCTACTTCTCAGACAGTCCCTGGCCTTCACTGTTCCCCAACGACCTTGCCCTTACGATGTATACCACAGCCTCAACACCATGCTGCGCCTTGCCTGGCAACCAAGTTTTGCTGGGAAATGACGTATCGTGTTCAGGCGAGCAGGACTGTAGCGTGTGCAGAGATGTCACATGTAAGTGCTCTATTAACTTTTCATTTCCGCTGTATAATGCTTTTCAGATGCACCTCTTTTGCTGTGTCATCCGCAATACATTTTTCAACAGTCCTCTCGCCACCGGCCTTCCCCTCGCAAGGTACACCAAGCTGGCGACAGACTTTGCGCCGAGATGAGATACGATTGGGAGGAGGGCCGGTTGTGCGTTGACTCGAATGGAAGGGGGTGTCTGCGAAGTCCTTGTTTGTGAGTGCTGTGTTGTCATCCGAGGCTCGTGGTCTAATGCTGGTGCATGAAGTTCTTTCACATTGCATCCCCCACACATGTTTTGGAGAATCCTCTTGCACATGACACATTCTCGTCGTCTAACATAGTTACGGCTACGATCTTTTGCGCTCAATTTTGTGCTGAGGCAATGTATCTCGTTCCGGCGAGCTAGGGTCGAGCACTGCTTGCATGGCTTATTGATTGGGCGGTACGAGATTCGTTATAAACTCGTTATTGAGAGGCTAAACCACAGATTAGGGTTCGAAACTATGGACAAACTAACTGAGGAGAGGTCAGAGGAGGTTGGAGAGGGAGGAACGGCGGTACAGGTCGGAGGACGAGTCAGGAGGGAGAGTCACCAGCAAGCCAGCATGTCTGAGTGGGCGGTCCTGCACCGCGGCGTGGTGGGTGTGCTACAAGAGAGCACGTGAGCAGGTGAGCACGTATGCAGTTGACGAGCCCCCACACATGCGCGGTCCCACCCCGCGCCGTGTAGCGACAACAGTGCAGCCGTCACTGTAACAGCACAGCAGCCATGTAGCACCTATGCAGCATGGCCGATGCAGCTGTAGTGTGGGCCCATCACTTTCGAGGAGAGGCCCCACCATGCTGCGGTGTGGGACCGCGCGCAGATGGGCTCAAACGCGTCTCTGCAAAGAGCGCGTTTGAACGTCACGTGACTCTCGGCATCGACCGGCACCGGCAACGTCCGTTCCTAAACTGGCAGCACTTTCTGATTTTTGCTACTTGGCTCTGACCAAGCCCCTCGCGAGCGTCGTTTCGCTTAGAGACGGCGCCGTGAGCTTGCGGGACCTCGGGGGGACGTCAGTTGGTCGCTGACTGGTGTTGGGCAGTGTCTGTGAGGCGGCAGGACTGCATAATCGACGTGGGAGTCGATTTTGGTGACGAGGTGTGCGACTGCTCTCTTGTTTTCTGCTGCAGCCAACGAGTTTTCTTCAGGTCGTTACAGGGCTATAACAAGGGATCCAGGATGATTCCATGCACGACGTCGAAGATCCCCTGCGCACGCTAGGCTCCCCATTCCTCTGCAAAGACGACAGCACTCCCGCGGCACCAACAGCTACCTCCAACCGACGGCGACAATTCTCTACTACCCCCAGACCCCGGACTGCGGTTTCTACTGCAGGGGGACGACTATGAGACACGGCGAGGTCCATTTTTGCGGTCCTCGTGTGCATTGTTTCCTCGCCGGCGCCGCTATTTTATTCGACTTGGCCCATTTCGCCCCCGACGACGACTACAGCATCGTTCAGGCTCTCCATGACGGCGGCGGCGGCGTCGACACATCTCAATTGGACAACCGTCTTGTCGTATCCCATTGCAGTCCGCCGTCTGCCCCTCAAATCCAGGCCACATCTGCTCTGCAACGGCGCCTTGGACTGTTGTCTCCCATCAAGGAGTCTTTGAATTCATCACCAGCTGTCGATATCACCGGGCATGTGAACCAGCTTCTTTGCATCGACCACGGTGACTATGTGGGTATTCGAGGACTTCAAGTGCGAGGCGTATCGTCACGAACATAACGTTAACGACGACGATTTCGTGGCAGTAGTAACAGGTTCGGTACGAGAATAAAAAAATATTTTTACTGCATAATTCCCGTGAGATTCGCGGCATAGGACCGCGCCCCGTGTGGGCGACATTTTATTTTTAAGCCTACAATGCTAAGTTCTGCACAAGACTACGAATACAACGACAACACAAGAATCCGTCGGCGGTTCGGGACCGCGGCATGGTGGGCATGGTGCATCCGAACATGTGAGTACCTACTGGGATGACGAGCCCCACACGTACGAGTACCTCATTTCTCAGGACCTGCCGACGTCTCGTTGGTGCTGCCTCCCACGGTCCTGGCATCCCCCACGCGCTCCGCACCGAATATTGTGCAGCACCCCTCGTGCCTGGATCCCATCACATCAACGTCGTATTTTTTCGTCCCCTCAGGATGGCGTTCCTTCGATATGCGTTCCCGTCGAGTCCTCAATTTGTTATGATCTAGAGACAGCAGTATATTCAGGGCGGGTTGTATGCTGTCCCACGTTGATTCATCAATCAGGGAAAAAAGGCAGTGAGCGCGGGCGTGGAAGCCATCGTTAGACCTGAGACCTCTATCATACACCGACTCAGCCATTTCCTCGAAGCTATCAGATCTGATACGTCCCCCGTTGCGTATTTCAATCCACACAAACTGACACCGAAGCCAGTAAATACCCGTTCCTTAATTCTGAAAAAGCCCTCTTTTCTGATTTCTCGCCAAAAGTGGTGTTTTGCTCAACGGCCGCAGGATTTCACACGTCCTGCCCATCTCACGTACTAAAAATGACAGTACGTATATCTGAGAGAGAGAGAGAGCAATGATCCTGGGATGACAATTCATTTAGATATTTACCCGTGACTGGAGAAGAGTGCTGACGGTATCGCAACCTAGATACCTGACTGTCGCAAAAGAGGGATACTCGGGGAATATCTGAGGTGGGAATCATGGAGTGCGAGCGTGTTATCAGCGTTCATTTTAATCTAGGGGCTACTCGGCTATTAGAAAGCTCTCAACAGGCGACAAATAACATCAATCAGGTTTTTTGTGGGTGTCGGCGAGTATGGAGCACGTGTGTGGGTGTCCTCCAGTATTGAAATCACATCTCGAGACTATTAATGTTCATCGGTGTTACGTGCAGGCGAGATTTTCATTGGCTTGACGTGTTTTTTTTTCGTTCCTGTGGAATGGGCACATACTCTGCGGGGTAGGATATGGGTGCTGTGCATATGTGTGTCGACTTCACGGCCCTTTGTCATGAGATGATTAGGCTTCGCATGCTCTGATACTTTCTCATTGACCTTGCAGTGTCGCCTGAGGGGGTAGAGTTTAGGTTCTCTTGTATGTTTTGATTGAAATAGGTACATTTGACGGCATTACTGAGGTCAATATCACGACACCGTTAACGTCTATGCTTTGAACGGCTCTACTGGGTGGGAATACTTCACACATTCTCCTTCCCTCTGGCTGCGCTTGAAGGCTGGCTCTAGGTGATTCTCTGAGCAGGGGACTGGCAGATTGATTATCCCGTACGGCTTCAAGGTTGATTCGTGAACGTAAGTTCGGATGTACCTCTATGAAAATTGGTATACATCCAAGATGTACTCCCGCATCCTGTTCATCGTAGTGAGGGCCCATACACTTTCAAAGACAATGTTTCATTTTGGTCCTATTTTTGATAACCAATATGACGGATCAACTATCCCTCATTGAGTGGCTTGACAACTTGTTAACGTTAGTGCATCATATCACTATGCCAGTCGACAATATCCTCTTGATGATCTATTCCCTCCGGGAATTTCCAACCGTTTGCCACACATGTAACAATCCAAAGAGACTAGTTTGCATAAATTGTATTTGTCCTGGAGATGCAGCATGCCATGGTAATCATCTCGCAAGCTATGATATTTATTGAAAACATCTGGTCTGATGGATCGTCATTCCAAAGCGACGATGAACTTTCGAGAGGATTTATCCACACTAGATTCAAAGTCGACAGTTCGATAACTGTAACCGAAGGTGACGGAAACGGTACTCTTGGGAGTATATTCAATTACGAGACAGTCTCCAGCAGTCAAGATTCATACCAACGAGAACGGCGAGCCTTACGCGCAGTGTGGGCACAACACAGCGGCAGTGGTCCCAGCACAGTAGCAGCCAAGTAAAGATCCATGCACCATGGCTGAGACAGCTCTGTGGGCAGCTCTCTTTCAAGGAGGCTGCTGCACCAGGCCGCGGTGTGGTACCGCCCGCAGCAATGGGGTCGCCGTCCATAGATAGTGCATCCTAAGGTGTGAGCATGTACTTGGATGACAAGCCCACACATGCGAGGTCCCACACCGCGCAGCGTAGGAACAACACGCCAGCACTTCCAGCAAGGTAGCAGGCAAGTAGCCATGCGTGGGTACACCATGGCTGGATTGTACACATTTGAGAGCATATCTCTTTCAAGGAGACTGCCCTACCGTGCCGCGGTGTGGGACCGCGCGCAGATGGGCCCAAACATGTCTCTGCAAAGAGCGCGTCTGAGCATCACGTGACATTCGGCATTGACCGGCATCGGCGCATCCGCGGCAAAGTCCGTGCCTAAATTGGCAGGACTCTGATTTTTGTCGCTTGGCTCTGACCACGCCCCTCGCGAGCGTCGTTTCGCTTCGAGACGGCGTCGTGAGCTTGCGAGACCTCGGGGGGACGTCAGTTGGTCGCTGACTAGTGTTGGGCAGTGCCTGTGAGGCGGAAGGACTGCATAATCGACGTGGGAGTCGATTTCGGTCACAAGGTGCGCGACTTCAGTCTTTTTTTTGCTGCAGCTGACGAGTTTCCTTCAGTTCCTTCCAGGGTTCTAACCAGCGACGCAGGATGACCCTATGGATGACGTCGACGACTCCCGACCCACCCCAGGCGCGTTCCTCTGGCAAAACGACAGCACCTCCGCGGCACGACCACCGTACTTCCAGCCAACGGCGACACCTCTCTACTACTCCCAGATCCCGAACTGCGGTGTATACTGCAGAGGGAGTACTTGAAGACACGGCGAGGACCATATTTACGGTCCCCGTGTGCATCGTTTTGTTGCCGGCACCGCCATCTCCATGAATTCTGCCCATTTCACCCACGACGACGACGACTGACTCATTCAGGCTATCCAGGACAGCTTTAGCGGCGCCTGCAACTCTATATTTGAACCACGGTGCGCATGTCGGATTCATCTTCGTGTACGTCGTCTTCATTCCGCCGACGACTTTGCACGAGACCCCTTCCTCCCATTCAATGGCGACGACACTCATTTCCTGCCATCGAGCGCAGTGGTGACAGCCCAAACCACTGGAGGACGTTCAACGGGAACTACAGAGACCACCTAAGCCTTGCTTTTACCATTCGCATAGCCGCCGCCGTCGTCTTGACCCACTGCACACCCGCACATCTGCCTCCCATGGATATCCAGTCTTTCCACAGTCGCAAGATGTCCTCGATTGATTCTTCTGCATCATTCCGGCTGATAGCGAGCGAGCGAGCCATTCAAATGGCCCTCGCCACCCTGGTCATCGCATGCCGGCAAAGCCACCTTGAATACACACTATGTTGCATCCAATAGTAAGCAAGCAAGACTTTCCACCGCCTAGTTAACCTTCGCTAACGATACAAGTAGCGGCATGCCAAACGAAGTGAACTTCTCCACACAGCCATCGAGTCTCTCACCGGCGTCGTAGTACGGGCGCCATCCCCGCTATCCACAACACACGCGCACCCTCCCTTGACAACACCGCCGATTCTTTCGAGGACCACAATGGCTTAATTCGCGGTGTAGGACCGCGCCCCGGGTGGGCGACAGCTCATTTCTGGGAACAGAACGCGGTATTCACGATGAGACGGCGAACATGGATGGATGAACAATCAGCGGTCCTGTACCGAGGCGTGGCGGGGGTTTTCTAGTGCGAGCAAGGGAAACAGAAGAAGCCATGCCGCAGGTGGTCCTGGACCGCGGCATAGCGGGTATGGTGCATCCCGACACCTGAGCGTGTCCTGGGCTGACGAGCCCCAAACCCATTTCGCGCAGAGATGATCCCGCGAGCTGGCGAGAACTAGGGGGGGCGTCAGTTGATCACTGACAAGCGTTGGGCAATTCCTGTGAGGCGGCAAGACTGCCAAATCGACGTGTGAGTCGATTTTCGTGTCGTGTCATGGTGCGCGACTTTTTTTTTTTTTTTTTTCCTACAGCTAACCATATTTCTTCAGATCATTACAGGGTCGTTGCAAGTGACCCGGTAGCATCCCATGGACGACGTCGATGATGCCCCATGCACCCCAGGCTCGCCGTTCCTCTGTACAGACGATGCCGCTCTCACGGTATCAAGACCTCACTTCCGACCAACGGCAAGGCTCCAGTATGACTCCCAGACCCCGGACTGCGATGTCTACTGCGGCAGTGGACTGGTAGACACGACGAAGACCAGTTTTACGGTTCCCGTGTTCGTCGTTTCCTCGCCGGCCCTGCCATTTCTTCAACCTCGGAAATTTTACCCACCACGACGACAACCGAAGGATACGGCCTCTCCAGGCCTGCGGTGGCAACATCGATACCGTTGGAATGCACCACGGTCATGTTGCAGACCCTCGCGAGCGACGATTTCGAGGGTAGTTACAGACTTGGTACGAGAATAAAAATATGTTTTTACTGAAAAAAAATCTTTGAGTGTGTGAATAACGAGACAACGTGGAACCATCCTGGGCACACTAGGTTCCCGGAGAACTGCATGGGTGAGGTTTTAAAATTGATATTTGCGGTGTAGGACCGCGCACCGGGTGGGCAACAGCTTATCTCAAAGACTACGACGAACAATTCGGCACGACACTACGAATGGAAAGACAAAACAACACGCCGTTGGCGGTCCTGGACCGCATCGTGGAGGGGAGTTGTCTTAGGTGAGCTTGCGAGACCTCGGGGGGACGTCAGTTGGTCGCTGACTAGTGTTGGGCAGTGCCTGTGAGGCGGCGGGACTGCATAATCGACGTGGGAGTCGATTTTGGTGACGAGGTGCGCAACTGCTCTTTTTTTCTGCTGCAGCTCACGAGTTTTCTTCAGGTTGTTACAGGGCCGTAACAAGAGACCTGAGATGATGCCCATGGACGACGTCGACGATCCCCCCGCACCTACGGCACCAACAGCCTACGTCCAACCGGCGGTGTCACCTCGCTGCTACCCCCCAGACCCCGGACTGCGGTTTCTACTGCAGGGGGACGACTAGGAGACACGGCGAGGACCATTTTTGCGGTCCTCGTGTGCATCGTTTCCTCGCCGGCGCTGCTATTTTGTTCAACCTGGCCAATTTCGCGGACGACGACGATCACGGGATCGTTCAGGCTCTCCAGGCAGCGGCGGCGGTGTCGACACCTGCAGAATCCACCACGGTCGTATTGTGGACCATCGACAAGGCTGTCGTCTGCTCTCAAATGCAGTCCGCCTTCTCTGGAACGGCGCTTTCGACTTTGCTTTCCAATCATGGACGCTTCAGAATCAAAGCAGGCTGTCGTCCTCGCCGGGCATTCGACTCAGCTTTCCCGCTTCAACGACGGTCGGTAGGTATTCAAGAACCTGAAGGGCGACACGTACAGCCACGAACATAATGTTGAGGACGACGTTTGCGTGGGGGTAGTTACAGGTTCGGTACAACAATAAAAATCTATTTTTACCGCATAATTCTCTTGAGATTCGTGGTGTAGGACCGTGCCCCGACATTTTATTTTCAAGCCTATAATACAAATTTCACAAGACCACGAACACGACAACACGACAGTCCGTCAGCGGTCATGGACCGCGGTATAATGGGTGTGGTGCATCCGGAGATGTGGGCACCTGCTGAGATGACAAGCCCCACACATGCGCGGTCCCACACCGCGCAATGTAGCAACGACAGTGCGGCAGTCCTAGCAAGCTAGAAGGCAAGTGTCCATGCGTGCATGTATGGTGGCTTGGCTTCAACAGCGGTGTGGGCAGATCTCGCCAAAGGAGACTGCCCCACCACACTGCGGTGTGGGACCGCGCGTAGACCAGCGGCAAACGCATCTCTGCAAAGAGCGCGTTTGAATGTCACGGGAATCCCGGCATCGACCGGCAAAATCCGCGCCCAAATCGGCAGGTTCGTGATTTTTGTGACTTGGCTTAGACCATGGCCCTCGCTCGCGTCGTCTCGCTCTCAGACGGCGTGGCGAGCATGGAGGACTTCACGGGGATGCAGACTGGTCCTCTGCTAGTGTACGGCAGTGGGTGAGAGGGGGCATGACTGCACAATCGACGTGGGAGTCGATTTTGGTGCCAAGGTGCGTCATTTGTCTGTTTGTTTTTTTGCTGTAGCTAATGAATGTGCATAGGATCTTAGCAGAATCATTTCTCGTGAACAAACAACGCACTTAGGACCTCGTCGACGCTCCCTCAAGCCCGCATCGCCACCCGTTCCCTTCCGAATGCAGGACAACTCCCGCTGCCCCACCCAAGATCACAAGCAACGGCGAATTTTTCTTGGACGCATTCGAGGACGTTTGCTGCGGTTATTAGTGCAGCACCACCACCGGGAGAGATGGCGAGGGCCGTTGTTGAGGTTCCCGCGTACCTCCTTCGCTTGCCGTAGCCGCCGTTACCGTCAACTTCCCAAGTTCGCCCCACCACCACGACTACCGACTTCAGTAGCCCGTCCGGCACAGCTGTGATGGTCGAATAACCATCCACAGGCACCACAGCTGCTGTGTTCACTGTCAATATCCCCGTCATCGTCAGCATTCCGCCACTGCCACGTTCAAATCCCCTTCGTCCTTCTCTCCAACGGCGATGACGAGTTTGAGGGCTTCAAGTGCCTCCACATTGAAGTCTCCCACGCGAATACTACACACATTCACGAAATTCATCGTCGTATCATCGCTGCCGCCGTTGTCTTGATGCCGTCAACGACTTCGTACAAGGTAACCCCACTCCTCCTGACATATCACGGCGACTACGTCCACAGCCCGCCATTGCGCACACTGGCCACAACGGGAATAGGGTTATGACCATCAACGGCAACTACGGAGGCCTCTGTAGCCTCCCTTTAACGATTCGCATGGCCACCGTCGTCGTCTCAACACACTGCCACGGCCCATCTGCCTCCCGCGTCAATACCCACTTTTTTCTACAACCTCCAGACGTCCGCGATGATTTCTTCGGCATAATTCCGACCTAGACTGAGCGTGCGAGCCTTTCAAATGGCCCTCGCCACCCTCGTCATCACACACCGGTAACGTTTCCTTCAAAACACCCACCCTGTTTTGCTGCCGATAGTGAGTATAGCCTTTCTCCGCTTCATTTAACAAGGCTAATAGTGAAGCTAGCAGCAATAGAACGAGGCTAACGCTTGCATAACGTCATCAAGAAGTGTCGCTGCCACTGCAGTACTGCCGCCAACGTTGCCACCCCCCACACCTTTCACCCTCTCTAGATGACACTACCTATGCATTCGAACGCTAGGTTGACGGTGTAGGACCGCGCCCCAGGTGGGCAGCAGCCCAGTTCTAGGATTCTAGGATTACGACGCAGGGTTCAACACGAGACGGATTCAGTCGGCAGTGCTCGACCGCAGCTTCGACGGGGGTTTCCCAGTGCAAGGCAAGCCGAAGAAGCCAGGGCTGTACGCGGTGCGGGACCGCGTCATGGGTGGGAGGCTCCCACTAGTGAGAAAGGATGGAGTGTTTCGCACGAGACAAAGAGGGCGAGATGGGAGTCCATCCGCGGTCCTGGCCCGCAGCGTGCATGGGAGGGGTTTTCCAGCTCGAGGCAAGTAGAATACACGGGGCCATAGGCAGTCCTCGCCCACCACTCGGATCGGTGACTACCAGTAACGAGGACAGTACGAAACGAAACAAATGAAGAGAGCCCGTCCGCACGCGGTCCTGTACCGTGGCGTCGACGGGGGTTTTCCAGTGCGAGATAAGTTGAGAAATTAAGGCCGTACGTGAAGCTGTTGCTCGGCATGCATGGGCGACTACGACTGCTAAGAAAACTGAACGCACGCAAACAAGACACCACGTTCATATGTCATCCCGGACCGTGGTGTCGACAGACATATTCCAAACCCAAGGAATTCGAGAGAGCCAGCCTGTACGCCGTCCTATACCGCAGCGTCGATAGACAACTACCAGTAGGAAAATGGTGCAAAGTCATAACACGGAATACTCCATGTCTGTATCCGGACCTCAATCGTCGGATGCATACGCAGCAACCACCATCACAAAGCTATGGCGAGCTAAATACAAAGACCGGGTCGGTGCGTGGTCCTGCACTGAGGTGAGTAGGTGGTTTTTCAGAGCTGGAGATCACTCACACATCACAGAGGTGAGTTCCACGAGTGCTGCAAACTACAACTGATACAACGGTTGTTACACATGACGGTCCTCCACCGCGGTGTGAGGGGGCAAAATCTCCATTGAACATGATGATTGGACCACGACCGGGAGGTACATGACAAGATGGGCATATACGCATAGCTAACATTTTGCAATGAGTAGGCATCCGGAACTGCAGCGTGAGGGATTGTATTTGAAAGGAAGGGTGCGATGATCATGTTGCACTGAAGTCAACGGTGTGCCAGAAATGCAACATCTCGCGGTTCTGGACCGCGATGTGAGGGGGCATGTTTGATGGAGAAGGCAGGATCGCAAGTTACCTGGCAATCTGCGACTGTGGCATGAGGGGCCATGCATCAGTAGAAACCCAATAGTATAGAAGAAATGGAATAGAGACAGAAAAGAATTGTAGGCAGTTCTGGACCATGGAATGAATGGATATTCACTATGAGCAGATAATATACAAGCCTGCCAGTTCAGAAAATCAAAAAGTAGTCTCTGAGAAAGATGAAAAAAAGAATTATAGCAAGTCAGCAGTAAATACAAGAAACAGACATGATAATTATGAGATAACATAATAAATATAAGAAGAAAAGATGAAGAGAGTGAAACATGGGATGTGGATTAGATCAAGATGAGAAAATATAAGCAAAGAAAAAGAGATGGATGTAAAGGTGAACATGAATTAGTATGAGATGAAAACTAGACTGACGCAAGTAGGAGAGGTGCAATTATTAAATGGAGCACATCTACAGAAAAATACACCGCAAGATAAATTGATGCTAGAAAATGAAATGAGAACTCACATTAATAAATGGATCAGCATGTGAAATCAAATGCGAATTGACATGAGTAATACATATGTCTGTGCGCAATCATCCGTACCGCCTAATGTGTGGAGACAAATCGAAGACACAACTCATCCACGTGTGCATCCAAGATGTCCATGCGAACTAAGAAAAGAAAGGACAAGGACAATGAAGCAAGTAAAAGCAAAGTGAAGTATGGGTTAGGGTTAGGGTTAGGGTTAGGGTTAGGGTTAGGGTTAGGGTTAGGGTTAGGGTTAGGGTTAGGGTTAGGGTTAGGGTTAGGGTTAGGGT